>JAOTRR010000002.1:16866024-16878384 GCA_028570945.1 Gogo arcuatus
GAGAGAGAGAGAGAGAGAGAGAGAGAGAGGGAGAGAGAGAGAGAGAGAGAGGGAGGGAGAGAGAGAGAGAGAGGGAGGGAGAGAGAGAGAGAGAGCCACCCCGATCCAGCTGGATTACCACACCAAAATGGACGAGGAGTAACATTCAATTCAGTAACGTGTAAAATCATATTTGTTCAGTGTGTGTTGCTGTGTATTAACTTCGGCATGGACGACATGGAGGACGGTTTAATAACAACAACAACAACAACTGCCTGACATGCGAGCCGCAGCTCCGGCCAAACTGTAGGACAGAGTGGCCGCATTTCATCTCATCTCCCTTCTGTGTATTCCGCGATTTCTCCGTTCATGCTCATGTTCGTCTCAAATCTGTGTCTCTTACTGGAGGAAGCATGAAGAAGTTTAATATCAGAAAGGTGTTGGACGGCTTGACTGCGGTTTCCTCCTCCTCTTCCTCATCCGCAGCAACTCAGCCGGGGAACAGGGACAACGACATCATTCAGGAGACTCTGCAGTCCGAGCATTTTCAGCTCTGCAAGGTGGGCGCTCGCTTTTATTGCCATTTTCATTCCCGGGGCTTGCGGTGCCTAGCAGGCTAACATAAGCAATACTGTTGGCCCCCTTGGGGGACATGCATGCTAGCGCAATGCTAGCAAGCCCCGCAACTGCTTCCGCCAACACTTAGCTGAATAATACGTATACAATTTGCGCCTACGTGGCAAATATAAACCTTGTTTGTCATCACTGAGGTTTATGTTCCCGTCTGCTCCTTTTCATTTTCATAATTCTATATTTAGCACTGCATACATTGGCAATATAGTGTGGCTGTTACACAATATAAAGCATCTGGAATGTTTTCTCACTAATGTTCTGGGAAAAAAAACAACTTTCCAGAACTCGCACTAGATTGATAAGATTAAATTATTGGCTACGCGGTCAGGTTTTTGTAATAATTGATCTGAGAGTTTGTGATGAAGCTGAACTGATTATCAGCTGATGTGCAGCAAACCCTGGGAGCAGTGAACTGACTGCGGTTATGTGATCCCATCAGCTAGCCTGCTTAGTTATTATTAGATTTCCAAGTTAACGTTATATTTGTAAATAAATTATTTCAATCAGATCAAGCTCTAGGTGGCTTGCTGTCAGGGAAAACTGCTGCTAGCTAAGTAAGCAAGCTAACAATGTAGACCTGGCTTCCTTTACTACTGTAGCCATTCATCTGTATCTGCCAGGACGCAGCTAGCTGAGTTAGCTATAGTACCTGCTAGCTAGTTAGCTACTGTTACGTGCATTTTTTTTTTTTTAATACATTGGCATCCATTTCTGGTAAATGAAGTCAAACAATTTATGTATTAAATACACAAAAGAGGCTCAAATTGTCAAAGCAGTATTTCTTTGTTCGTTTTTTTATACAGTGTTAAACTATGTTAGCTGTACACGTTAGCTATGTTTCACCTGACAGCTGTCAAACCACCCTTTAGCTTTAATGTTGACAGTTTCTTGGTGTTTGGTCAGTTATATTGCTGCATCAGTTCATACAAATAAAGGGTGTCAAAATTACGTTTTGTGTGTTTTATAACTTGTTTCTTTTCACAAACACACCAGATTCTTTAGCTAAGTCCCACCTCCAGGGGGTTAGTGAATTTATTATTATATTTTAACACGTGATGTAGCTATCACTTTCAACTATTGTTGATATATATTTTTATTTAGGATTATAAGGATTATATTAGGATTTAAGATATCTTTATTTAGCTATAAATTAGCTATAGGAACTTGTTCATTTCTTTAATCTAAAGCACAATTACTGAACCATTACAGTACTTAACCCGTAATAATGTCAGCATGAATCTAATGACAAAGTTTATGAGACTAGGGAGAAACTAATTGGTGGAAAGTTCAGGAATTTCTCTAATGGCTCCAATAAATAAACATGGTGGTAAATATATACCTAATGTGCCTAATATGAGTATAATCTCATCATTCAAATAAGTGTGTTATGCGAAGTTCACACAATTCTGTGTTATTGTAACACACTGTTGTTACACTGTACACTTTGACAAGTCTGCTAGCTCTGGTTGGATATTCGGGAGCGCATATAAATGATACGAATTTCACTACCGTGCTATTTCCTAAAAGTGCTTTATTGGTTTCAATCCCCATACTTAAAATAGCTTTTAATTAAAGAACATTGTTTTTTCTGTTGTTTGGTCTGTACATACGTATATAGGGGACAAACCATTTAAGAATTCTTATTTAGAGCTGGCGAACACAAGTAAACAAGTATTTATTGTATCTGTGATTGTTTTCCACGTGTATTTTTGTCCCTGTTCTTTTGCCATTTTGTTGTGTTTCTGGTATTTTTATAACAGAATAATAAGAGTCAATAACAGACAGTGTTAAGTCTTTTTAATGTCTACTGCTTTATATGTCCATTAAGATTTCCCTTAATATAAATGAAAACTGGACATGTGGTTTAATATGATTTTTTTTGTTTGTTTGTTTGTTTCACAGACAGTACGACATGGCTTTCCTTATCAACCCTCAGCCATGGCTTTTGACCCTGTGCAAAAAATACTGGCAATTGGGACCCAGACTGGAGCATTAAGACTGTATCCTTGCATAAAAAAGGAAAGTATGGTCCCCAGGAGGTATTATATAGAGATTAGTGTCTGTATGATAACATTAGCGTTGCGATTGTTTCTGTATTACATGGTCTAATGTAAAAGATTAGTCTTCCCTTTCCCCCTGGTGGTCTTAGTTAAGTTAGTGATTTTGTTAACTTAGTAAGGTGACTTAGTATGTTCAGTTCTGATGTTTCTTGATCTCTTCAGAAAATTAGCAGTTGATCTATCTGAAATAAACCAGCCTCCAAGCCATGTAGTGTCATATAATGTACTGTACATACTGTTATGTTATTTAAGGAATATATGAAAAGGAGTAATCCAGCTAGGTTAATGAGTCAGGAAGCATAAACAAGTTTCAGGATTCCTGTTTTAACTTAGAAACCAACCCTCACCCATGACTAAGGAGGTAATATGGGATTCTGGGTAAGAGCTTGATTTTCGTCTTGCGTTTTGTTTGTTGATTTTTTTTGCAGTGTGATTTCAGTGTCATATTTTGTTGGCAGCTGACTGTGAATTTCTGGAAGAGCTCCTGGAAGTTTCTGGACATAATGATATCTGTGCTGTGGCATGAGCCTCTCTGTTGCCATATGCTGCAGAGCTGGTCTTCTCATCACTTCTGCTCACTCTGTGCCAGGATGCCACCTCACACATGCTGGAATCATCACTGGTCCTGCTGGGCACGTCTGCTAGACCATGTGACTCACACAGGAAAGCTGTCCTAGGATGCTGTTCTATCTCAAGTTTGTGGGCTTGTTTTGTCACTTACGTTAGGTGCATACGTGGCTACATCACATTGCAATTCAGTTGCAAACAGCTAAGTGTTGTTCTGATCAAGTTTAGTTTATGTTGAAAGTAGTGTTACTAGCCAAGGCTGCTATAGATGTATTATTGGGATGTCTTTGCTGGGTAGTTGTGGCAGTTGTTCTATTGGGAGCTCAAAATCCACCCACCTGTTTGAGCAGTCAGTGTGTTACCGCAGGCTGTTGAGGAGTATTAAATTCAGACACCCAGCTAGAGCCCGGGGCTGATGGACTTGCTGTCATTCAGCCGATTGAACCATTTATCAAAATACTGACAGTATTGATTTGCTTTATTCCCCAAACATTGGGAACCACAGCCCCAGGATATTTCTAAAGTAAAAACAAATAATTAATGTGATATCTTGCCTGTTTTTATACCTTAATGCGACTTTTATTTTGTCCTTTTTTCTCCAGAACCTTATCAGATTTAAATCATTCTGGCATTCTTAGTCACTGTTTGTTCAGCAGATTATGATACTTGACATATAACCACTATCTTAAAAGCAGTAGCAATCCTTCTGTCGCATTCTTGTAATTGATGATAAAATGTTTGGGTATAATAGTTTTGTCTGAAAGTCAGGTCATAGACACAAAACTAACACCTATCGTTGTTAACATGCACGTCTTTTTTTATGACCAAAAGTTTTTTACTGTAGCACCACCCATATAACATCACCAAAAGAGGAAGCATTTAGGAATTGAGAAAGTATTTCTCTTTTATGTTATCTGCAAACTTTGTATTCTTGCTTAAGTGTTGCATTCTGTAGACACTGAGGTGTTTGCATGATTAATGTACACGTGATTATCGTTTCCTGGGCCAGAATATCCCCCTAACTTTGTAAACTTTTTAGGTTGATTCATAACCCATTACATTTACCTCCTCACCTTCTTGTGTTCATACGTGCTATAGCATTTATAATCTGCCTTTGGTAGAGAAGTCATTGTAAGCAGTAAGTGTGTTGTGGTGCTTAATTAACACAACAAATTAATATGTCTGGGGAATTGGTGTTAAGAACCTGCCCCATCTGCAGATGCAATTATAACAATTAGAAATGCTTACTTTAACCACATGGGGTATGTTGGCAAGTGGTGATTGTCTACACTGGTAACATGTATGGCTAGTGGTATAGTGAGAAATGGAGTGAAATTTGACGGAAGTTTAAACGTAATTTTTCAGCAGGAAGAAAATATTGTCATCTAATATTCTCTTAACTTCTTTAAGTGGGATTTTAATAAGCTGAAATAAGTCAGAGGTTTCCCGACATGGGACAGAGGACTTTGCACTTTCCTGTTTCTTTGTAACATGACAAGCTGCGTTTTTTGTTTTTTTTGTTTTTTTTTCGAATTTCAGGAGAGGAAAAAAACAAGAAAGTGGTGAAGGAATGGCTGATTGTAGCTACTATAAGTGATAACAGGAACTGCTATGAAATAAGTGATGGACATTTCAAAACTGAAATATGTGGTTAAAATGATGAAATGTTGATGATTATTAATAAATAACAATTGTAATTGTCAGATTTCTAAGGTATAAGACGAATGAAGTCTTTAGGTTGTGCAGTTATAGGAAAATAATCAGAGTGGTACTTTTCCTATAACAGTATGCCCCATCATGTTTTAATCCCTACTTAATGAGCCACGCTTTAAGTTTTATTTACTGACAGCATTAAGCACATACACATTTTTGATTTATCTGCTGTATTTGTTTGAGCCTTTACCCATGCACTGAGTTGCTTTAGGAGTGGGATTTAAGGCATGCAGCTTCTGTTTGACTGCACTAATGTTCATCTTGTCTTGCACAGATCTTATCTTTAATTTACCATCAACAACTGCACTAATGGGTCTATGCGGATAGAGCAACAGTTAGTAATAGCTTGACTGGATTTAGATTTACTTCACAGCTTACCAGATATTTGTGTTTGTGAATGCATATGCGAGAGAGCCTTGCTTAAACAAACAGCCTGAATTTTGCAAGCTTTATTTTTTTTCGCTCTGTAGATTGCACGTGGTATTTTGTGTTCAGTTTTAGCTTGCATAGAGGACATAAAGGCTGGTTGTTACACACACACACACACACACACACACACACACACACACACACACGGGTTGGGTTGGTATTGTCTGATTTCTGTTTTCATTGAAGATTTCAAACAGCAATATGCAAATTTCTTGACGGAAAGAAAATGTATAGTTTTTGTCACAGTATGTATGTTTCAGGCAGGTAGAGACAGATGACTAATTGATTACTCTGCACTGTGCAAACATCAGAGCTCTGAAAAATGCATGTACGTGGGTGTTGATGGCTTCCTCTTACCACATTAAAGCTCTGTGTGGTTTTGACACACTTCAAGTTTTTACCCAGAAGCATGTAAGCATTTTATGTCAACTTATGAAGCAAGACTTTTCCACTCACATTGACTGTATATGTACTCAACCGTCTCCCCCTGATGGCTTGCTCAAGGTTGTCCTCTCTCTATATTGTCCCTGTGGTGAGAGTTAGTTCAAGTATATTGTCGACAGCACTCGGTGAGGACAGATGTCAGCATTAGCAGGGAATGCTGACAGTCATGGCCTTTATAGTGGTGCTGCTTGTAGACACTCGTAGCCTACTACTTTAGTGCATGTCACATGACAGCGTCCTTATCAGATTGTGAGGTTGTTTGTTTAGCACCGGAAGCTGCTGCTCTATGACATGTGTCCCCTGTTGTAGTTGCACAATAATATGATGCCTATATGATGGGAAGCTTAATCTTTGAGCACATACAGCACATAGAGTAGAAGGGAATGCCGATAGCCGAGGTCATGCCTCAGTAGACGTCTACACCACGCACTTCTATACATCATTTAGGCTATACATCTTGGTGCCCTTTGGGTCTGTGAGCTTGAGTTAGATCTACAGTCAGATCTATCATTGTTCAGCCACAGTAAACTCTTATGTCTGCAATAGAAGTGACCCACAGTGAGCTGCTTGTATTCAGGGCCCCGACCCTGTGAAACACACAGCATTGGGCTCTGCTCCAGTACGAACTGCAGAGAAATAGCAGCTCTGTCAGATACATTGACATATGAATAAATAATGCCGTCACGGTCTGCTGATCTTTATTTATACTATCCTGCTGTTATTTATTTAGTCCGAGTGCGAAGTGTGATGATGCTAAACCTGCTGTGTAAAAGAAGAGCCTCACTCCTTTTCCAGTGCATGTAAAAAGAAGGTGATACAGGGTGAGAGGAGAGAGCAGGACGCTCCCCACCTGCCTGCCAGATTATGATTGCATAAATTTAATCATGAAGAGCCCTTATCCACTGCAACGCTAAATATTTTCCATAACCAAATGCAGAGATCATCTTCCAGGTCTGAACATGAATTATTAAGCTGTCATGAGAGACATAAACACCTATTTGCTGCTCTGTCTCAAGCGCACTTGTACCTGGATGTGTGCTCTTGTTTGTCAAGGTTTTGCTCATCTAGTCAGAAACAGATCATTTTACTCTTATCGACAAATAAATGCTTGAAATAATCCTAATTATCCACCATGCTTGAAATGTCATGAAAATGTCTAGAAATAGTCTTATATCTTAGATTTATTTTTTTTCATAAGCTCATAATGAAGTGTCAATTAAATTGGACTATATTCAAGGTATTTTCACTTGCTAAGCTATATTTTTTTTCCCAGTGTGTTGCTATTGCGAGTGTAATAGGTGAAGGTTAGTATGATTTACTCTTTAGCCCAGTGAAGCTGTATAATAAGAACAAGGCCTGTTTATATTATGCTGTATGCATGCATATGTTTTGTATATATTTCCTGTTTTCTAGTGTAATCCTTTAAGGCTTGATCCTATCTAATGTGCCAGGACTCTGGTTTCCTAAAATAACAAACTCTTTGAGAACATGAACTTGCAGCTAAGATGGAGAAAGGGCCATGCCTCAGTTTTTATTATGCTGTACAGTAAGGTGCTTAACAGGAGGCACATCCTGCAGAAGAATGCAGGATATCTTGTTTGTAGATGTCACACCAATTATCTGCTCTTCCCTTTGGTTTGCCTGCAGAACTGTTCCTTTTTTTTCTAGCTTATTCATTTCATTTGGGTTGTACCGTGAGGAATCTATCTACAACACTTCCCATTTGGATTAAACATCAGTCTTCATTTGTCTAAATATCAACACTCTGTGTGCTGTCTTTTCTGATTGCTTCGGTAACACGGCAGCACATGGTGGCTGCTGCATGCCGTTGCTTGATGTGGCTGTCTGTGTGTGGGCTGCATGCCTGTAGAGTGGCACTGAATGAGAGCATTTATAACATAGTGTTGCAAATGGTTGCTGCAAACACTGACATGGCTTAAGCCTGTCCTCAGGGACATTGTAATCCTTTTAGCAACGTCAATGGACATGATCCTTCTTCAGTGATGGTACTGACAGACTCCTGGGAGCAGGTCCCCTCTAGTGCTGGAGCTATGGAGATTACTTGATTTATTTGTCAGCACGATGCCAATCCGTGCCTCGTTACAGATCAATTATGCATAGCGTTATGCCATAGTGTTATATTACTATATAAAGTGATCATTCATTGAATTTTCTTTTGTTTCACTGATTTAACCTTGACTAAGCTGAGCACAGCTTTGGCCGTGCCGGTGTAGAGTGTTACTGCCAGCATGAGAGTGGCTCGGCTGTCATCCAGCTGCAGTTTCTCATCAATGAGGTAAGTTCCTCTCTGTGCTCTGTACATACAGTCCTGGCTCCAGGTCCTGGTAGGTTTCCACTTTCTGCCTGAATGAGGGGGAAAAAAAGAACTGTGAGCATTTTTCTTTTCTATTATACGAGGAATGATAAACATTTCAATTATCCTGTCACTTGTTCTACGTTGAGTATCTGTATGGCCTTTTCTACAGGGGGCACTGGTGAGTGGTTTGGCTGATGACAGCATTCATTTATGGAATCTGAGGCAAAAAATTCCAGCTATTCTCCATTCCCTTAAATTCACCAGAGAGAGGTAAGTTGTAGTCATTAGTCCTGGCTTAAAAAACACACCAAAAACACACAGCTGGTCACACGGACGTTAACGTGATGGGGTCAGATTAAATTCAGCTTGTTTGCTACCTAGACGTCTTTGATTTTGAAACTGACTGTGATGGTGGGGATTTCCAAATTTCCATGTGACTCTGTGTAGGAGTCAGGCTACTTGGGAAGGAAATGGATTAATGCAGGAATGCAGACAGGGAGAGAAAGGCAGTCATTCTGCAGTCTTTCAGTACATCTCTTGTAGTTGCCTCAACCTCTAGCATATAGAGCCAATTCTCAATGTGTAGGCATGGATGGTCTCCATTCCTTCATAAAGATCTGATTAAATTGCATGGAGAGCAATTTGACATGTAGAGCATCACAATGTCTTTTTATGTGATCTAGGCCATCCCAGAGGTCCTATATCAGGGTTAAGGTCAGGATATAGAGACCAGCACTGTGTCTGAAGTCACTCCTTCACACACTTGTTCATTTACTATTTTAGGCAGTTTTATATAGAACACCACACAGTCATGGTGTCATATTCAGCCAACACGTACTAGTGAGCACTTTACTAAAAGTATAGTCTTTTATATAGTCACAGTTGCATACATAATGTAAACAAATTACCTTCTGTCCTGAATTCACAAAATTACAGAAGTGTTTTCTGTATTAAACCAGTATTTGCTGACTTTAGTGGTCATTAAACAACAATTTTTAATTTACATTTATACGTGAAGTTGGACATTCTGCTATACATCCTTGCAAGTAAATTTCAGTGCTGAAAGAAATCGCCATGTATCGTGAAACACAGAAGTACTGTGCATCAGGTGTACACTGAATTTTCAGTGCACTATGGTGAACTACCCAGGAAAAAGTTATAGATTTGGACAACTATAAAATGCATAGTCAGCAGTGCACCATATGGTAAATATGGATTAAACTTTGCACAGATCTCAGATGTTCATATCTTTCCACTGTTGAAACCTCGTGTCAGTCAGGACACAGTCGAGCCGCTGGCTTTATCCCCAATTGCTGAGACATAGCTTGCCTGCTTCCATCCACTTTTTCTCTATTCCTTTTTGTGACATGCAAATACTAGTGAATGCACAGGAGACTAATTGAATAAGGCCTTTTGTGTTCCTTAAATGCTTTCTCTAGAACTTACAACTATAGATTTCTCACAAAGATTTGGCATTATTATTTTAATACAGGAGTGCATTAATATGAGAACAGTGTTTTTCCTGTAAACTGCATCATCAGTTAGATCGACCGTACTCCAACAAGGCTTACATCATCCCAACTTGCTGAAGTTGCAGTCTGAAAGAACTGACACATTATATTTATAATACTGGCGAGCACGGCGTCTAAATGGCATCTCCATTTGTCCTGTGCGAGTTGTGCTATGTAACAGTGAAGTCAAGGCGAGCTTATTTCAGTGGAGCTCAGTTCTGTGGAAGTGGTATTGTGAAACACTGACACTGTAGCTGATCATGTGCATCTGAATTTGAAGTAAGCTGTTATGCTACAAAGAAGTATAGGCCATACCTCTGAACAACCACAAAAATAAGAATTTTATATTCAGATATGCAGTACCAGAACCTATAGCTTATTAAAGTGTGCAAAATTGCATTACTATATAGTTTTGTCTGCGGTAAAAAAAAAAAGAAAAAAAAAAGTTGTTGCATATTTATAATCTGAAAATCTTGATTTTACTTGGTTCTATATGATACACACTATGGCCAAAAGTATGTGGACACCTGACCATCTCTCTCACACACGTACTTGTTGAACATCCCATTCCAGATTCAGTCCCCCTTTGCTGTTATAATAACCTCCACTCTTCTGGGAAAGCTTTCTGCTAGATTTTGGAGCATGGCTGTGGGGATTTGTGCTCATTCAGCCATAAAAGCTTTATTGAGGTCAGACACTGATGATGGGTGAGAAGGCCAGGGGCTCAGTCAGTATTCCAGTTCATCCCAAAGGTGTTCAGGGGGGTTTGAGGTCAGGGCTCTGTGCCGGACACTCGAGTTCTTCCACTCCAACCTTGGCAAACCATGTCTTCATGGACCTCGTGTAGCACACAGGGTCAGTGTCATGCTGGAACATGTTTGTGTGCTTTAGTTCCAGTGAAGGGAAATTGTAATGCTACAGCATATAAAGATGTCTATACAATTGTGTGGTTCCAATTTTGTGGCAACAGTTTATGGAAGAACCACATGTGGGTGTGAGGTCAGGTGTCCACAAATTTTTGGCTATATAGTGTGTCAGCTTTAAAAAAAAAAAAAAAACAACAACCACAAATATACAGTTAACTCCAGTACTGCTGGCACCCATGGTTTAAAAAAAAAAAAAGGGGGGGGGGGTATGAAACATGTCTGTGGTTAATTAGCTTGATCTCGCACTGAAGATATGAGAGAGATCTAACCTTTAGTTGAAGTAAATTTATTTTAAGAAAATAAAAATCTCTAAAAAAAAAACAAAAAAACAACCATGTCACGGTTATTGACACAACCTTCCTTTGCCAACAGAACTATGCCCATGGTTTTACATTAGTTATTTGAACTGCATTTCAAGTGTTAAAAGATTACAAAATGATCATATGTGCTATGGAGCATAATATGTCACCAGCTCCAAGTTAACTACTAGATCATTACGTTACATAAAAGCTCAGAAGGGAAAGTCATTGTTTTCGTCTAATGTTAAGTGTCTGGTGACTTCAGCCTTTTCCTCCATATCTCCTGAAGCCATATCACTCCATGGCAACCATGCACAGTCTGCTATGATATCATTTAATTTATGCAGATTTATAGAGTCATAGCTGTCTGTTAAGGTATATAATGACTGTTCACAATAAAGACATCCTTGTTGACATTTAGTCTGTATGCCTTTTAAATCAAAAAGCTGCCATAACCTCAGGATGTTCGAAGTACAATGAGTCATTTGGTTAAAGGACTATATAAATCACCTTTAGTGATGCGAGTTCTCTTCTGCTCTTTGTGTTTTGGCAGGATCACGTTTTGCCATCTGCCCTTCCAGAGTAAATGGCTTTACATCGGAACAGAACGGGGGAACATTCATATTGTCAATGTGGAGTCCTTCACCCTCTCAGGCTATGTCATCATGTGGAACAAAGCCATTGAACTGTGAGTGTGTGTGAGATGTTTTACCCTCACCCAACTGTAATGCTCTCTCTACTTGATTCATACCAATTAGAAGCATAAATAAATAGTTTGCCATTATTAGAACATGTATGCATTCGTAATAATGTTTTATGTACTTGACTTCATAGACTTTACAGACTGTATGTATATGTCTTAAGATTATGCTTTTTGAAGACAGGAGCAGTCACTGTCCCATTGTTTCCAGTGGTAGGCTGTAATCAGCAGCAGGAAGATCATTTGCTGTGGCCATTTACAGTCATCTTAGTCTCAGATATCCAGTCCTCCAGATGAGTTGCTATAGAAACAAGAAAGAATTTAAAAGGATGCACACACACATTCAGTTTTGTTCTTTTTCTCCCAGAGATGTCTGTGAACTAAGCTCAAAAGCAAGAAAGTTAGAACTGCTACAATGAGGACAAGAATGTTAAATAGAGATGTGTCATTTCTCATTTAAGGCCACCTTTAGGTGTTCTGAATTTAGTCGTTCTACTTGCAAAAAGGGGAACACTAGTTAACACTTGTTAAGATAATGAACATGACATGGTTGAAAACAGTAGTTAGATGAGTAACATATGGTCTGTGGACCAGGATGGTGCCTCTCTAGGGTCCATCTTCACGTTCCTGCTGTTGTTGCTATGGAGATGGTGTCATTTACATTCGGGAGGGTGTAATTAAATTACTTTCCAGACCCACTGAGGTAGATAAATGTTCTCTTGAGATATGTGTGTGTGTATGTATGTATGTATGTATGTATGTGTATGTGTGTGTGTGTGTGT
>JAOTRR010000002.1:16901636-16915972 GCA_028570945.1 Gogo arcuatus
ACCTGCAGGTGGAGTCAGGCACGCTCAGCTGGGAGAGCTTGTCTTGCAGAAGGGCCAGGATGATAGTGTTGAAGGCAGAGCTGAAATCCACAAACAGATTTAAACATACAGTATTTAGCCAGCTCTGACTTACCCCATTGTGTAAGTGTCTGGAGCAGTGCGTAGCAACTGCCCAAATGTATAAGCATGTACTGTATTTACAATCCAATCCAAGAGGTTGCATGACACAATGGGGCACTGAACAAACAGCATACGTGTCTATTCCATTAGTATGATTACCGTGCAAACATTTTCTTGGTGGCACAATAATGGGTTTATATATTATAATTTTAAATAAAGCAATAAAGGTCACAGAATATAGATTGTGATGTGTGATGTCAATGGATTTTGGACTGAAGAAGGGTGTCCATGAATTGGCCTTTAGGCTACATAGCCAATTGCTCTGCTACAATCAAGTGTAACACTATAAATATAACATGCATACAGATGAATGTTGGCTTGAATGTTTCTTAAACAAAATAAATAACTCACCATATCCACACTGCTATCTGGAGTGCAAATGTAACACTGTGGGTTGTGATCAACAACCAAGTGGTGTGAAAGGGCCTGACACAAAGCATTGGTTATTTTCCAATAACAGCTTGTTGTGATGTGTTTTATTCCTCTTATAACCTGGTAATTTTCCAAAACATTACACTGTTTAGTAATTAAAGAATGGCACGTAATTAAGTAATTGCACATTTTTTCTTTAAGCTGAACATCTGCAAAACAAGTTAGTTCCTGTTATCTCTGCCTGCTTTCACACAGGAGACACAGGAACTAATTGCAGGTAAGAACTAAAGTTGTGAGTGGCGACCTGAACAATGCTGTACCACATGCGCCATAGGATTGGTTTTAGGAATCATTCGTGCAAATCATTTGGATTTGTCACTTTAGTGACACCTAGTTTGAATAGAATTAAGAAAATGTTTTATTCAAATGTTGCTGGTCTTGCTGCTGTTGTTGAAATTACAGCTGTGGGTCACATGTACATAAAAAAATGAATGGTGACTTTTTGTTTTGTTGCGCACTAGTGTGAAATTCATTGATTATTTTCTTATAACAGCACACCCTATCATGTTTTATTCTTTACTTATTACACGGCTTTGTTGAACACTTTATTCTGATTGGTCAATTACGGCATTGTACAGTCTGTTATTTCTGAACTGCAGACCTCTGCTTTGAATAACAGACTGTTGCTATGGACACGGTTCTGATCATAGATTCTGGAAGACCAAAGTCCAATCATATCAACCCACAGAAAGAGGTCTGGTAAATTTTGTTGCTTTAATAATCAAATTATCAATGTCAATTCATCTGTGGCTCCCTGTGGCAAAAAAACAAACAAACAAACAAAAAAAGTTACTCCATCAGAAAACACAATGGAATTTTTTTTCTAATATTAATTTGAATGTTCAGTTTAACGTAAATTATAACACTAAGTAGGCTAATCTTAACCTTAAGGCTACAGAGTTTATGTTGCAATAGACGCAGCTCCAACTGTAGAATCTAATGAACTATTTTTTTTAGCTGAAGCAATAAAACATTTTAAAAACAATATTTTGTGTCAGATTAGTGATTCCTTTAGTAAGTAGCCATGTAATAAGTGGGATATTATACAGCGAGCCGGTCATTATTGTACAATAAAGTAACACTTCCAGGTTGATACACAGCTAGCATAAACAGCTTGGCTATCAAGCTAACTCCATGAAGGTAATTTAAACACCTACAAAACACTTAGGCCTACTTGTAAATAAAAGTAAAGTAACTATATATAATTAAACAAGATCAGATCTTTTATGCAAAATACACAACTTGTGTAATTAATAAAACCTCCATTATGACATTTACCTCCCTACACATGAATTTGATTTTTGCAGGGGAAAGCTCATGAATATTCATGAGGAAAGTGCTACCTGATTGGCAGGCTAATACCTTTTGGTTCACCGCGTTGTTTGGAAAAAAACAAAAACAAAAAACAATCAGTATCCAAACTAGATATCTTTTATCGACCCTAACTTTATTGCCATATATAGTTCACCGAGATTTGGTTCTCAAACCAAAACAACGCGATGAAACTTTAAAGCATTCGCCGGCCAATCAGGTAGCACTTTCCTCATGAATATTCATGAGATTTCCCGTGCCACCCTGCAAAAAACAAATTCAGGCGATTGAACGCGTTTCCCATGTCTGAGGTTGATCAGTCTGCGGGTGTGGAAGTGGCCCCGCTTCAAAAAAAAATTAATGTATTTAATCTGTTTTGTCAGTAAATAAGTTACTTGTACACGAGTGTCCTAGTTTGTAGCCTACTCTTGCAGCAGTACTATTAAGGAAACTGGACTTTAGGTATTTGTTATCATTTTGAACACGTTTCCCCTCTCATCCGAGTGTTTTCATCTGCTGTCGAACAATAAACTCGGATGAATGTTGAACATAAACTTGTCCTCAACATTATAACAAACCTAACGGCTCTGTTAATGGATGGTGAAAAATGACAAAAAGCCTGCAAGCTCTCGTAGAGTTGCATTTCCTCGCGTGGTCTCTAAGAGGCGCTGTGGAGTGAAAATAAACACATGCAGACTCGCTTCAGTTCAGTTCACAGACTGATCATCAGACAGAAACGGACACAGTAAGTTCAGTTGACGCGACGCGGCAGGCAGAGCTACTTTCCCTGTCTTTGTGGCTCCGTGTTAGAGATTAGAGAGAGGAGCTGCTGGGGGTTTTCTTTTGTTATAATGATAAAACTATCTGCCCTGCAGCGATGATGATTAAAATAGTTATCAGTAGCTAATTAAGTGCAAGCTCGGAGGGAGATTCACTGGCACTGGAAACGCCAGCACGGAATAGTGGTTACACCTGAATACAGTTGGAGACGGGGGAATTGTTTGAAAGTAACACCTTTTGCGAAGGTAAATAAATCCTCAGTAATGGAGAATGTCACCAGGTTGTGTTTATGGTAAAAAAAAAAAAAAATGCCAACAGCGTTTTCATTTAGTTTTAGCTGCAGTGGCAGCGCTTTTGTGAAGTTTGTAGCAAAACTTTTGTCTTAAAATGTAGCCTCATTATTACCGTGTAAATTCCATCGGCTTGGCATGATTCAGGGACGCAACAAACTGGCATTTCTATTGCTTCTGTTTTGGAAACACACACTTTCCTTCCAGAGACGGACTCTCACGGATTCACACTTTCCCAAACATCACTTCCTACAAGGACGAGGAGGATAATGCACACACGGCAGCTCCTCTAACTGGACTTTTTTTTTTTTTTTGGTGGAGAAAGTAGTAATGATGAGCAGCGGTCCCGCTATCGTCTACGAGTGGCTGAAAACCCTGCAGCTGACCCAATATGTCGAGTCGTTCGTGGATAACGGCTACGACGACCTGGAGGTGTGTAAGCAGATCGGAGAGCCCGACCTGGACGCCATCGGTGTGTTTCCCCCACAGCACAGGCTCAAAGTTCTCCGAGCAGTGCAGAGACTCAGAGAGGAGGACAAGAAGCTGGCCCCGGGGCTTTACTTCACCTTAGAGCCCCTTCCAGATGTCTCCAGTGTCTATGACAGTAAAGCCAGTGGGTCCCATTGGGACAGAGAAGGACTTGAGCTGTCCAATAATAATAATAATCTACTCCTCGGTGGACCTCCAGATCCAGTGACTTACCCCAAACTCAAGCTGAAGATCCTGATCCGAGATAAGCTCGTCAAGGATGGGATAGACCTGAGTAAGCCCCCTTACTCATTCAAGGTGTGTACAAGCTTGCACCATGGCTTCCTTAATAACATGCACCTAATTATTTCACCCAACTGATTTAAAGACTACCTGATAGTCCTTGTTACACTCCATCTCATTTATGTGGAAACTTTTTTTTATTTTTATTTTTTTTATTTTTTTATTTTTTTATTTTTTTTGTAGTATATCATTCTCAAGCCTTTGGATATCATCTGTAGTTCATGATGTTGCTAATTCCAGGATCAGACTACACGATATTTTTGTCTTTCACAATGGTCACCATGTCACGTTAGGCAATCGTAGTACCATAAATTCTTGCTGGGTCTTGGTCGGGAGACTGGCAACACTACAAGTTTGACCCTGACCAGTCATCTTTCATGTCCTTGCGTGTCGTCGGGGAGGAGGGTCAAGAAATTGTCAGTCGTGGCCATCAAGGAACACATCATAGAACTTGTCAAACTAGGTGAGAAGAATTCTGACATGCTGGACTTTTTGTTGGGGTGTCGCCACATCGCTGCTCTTCGATTATGTCGCCCTACAAGGCCCGTTGCTGGAAATTTGTCTGCCACGACAAAATCGTATCAAAATCGGGCCGAATTTGTGTAGTCTGATCACGGCATAACAGTCTGTAACTGTGGGTGGGGCTATGAATTATTTGTAAACCCCACACCACATTATAACCAGTGTACAGGAGGCCAGATTTCAGCTGTATCTGTTTAGAGAGCTTCACATACTATCACCATGTCCAGGGTGGAATATGGTGTACATGGTGGTGTTTCCCAGACTGATCCTCCAAACTCCCAGGATGGTCCATAGTTTTCTTACCTCTCGTTTCCAAACATTCCTGTATGTACCATGTACAACCATGTTCCTGATGGTTTAGGTGTGTTTGGAGCTGCATGGAGAACGAAATGTGGTCCCTGAGGACTGGTTTTGGAAAGCACTGTTGTACTGTAATCACACACTGCTACACAGAGCTGAGACGCAAATACAGATGGTCTAGTGATAGGCCTTAGATATCAGACTGTCTAAATCCAGCTCATCATTCATTAGTAGACTCTGGGGTTTTGGGAAGTAACACTGTCTTGTCTTTAATCAATAACCCAGAGGACACAGACAATCTATTAAGCACATTTAATGCTGACATTAGAGAGATTTGACAACACAGTGATTACAATGAAATGTGTCTACTTAATGAAAGCTAACTGGGTCATAGTAATTATTTTGTTTATATGCAGAGTTGATTTAGTTGACTGGTTATTGATTAATATATCTGTCCAAAGTGTATCACAAATGTATTGAAATGTGTAGATTTTGTACTATGGTATATTATGGTGCCTGGATGGATTAGTCCCAAGCTATTCCATGGCTCTTATTAGTTTTAACTGAAGGTCGATCAGGTGCAGGCAGATATCACACTATTACTCTTGTAACATACAGAGTAAGAACACTCTAGTAATTTGCTTTCAAACTCACCGTATTGAGTGAGCTAAATAAACTGTTGTCACTGAAATTCAGGATATCACCCTGTGGCAGCGTGGGACCGCAGTGAGAGCTTGTCATGCTGCAGAACGGAGCTTTCAATGGACTTGTCCCATGCTTTTGTTCTCAGGCTGGGCTGAGCTTCTGCTTCGCTACTTATCAGCACATTTATCAGAGTGGCTGGTCTCTGGTGACAGATGGCTGTTAATGGCTTTATTGGGGTTTGAGCATTACCCCAGAGAGCCATTTAAACTTCACATTGAATGCCAGAGACATCCAGATCTCACCAGTGCTCATTATTTGTCACACTTGTCCATGTTTCCAGTGTGCTTTCTGCTTTTTTCATGTCATCCTATTTTGATGGCTTTTGTTATTGAAAACATTACAAAAATCAGTCACAGAGATGTCATATGCAAAGCTATTTTACTTTGCTGAGAGTTGTTGACAGATGAGTGTATTTATAGGCTGAAATGGCAGAATAAGGAGTTCTTCCGGCTGTTTTTATGTTTTTCAGGATTGAGCTTGGCAGTGGGAACGTAACTAAATGCTGTTCTGTGCTTTGTCTGTATTCTTCTATCTTTGTTGGGGACAGTAGGAAATGGGCTTAACCTATTCTAATCATAAGCAGATGTAAGTTTTTACTGGTGTGTTCTCAACTATGTGGTGTCTTGTCATAAAATTGAAGTGTGTCACAGTTCAGGAATCCTTTGTCTTCTACCTAAGGGCCCAGTATGTAACAGGAGGGCGGGAGCTTCAGATTCAGCTCTCCCTTAATTAAAACCATGTTTTCCTGATTAAGGAGAAGAAATATCTAAATAATAC
This sequence comes from Gogo arcuatus, assembly GCA_028570945.1. Taxonomy (NCBI): domain Eukaryota; kingdom Metazoa; phylum Chordata; class Actinopteri; order Siluriformes; family Anchariidae; genus Gogo; species Gogo arcuatus. The sequence continues at coordinate 16,907,705 of JAOTRR010000002.1, forward strand.
CCTTCACACACTATTAACATTTTGTCATGCGTTTGATTAAAGCCATATTTGGACATTATTGTAAGTTTGTGTTTGGGCTTTTTGTTTTCACTGTTCCATATAAATCCTGCTCTGTGTCAGCATTTTAAGGCTCATATTGAACTCCTTCTCAGGAATCACCCACACGTTGGGCCGGCTCAGTTTTGAGACCAGGACGTGTGAGATGCTTAATCAACTGTTTAGGTATATTGTTTGTAGGATTGTGAGCATTTAAAATGAATTGTGGGCTATATTGCTATATTATATTGCTTTTATTATGTTGCATCTGTGACCCATTTTCAATTTTCTATGTATTTAAAACAATATATTAATTAATATCTTTTAACAGAATATTTTGTTGTTATTCCTCTGCCACTGAGTGGTGGAAGCATTATGTTTTCGGGTTGTCTGTCCGTCTGTACGTACGTTCCAAGATTCTCATTAGCACAATATCTCAGGAATGAGTGGTTGAATGTGAAATTATTACTGTAACCAGCAGATGGACTGATTTTAGATTTTGATATTGATCCAAACATGATCAAGACCACAGCAAATGTCTGAAATAGGTATTGAAGAAAAACTTCCTTCCTTTTGAAGGGTATTTTTTCAGGCATTGAAATTTGTAACAAGAAGGGCTAGACTTGTTGGCGGCGGAGGCATCCCCGTCAACACTGTTGGCGTTGAGCTCTCCTTGTTATTTATATCAGAAAAAACCTACATGGTGCCTATGTTTCATTTTAGGCATATTCACAAAAAAGGCATATTCATGGCTTAGGTCTTGCAGAAATTTGATCATATAGGAAGAAGCATAACTGTATGCAATGGAGTCCTCTGTCTAGTAGGGGCCACAGTGTATAAGTTCAGTAATGGTAGTAATATTATTGAGAGTATTGCATAGTCTAACACGGCTTTTATGTTGATTGAGGTTGAAATGTCTTTCTTTTATTTGTAAGCTGTGGGTTCCTGTTTAGCTTGTTCAGTAAACAATGATTTTGGAGCCTTCTGCAGCAAAGCAACAGAAAAACTGCATTAAATCATAGTGTGTACTGTAATGATGCTGCTTTTTTTGTGGCTGGTGTTTTATCTGTGCTTTTGCACTTTGTGATAGGTTCTTCTCCAACAGATTTTTGTTTCTTTAGTATCAGAAAGAGGGAGCTCCTTCTGTTTTTCCTGCTTAGCTACTGAACCATCATTGTTCCAAACACTACCTTGCAGATTTGTCTGTTGTGATGTGATATGGAAAAAAAGACAGGAGGCTCCCCTGTAAAATTCCAGACTCTTACTGCTGAGAGAGAGCAGGCTCACTGCTGTGTAATGTTCAGAAAAGTTTCAGACTTAACAAAAGTGCTGGAAAAACTGTGTGACCCACATCTGACCTTTTATTTTATTTGAACTCAGGGAGTTGATTTGTATTAGTCTGGAACATTTTATAATTTGAGTTAGTCAGGCTTCTGCACAGTTATGGGAGCAGAGCCATTTTAGGAAAAAGGCTTCCATAGATTATTGAAAGGACAAACCGCTAACATTTTTTGAACTAGCATGGTGCCTTGTTTGTCATTAAATCTGCATGAATTTGTTGCCCTGTCTGCTTGGGCCAACAGCTCAGCGATGAAGATGAAGAATAGTTTAATCTTTTCTCCAAGCCGCTCATTTATGCAGTTATCTAATCAGCCAATCATGTGGCAGCAGCGCAGTGTATTGTATGCAGATACAAGTGTCCACTATAGCGTCAGGTTCCTATTCTGGTCTTCTGCTGTTGTAGCCGATCCGCCTCAATGTTCGGTGTCTTGTGCTTTCTGAGATGCCTTTTTTTGCTCACCACAGTTGTAAAGAGTGGTTATTTGAGTTACCATAGACGTCCTGTCAGCACAAACCAGCATGGCCGTTCTCCTCTGACTGCTCTCATTAATAAGGCCTTTTCACCCGCAGAACTGACATGCATTGAATGTTTTTATGCCACTAGTGATGGAGACATATCTCATGATATCTCAAGAATGAGTGGTTGAATGTTAGTAGGATTTCTATGGAATTATCATTTATATAATGATAATTCCATATTAATCCTACAAACGTGAATTGATCCAAACAGGGTCAAGGTCCCAGTAAGGTCAGATGTCTGAAATAGTTTTTCTTCGATAGCTTCCTTCCTGTTTGTCATACAGAGATGCTGCTTACACGTTCATGTTCAGGAACTCAAAGCACATTTTGAGTTGTGAGTGGTTGCATGTTTGTAGGATTTAGATGGAATTATCATTGTAGGCAGCAGATGAACTAATTAGATTTCGAAATTGATCCGAACAGTGTCAAGGTCACAGCAAGGTCAAATCTGAAATAGTTTTTCATCTCCTGTTTGAAGTATATTTTCAGGGTGTTCGAGGCATACACATTAGCAACGAGATGCACTAGACTTGTGGCAGAGGCATCCCTGTCGACACCATGGCGTTGAGTTCTACTTGTTTGATTTTCACACCGTTCTGTGTAAATTTTAGAGACTATTGTGTGTGAAAATCCCAGGAGATCGGTGGTTTCGGAAATACTCAATCCATCCTGTCTGTTATCGACAATAATGCCATGTCACCGAGATCACATTTTTCCCCGTTCATGTGAACAGTAACTGAAGCGCTTGAGCTGTATCTGCATGATTTTATGCATTGTGCTGCTGCCTCATGATTGGCTGACTGGGTAACTGCATGACTGTACAGGTGTAGAGGTTTTCCTAGTAAAGTGGCCAGTGGGTGTATATGAAGTCTATTTAATGTTTCTCAGGATAGACAATGCCTTGACGTGGATGTGAATGGTGAAATAAAGTCGATGTGATCCTCACGTCTCGTGTCTGTGAGTTGATATCTATCTATAATATGAGCTTTGCCAGTGTGAAACTATGCAGTTAAATAAATGAAACCATGTTGAGAGCACACTCTGGCTTAAATTCTCTTGGATAATCTGTTAAGAAGTTAAAGTGTGGGTCAGTGTGCACAACTGTGTCTATGGTAATGCTGAAATAAGTGCACTGCCTTTGCTGCAACACATGACCATTATTACTTTTACTACAGCAGCATTTCCTCTAAATAACTTTGCCATGATTTTCAGCATCAACAACAACAACCCTGTTAAAGCTGCCTACACCCATATGTGCTAATTAATGTAAGTTACATTTTTGTTGTCTCTTAGTTTATCTCCATGACATCATTTTTCCTCAGTAGTTCCTCAGAAATACTTTTATGTATTTTCTCAAGTAATATAGACCTCTACAGGGAAAAGTGGTCTCTGCATGTTAGCATGTTCCTTTAAGAATACGTTGCTATCATACACACCGTTTCAGCTTGTTATTTCAAAACAGGTAATACCAATACCTTATTTTAAATACACTGCTTTTCGTTGTTGGCAGTTTTTTTTCCTGAATATGTTGTATGGGTGGCTGAAAACATTGCCACCATCTTATGGTAGAAACTAACAAATAGCATAAAAAAGTGTTTTCTTTAATATCTATAATTTGTCCACTCATTACACAAAAACTTTGATTATGGGCTTCATGTGACTTGAGGACTCCTCAGTTTTAAGGTTTGTGGTTATGGCTGTTGTACAATTTTAAAATGGCTAAAAGCCCCGCTCTTAAAAGCTTAATATGGATGCAGTTCATTTGAATTTTCAGTTTAACAGCCATGCAAATGGAGCACATAGTCTACTTGTTTTTGCATAATTCCCAGATAAGGTTTTTGGTCCTGACTACTTGTGCTACCAGACTGGAAGAACACACTGATGAAAGCGTGTGATCTGTGTAATCAGTTTAATCTGTGAAATTTGACATCCATAGGATTGATACAGTAAAAAAAAAACAAAAAAAAAACGTATTCTTTCAAATTGTAGACAGTGTGACCACTTTACAATTGTTCTTACCTTAAATTGGAGGATTATCCTGTATATACAATCCTGCAGGTGTATAAAATTAGTACCTCATACCACAGTTTGTCTACTGATTTTATTTTGTGGTGGTGTTATACTATATGCTGCTATGTTTTCAGTCATCTGTGTTTAATTACACTGACAAGGCTTCCCAAGTGGTTAATAGTTGTAGGGGAATGAAGCCTTTAGCTGTACAGTTCTGTTTAAAGCCTTTAATGGTTCCATCAGAGAGAAAAACCAGAGAACGCCTTTAGGGTGCTAGATTTGACCCCGATATCCTGAGTGTACCCATCCACTCATCTGTAATTCTGATACTTAATCAGTTCAATTCATTAAAATCATCTTTTCAGTAGTATTACATTATGAAACTAAGGTAGTCATATGTGTTTGAATGGTTTGAACTTTTTGTTTGTGTGCAGACAATTTAAATCTCATTAATGCAGATGTGATCGACAGGCAAACACAGCTGTCAAAAATGAATGAGGAATCTCTTTTAAACTCCTGGAGGGACACTAGGTCTTAGTGATCAACTTATAGAACTCAAATAATCTCCCAAAACTCCCAACACTGACGAACGAAGGCAGATGTGTTTTAATATAGTAATTGCAGGCTGTGTTGCTAAGAATGAGAGAGATCAGCAGAAAGTGAATTTATAGGACAATGGTGTGCATTCACTGGGTTATTTAAGACCATTTTGTTTTGACCTTTGAAAAATGATCTGTCGTACACTGTTATTTGTGGGATATCCCAGCGTTTCCCTACGTACCAAAGGACTATGAAAGAAGAGTGTGAACACTAGTAATTATCTCCTTAGTACTGACAGGTCTCTCCATCATGAAGTAAACACTGAGTCCAGGTTGGCCGACAGCCACGCAGGCCAGCATTAGGACGTGGCCCAAATCAGCCAGCACAAACTCATCCCTGGAGGAATGCACTGTACAGTTCAGCTCATGCCAAATCCGGTCATAATGTTCAGGCTTGCTGTTCACTCTCTTCCTGCTCTAGGGTTCTAACAAGCTATGAACGCTGAAACATACAAAAACCTGTTGAACTTTCATCACTTATGAGAAATGGTTTCTATAACAGCTAGTCAGTTCAGTGAGGATTTGGTGCTTATGGGTTTTTTCTTCCTCTTCTGTATTGTAGCACTAATGAACTGTATGGTAGAATTCCCAAAATTTTATGAAGGAGCGTGTAAAGGAACAACAACTTGATAATTTAACTTTTGCACGCTCGGCTACAACTCTGGATTATATTTCAGTGTTCATCTGTCCCTAATAAATAAATAACATTTTTAACCCATTCCTTTGGACCTAACCAGGGTCTGTTTTTCATTATTCTCTTTGTGGGGCTCTGGAATTTTGGCCCAGATTTGAAACACTGATTGCACAATTTATTTAGAGCTGACAATTTTCCCAAAGTAATATGATATGATAGTACTTATTTTGAAGCTCACTTTTCTCCAGCCACTGTGATTTTTGCACTGGACATTAGACACACAAGACACCGTGCACTTTCAGGAGAGATGACAAGCCAGCACAATGCCCAAAATGTGCTTTTCCGCTGAATTCACATGTAAATATTAGCCTTTGTCGCATTGAGGCAAAGCTCTCTGGGGAAGTGTCTTGTCATACAAAACCCCTGAGGTGACAAATTCCTGCTGCTGCCGCCAAAACAATAGGCCACACTGTCATCTGCACAGTACCAGGCGCCTTTCTGGAGATTCCCAGCCTGCGCCTCTCCTCCTCTGCCGTCAGGATGAGCTGCGGCAGCAGGCGGTTTCAGGCAGTGGGGGCTTGAGAAAAGCTCTAAAGGCTTTGCATAGCCTCAGCACCTCAAAGACGACAGCTGCCTCTGTGTGGTGAGATTGAAAGCTCTTTTCACACTGTTTCTTTAATGTCAGGATGGGCTTTCAGCAAGGCTCTTTGTACTGCACTAAAGTGAAACTTTTGCTCAGATTGCTTTCCAGAGGTTTGGTACTTTTGTGGCAAATCACTTTGACAGCAGACACCTTTGATAAACGCAAAGTCATTAGCAGCATTGATTTATGATATTTTAGTGCATTTGATCCAGAGGAAACACTTGAGTGTAATTGTAAAGCCAGTGGGAGTGGGAGTTCTCTTTAATGGATTAACCTTGCACTGGTGTGAAGGACGTGGCTGGAGACAGTTGACTCCTTTGCAACCAGTTCCTTATTTGTTGGCGTGAAGGACAGATAGGACCTGTTCTCTTGGATGCTCCTCTCTTACACGTTTCCAACCATGAAGGCTAGCTTGAGTTGGTCAGCTGCATCAAATCTGTGTGTGTGTTTTCTCTTAATAGGGGTGGGGAGGAGGTGTTCTCTCTCTCTCTCTCTCTCTCATCTCACCCACCTCGCCAGCTTTAATTCTGCTGGTTAGACCGTGTAACCATGACAACACAAATGCCTGGATCTGTCTGCATTATTGAGCCTGGGGGCTGGCAGAATGGGCTGCTGTTCTCCTGCACTCACTTTTACTGCAGATGCTGGGATTGTGTTTGGAGCTGTGGATTTAATAAGAGTCTGCAGTCAAGGGACACTTTTTTTTTTTTTTTTTTTTTTTTTTTTTTTATTCAGTAGTTCCTACCACTGCTATCCTCAGTGCATTGTAACTTATTTTGGTAAGGCTGGTTTTAAACCTTTCAGATATTCCAAGCTCACAGTAAGCAGCTTTGTCTGTACACCTCCTCTAATCAGTTTCTTCCCAAAAGCTTAGGCTGGGTAAATCAAGTCTGTCTGGCAGGCAGACAGCCCCGTCTCACACCTCCACAGCACGGTAGCCCTTAAATCAGCCACCTGGCCTCTTTAGTGTTGCACGTCCCCACACCCCCTGCACACAATGTCCACACCTCTCCACTCCATCCCATTTAAAAGAGAAACCTCATTCTCACATCCTGATGTCATTTACTTGGCTTTTGTCCAGTTGTGGGGCTGTCTGTCTTGTCATGTGAAGCATAGAAGTGTGGAATTGTGTGTACTTCAAGACTTCCCTTCCATTCCAGTAAATATGGAGTATTAGTTCAAGAAACATTTCATTATTGTTCAAAAAACAGTGTATTTGAAATGTGTATGAATTAAAAAGTTGAAAATGTTCATATTCAAGGAAATGTATCCCCCATACATTTCCTTGAATATGAACATTTTCAACTTTTGAGATATTTTGAGTTTGAGATATGAAGTCCCCATAATGTGTAACATCGTACAGTCAGGAGAAATGAGCCTGATTGTGCTTAGGACTCATTTCCAACAGGGCTTTGGAGATATTTACACTGCTTGTTCATTAAATGAAAAGGCCAGAGAGAGCTGTAGGGCTTAGAACCTGCTGTCTGAAGGCTAAGATGAGCATCTGGGCCATGCAGAAGATTAATCTGGACATTAGGCCCTCAGAGCATGGTCTCTCTTGGACTGCTCATAGCTGCTCTTCTTTTAGACAGGATGAGTCTGTCTTGTAGATGTTATTTATTATGCCTTGTCAGGATGCCAAGTTTTTATTTTTGATTGTAAGGTTTTTTTGGGGGTTTTTTTGTTTTGTTTTTTTAAGAGCCGGTCTGGTGGGGGGTTTTTTCCACTTGTTATATTGAGTCAGAATGTGTTTTGTATACATGGTCTTGATTGTTATTGCATGTGCATGTGTAATGTGCATTCTTGTAAAAATTGTATGAGAGCAATTCTTTGAGTTTGAGACATGTGTGTTCAGACTGAATTAAAGCCCCAGAAAAACAGCAAGCTCTTGCATAAATATACATGATAAAAGACTTATATGAATGCTCAGTATAGCTGTAATGCACATAAGGCTTTAAAAGGTGGCCAAAATATACCAGCCTATTGTTAGCCTCAGTACTCACTCCGATCTTTAAAAATGAAACAAACAACAGAAAAAGATCTGCATGTTTTCTATGCTGAGATTGTTGGGCATTTCTAATTGTCTTCTTTCCCTGGTTCTCTCAGCATTGTCTAAGACTAAGCACATCCTGTAGCCTGTCTGCCTTGTAACAATGTTCAAACAGGTCCCGGAGTTTAGACACTGTGCAATGAATTTCAATCAGCTGGGAAGAATAGCGGGGCTCGTTGCCCCATCACAGCCACATGCTAGTCTCAAGGTTCCTAAATGAGCCTGAAAGACTTGAAAGGAATGCAGTCCCATGCTTTACTCTTCAAGGGCCTGAGAGCACTACAGAGGGATGTAATTTGTGTTGCTACAGGGTGCGAGTGGGCCAAAGCGTGTGCAGTAAATATGTCGTTGAATGTGACAAAAGGAGGGAAACGTTGTTGGTATTAAATAAAATTCTCATCACAGAAAATTTTACCATCTCAACAATTACAGAAAT
>JAOTRR010000002.1:16928050-16939881 GCA_028570945.1 Gogo arcuatus
ATGCAGAAAAACCTATGAATGAGTAGGTGTGTCCAAACTTTTGACTGGTACTGTAAGTATGAGAAGTGAGAAACATACACAAAGCTGATTTGACGCGTTCTATCTAGAGAACAATCCTAAATATTTTTAGTCCAACTCCACCTGACCTCCAGCAGTGAATAATCCTTTTTCAGTACTACAAGAACCATACACACATACGCATGCAATATATGTGCGTGTGTGTGTGTTTGTGTGAGATCACCTATGTAAATGCACATGCTTCAGTGATGACACTTTTTTCAATACCACATGAAAGCTTTGTTACTTGCTTTCCCTCCCTCTTCTGCTTATTAGTGTCCTCATCTTTGTATGTAATTTTACTTATGGTGTTTATTAACAGCATTTTGAACTCCAGATGTTGCCAGGTCATGAGGCATTTTGCACTAAATCATGATGTGAGTGAAATCAGTGGCATTTCAGTACAATTCGACCTGCTCATGTACCCTGTCAAGTAGAAATAATGTATGACTGTTCTGTTGCATGTGGAGAGTTCTGACAGGAGTAGGAGAAATGACTCTCTTTTTTGCAAAATATATAAAAATGAAAATTAATTTTACTTGTTTTCATTTCATCCCCACAGTTATTTATACATGGTAAAGTGAGTCCCCATATTTTGTTACAGGCGACAGTTGAAATCATCAGACATCATTTGCGGTTGATTGTCAGTTTGGCTTTGATTAATTCATTTTTATATCACCTTGTCATTACATTCTTGCTTTTTCAGAAGAGATATTTGGCAGATGTCAAGACACCTTTAGTGATTCTTGTACATTCTGTGGCATGAACAGACCCTCCGGCTCCTTCACTGTCTTGTCGACAGCAGACTTTCTCTGCCTTCTCAACCATTCATGATGCACGGAAGCATGTACCCAGCTGTATAAACTGACTCGATCTGACACAGACCTTGCTGAAGAATAAGAACATACAGTTGCATTAAAAAAAACATCACTAGAGCATAATCATCATGCAAAATAACTACCATTTACGTTATTAAAAACTTAAGGATGGAGAAAAAGAGTTATAGAGCAATATTTGCCATGCAGCTCTTAATTTGCTAACAGGCACCTAAAACAGAATTTGTTATGCCCAGGCTGACGTCCTTTAGCTGTGCCATCTGGGACCAATTAATGTAAGTGTTTAGAAACTCAGCTGTGTCTTCATCTGAAGTATTCTGGAAAAGGTGTCCCTTATGAAAGTGTTGCTGTTTAGCTGAGAAGCAAGCCAAATACCAAGCACACATAAAACACTCTCAGCGCAATTTGCAGCAGTTCTCGAAGATCATCCCAACCAAATCAGAGCTCAATCAGCCTTAGGTTAGCGTGTCATTTTAATCATCTCCCACCTCCATAACCCAACCTCGTGCCTATTTCAATTTCAGGCTTTCTAATTAAGCCAGAACAATTCCCTGCGACTTGCACAATTGCTCCAGATGTCATCCTGCACTCCTGACATAATTATGGATGTAGATGAGACGCATGACCTATTGCTTGATTTTTCATCAGCCTCATGACAGTATTGGGATTTCCTCTCTGCTACTACATGCCCTCTACCCTTTATGGTGTGTTTGAGAATCTGAGATCATTTAGCCAGCAGCTGAATAATGGATGGACTTCCTTCCACATGCATGGTGCCGACTGCTGATACACCAGCCGCTGCTGCTGAGCTCAAATGGAGCAGTCTCTTATTTACTGATGGAGTAAGAGTCATTAAGAGTCAATGTTTGTGTTGGCAGAATTGATTATCTCTCAAGTGGATATGGAGATATATAATTTTCCTTCATTGGCTTTCTAATGGTATTATGGAGGGTGGTGTAAATTAAAGAATAGCATTCATACATGATGGGTTATTTTCTAAATTGGGACAACAACTAAACAGAATTTCAGATACATAGATTAGTAAAATATTCATAATGTTTTACTCTAAGAAGAGATTTAGCTGAAAAACAGTAAAATTGCTAAGAATGAGAGTTAGGGATATGTAATTGAACTGAACTTCTCAACTAGTTTTCATATTAGCATTTATATTTATGTAAAACAGCTGCAGACAGAATTTTTACGTTTAATGTTTGAAATGTGTTTTAAAATGGTGTGAAAAACAGCTTATTTATATATATATATTTTATATTGAGTGTCTGTATTTTACAATATTTGTTTATTCTTATGCTATCGAGTGGAATACTTTGAAATGATAAATTAAATACGAGATAAAGGGTCTCGCAGTCTGTATCTCTTGTACTTAAAATTCTATTTTGCAGCATGTACAAGATGAAAGAAACTGAAAGTGGAAACTGTGATTGTGCTTGAACATGGAATTTCTCTGAATCTGTGTCAGCCTTTTGAGAAAATCTCAAAAGGTTTGAGATTGACAAGTGATTTCAATGCAACCAAAGCCCTTTCAAATAGCCTGCGGTGCTCCACGGTGCTATACACACACACATCCGGTTTGCCTCGCTTCATCTCTATGTGGATTTACATTCTGATTGCAGTCGTGCGTGTATTGCCAATCACGAAGGTGAACAAATGCAAATCCAGGCAGAGAGCTGGTAATGCTGGTGTGGAAACAGCAGCTGCTATAGCAGACAGGAACAGAGAGGTGTGTGAGAGGATGTGCCACTCGAACATGATTCATTCGGCTTACATCCTGATGCAGGCGGGAAAACATCTCTCTTGCTTTTGTGTGTGATTTGGAGTGATTTCAGAATTCTCCATATGTTACAAGTAGAATTTTGTATCTGAGGGGGTCATTGGTGATTTGTAACGTGAAAATGTGTGACTTGTATGAGCATGGAGGGAAAATGTGGCTATGTTTGTGATGTGGCAGTTTGTCTTGACCGCACTGATGAATGCGATGAGGTCTAGGAAAGGATTAATGAGGGTTATTCGAGAAGAGGGAACTGTAGGGGGTTAATCTTCATCATCCAGCTGGCCGACTGCCCAGCCTAAACACAACTCCAACCTGCACCATTACCACTGTGTGCTCCTGACACATACTAGCTAACAGTTTAAGGCTAACAGTTTCTGAGTTCAGATGCTATTTACCTTAAAATTGCCAGTACTTCAGTCTAACCCAATCTATAAAGCTCTTTTTTTTTAAATTAAGCCTCTTTCACATACAAAACACATTATTGTACAAGGCAAAAAGAACACGGGATAGATGACAAATTTTCATTCCCACTCAGTCAACCATAACAGAAACGTAACTGGTATTGTGTATTCCCACCTGCCTGTGTTTAACGGAATGCTACAGAGTGCAAACCTCCACAAGACCGAATATGATGTATAGATCACGCGACAACAAAGTCCATTGTTGTGAAAAGCCCAAGCTGAGACATTAGCTAGTTAGCAACATGGCATGAGTCGAGCTGCATCATGTCTCTCTTGAGAGAGTTGTCTTCCTGTTTCTGAACATTTGTTTTATTCAAGCAAAGACTATTTATAACACTTTTGCTTATATCTGCTGATGTTTGCTTGTTGTTGAGTTTGCCACCGATTGTTTTATAGTGAGGCAGTATGACTAGTGCCGTCGCAATATCACTACATCATTTATGTTACCACCAGCAACGTCACAACCATCACAACACCTAAATCTGATGGTTCCGATTCCTACTGGAGCCGTGACAAAAGTTTACTGTAAATGTTACTATGTCACCAGAGGGTAGATTCACGTTTCGACTTTACCATTTTGCTCCTATTCCCACATAACACCATTACAGCATGATAGAGGAAAGTATACAGTTTTCAGTGTGAGTGTGAAAGGGGTATTAAAAACTAAATTATTTAGAAACTATCTGAGAAAATTGGTAACCACAGGAAAAGTACTAAATGGAGTTGCCATGTAGAGCACAAGTGATACTGAACACAGAACTTTAGTTTTCATTTTTGTTATGTATGGCACAGTTTATTAACAGTTCCTCCTTTTGCTTTGTGGTCTATTTCATTTTGTAAAATTACATTAAGGAAATAACTGGAAAATATTTTTTTCCTGTATTGTCTTTCTTGTGCACAAAATACAGCATAGTGTTAATGTTTCATGAGTTATTTTCTAAACTGGAACAACAGCTGAACAGTATTTCTGAGTAATAGAATTGGTTAAATATTCATAAACCTAATTTGTACTTGGGAAGAGGTTTAATGTTAATTATAATGTAATGAAATTATGGTTTAGGGACATGCAGTTGAATCAGATTAGTGAATTACATGAACTGTTGTGTGGTATCATAAAGCATCATATTAACAAAAGAATCTGAATCTATCAGCGTCTACATTATGTGAATGTGCAGAATGTTTGCAGTGACCAGGTTTATAGAAAGGAAATGCACAGACTCTTAAATAAAGAGATCATTTATAGACTTTCATGTATAATCAAAAAGGTTAGAATAAATCTTAATTGTCCATTGTTGTACTCAAAAAATGATAGTTGCAGGATATTTGTTTTGAACAGCTGTCACCGCAGTTTCTTTCAAATGTCCTAAACTCTTTAGGATGGAGGGGAGTAACTTCCAAGTTTTGTTAGATTAAGCTTGGTAATTAAGGTTATAGATGAGCCAAGGGTCTAAAATTTAAAATGTAAATTGGGACGTGTCAGATTAGTTCCCTTTTCCAGTAGAAGTCCACCAGAAACATTGACGTCAGTTTCAGGTTGAGGTTTTGGTGGAGGTCACATTCTCAGTTCATCATATTGGCACTCTAACTGACAGTGAGAATTGTAGAGAGTAATGTTTCCATTGTTCATTTCCTTTTTATTTGTTCCTAATAACCTCACCGTACTCCACTCATGTCATATGTCAGTATCTCCACCCATCCTGTTCATCCAGACTGCGTGAGAGTCCCAGCCTCAGCCGACGCAGCAGATGGGAGCCTGGACTTGGTGTTAACCACAGATGGAACGACCCACTTTTGACTGATATCAACATTCAACAGTGTGTCAATACAGTGCAGGGCAATCTAATTTGTGTGTGTGTGTGTGTGTGTGTGTGTGTGTGTGTACACATCACCTTAAAGTACCATAAAGTAGTAAAGAGTTGTGAAGTAATCTAAAGTACCAGACATGTTCTCATACTTTCTCAGGACCTCTACAGCTTCAATACACATTTAAATGGTCCATTTTCCCACAAATTCTCTTCTTGCTATGACTTTCAAAGTGTGCTCCAGTGCTATGTGACATGGATAAAAGTGCCTGCAAGAAGCATTAACTATTCATGGAAATACATCCCCACTAATGGGACCTACAACTATTTTAATTATTGATGTTCTAATTGACAGTGCCGGCTCTCTGTCCCCAAGGGAGAGGCTGGATTTACATGCATGACATTGTTCGTTGTCCCTGTGCGCTGGACTCAGCAGCTTTCAGTCCAGCCTCATAGCGCTCATCTGTCTCCAGGTTGTGATCCTAAATCTGAGCACTCGGTGCTTTATGAATGTTGAACATCTCCTCGGCTGTGTCTCTCTCATCTGCAGGGTTGTGATGAACAGCTGTGGTGTATGATGTAGTGCCAGGCTTCGGGTAGCATGGGGGGGGATGTTGGCACATCAGTGCTTTAATTGGTGATAAATGAGCGCTTATCAACAGTTAAGACACCACTCGGTCCCTGAGGGAGGTTATCTCACACCAGCACAAATTAAACAATTAGAGAGCCTCCAGCTTGGGTTAGACCTGAACTGTGCTCTGATGTGTCAGTTCAGTGTGTCGTGTGTCACATCAGGGGGGCTCAGTTATCTCTATATATTAAGGACTGTCTCCTGCTGCTTTCTATAAATAACTTACATAAAACAGAACTGAATATAAAAGTGCTATTATTGACTTATGTATCCAATTACAGAATCCTGTTGTGAGCAGTTCCCTAATGGTGCTTCTCCACCAACAGCTTGGCAACAAATGCAAACTCAGGGTTATCTGTGTCCTGGCAGAGCATGTGGCATTCATTTTCCCTTTGCATAAATCTACTGCTGAAAAGTAGGAGGAGTTTGTCTGGAGAATATCGAGTGGTGATTTGATATTTCTTTAGTGTCTGTAATAGGAACCAAAGTTCACAACATCTACAACTTAAACTGAGTCTAAAGCTAAACAGTGGCAAAACACTGCAAAAAAAAACAAAACAATTTAAAATATCTTGAATTCATTAATTTATTTATTTTCCTCTTTGCTCTGCTCAAATTGAGGGTTTCCTCTACAGAATGCATGCAGAACCACCCATAAGACCGCAAATACGATTTCTGCTTTTCATAAATTTGAGTAGTCTTGCCAATTCTGACCACAAATCAGATGCATTTGCACTAAAAATAACAATTCTGAAGGGGAATGCTTATATATTATCATTTCCCTGTAGTGCATCATCGTCTGTGGTGACAGAATGAGCTAAAATGTTTTCACTTCATGTTTGCTGCTGTCTGTTTTTGACCAAAGATGATTCACAGAGGGGAAGATGTACAGATGATTCACAGAGGGGAAGATGTACAGCCATGTCTCACTCTAATGGGTAGTTGCAACATTTCTCTTCACTTCAAGTTAAACTGCTCAGCTATTTTGAGTCACTCACTCCATCCGTTCTGGGTTGCCATACAGTCCCTCCATCTCTTCTCAGTGTTAAACACCAGCTCTTATTGAAAAGGAATGACTTACTACTTTATTGCATAGTGGGTCAATGTGCCATAGCCTTTTTTTTTTTTTGGCAAGCAAAAATAGTCTACAGTTTCACAGTGGCTATTGAAAAATGAAGAAATACAAATCAGACATATCAATCAGCGGAACAGCAAGTCATCTACTATTATTCCAGTTCACTGACTTGATTGACATTTGGCCATGCGGTCTTTCTTGTCTTGGTCATATTAGTTCATTCTATCCAGTTACAAGTTTAATTCTGCTCGCTTTCATGAGGACCTGAAAGACATTTTTTTTTTTTTATCTCTGTCTCATCTTCAGACACACAAAGCCTTTGAATAAATGCCATTATGAATTGCCAGTAATAGCAACATAGACATTTACTTTTGGTTGGCATGGGAGGACATTTTGCTACATCAGCAGCACCAGTTTCTATTCACTCTGGTCTGTTCTGCTTCTGTGCCTGCCAATTCATTCTCCATCTTGCTTCAGGCTCTCTCCTGGCTATCAATAGTACAATAAAAGCCTGTCATGAAGTGCAGCACACAGGAATCACACTGAGAACAAAGTAACCAGAGGATACTATTCTATACAGAAATACAGTGTAGGCTGAAAACAAGCATTAAGCAGTCTAAAGGTATCAGATAACATTTATTTTCTTTTAAAATAATAGTTTTGTGGCTTTAAACACTTTGGATGTCTGATTTATATGACCGCTGCTGTGAAAAATTTCGAATGATGCATTTTTCATCAGAACAGTATTTGTACTTTGTAGTCCTGTGTACTGTGCTACTGTATTGTCTGTCGCATCATGTTCATGAAGAAACGACATTTGCATTTCAGAGTATACATGTTATATGGAGGGTTACAAATAAAACCCACTCGACTTGACATGATGTTAATAATACTTTTTTTTTTTATGGTGAAGGAGATTTTAGTATATTATTATATGCTATGTGAATTTTCTCACTATTTGCTAAACTTTCCTTCTGTTCCCTGGATATCCTTGAATGTTAATTCTATTTATATATTATGCTTTATATGGCACTGCACATAATGCATTCCACGGCAGCTACAAGAAAAGTTCAGTTTAATTCATTTTTAGAGGTGGATCCTGAGCCATTTTCAATCTGACTAAAGCTGTCCAATCCCTTTAAATCTGTCCTAACCTCCAAACTCAGCATATCTCACACACAAACGGAGATGATTAAGTTTTCCCTTTGAGGACTAAAGCGGGCTCTGATGTGTCTGTTTAGATTGTAGGTGAAGGCTGGCTCTGCCATGAATTTCACTGCAGGCGATTCACTGCAATATCTGCATAACTGCATGATGATTTTGTTTTTTCCCCCTCCTGAGCCTGTGCTCTTTGCCTGCAGTGATGATCTGATGCATTGTGGGCACTCATTAGCTCAGTGACAGCATGGAAGCAACTGGGGGAGGGGAAGCTGGTTGGCCTTCGCACGCCCAGGGGCACACACAGCCAGACGGTGGCCCTGTGCTGCTGCTGCCAGCTGGCTGTATTCTCTCGGAACAGCATGCACACTTGTGACAGATAGTATTCCAGTGGCCTGGAGTTCCCTCTACACCTCTTGCTCAGGGGGCATCCCACAGCACATCACATATTCACTGCATTCGAGTTCTGAAAAAGCACAGGCTCAGGAACAAGACGGTGGAATTTTCTCAGCACTGGTGCTGTTGGAAGCCATGGGGCATAATGAGTCACCTGTGAATCCTATCTGTCGATCGATATGTCTGTCGATCCAACGATCAATTGATCGATTAAATTGAGCAAAATGTTATTCTTTTGCTATTTTGGTAATGTTTGACTAATTATAAGATTAGATTAGCTGACACAGGAATTTGGTGAGCTGCAGACATCTTTTAAAGTCAGATTTTAGTAAAATCCAAAGTTTTACTCTTTGTTCTGTACAAGTAAAATAGTCTTTGTCTATTCTCAGGGAAAGAATCAATGATAACCTAAATACTGACTGCTTATTTCTGGCCATTTTATTCATTCATTCATATTTTCAGTAACTGCTTTATTTCGGTCAGGGTTGCAGTGGATCCAGAGACTATTCTGGAAATGATGCAAGGTGGGAATACACCCTGGATGAGACTGATTCAGGTTTTTGTATTTCCATTTTTGTTAGTGCACGTCCAAGGGAAAAGGGAAATGTGAGAAAATGTGTGCACAAGTTCACTAATTTTCCCCTTGTTTGTCATGTGTGGGTGGGTTTTTTTTTTTTTTTGGTTTTTTTTTTTAACAGCCACAGGACTCTTTGTAATTTGTTATATATTAATGATGCTGTTTCTCTTCTGCATGATCAAAATTAGAAAAACTTAATGACTCTGCGGCCATTTCTTTTCAATAAATGCAATGAAAATGTGCATGCAGTGGTGCTCACATTCTGCTTTAATTAGTATGTAAAGTGTAGGCTTGTTCTAATTACAATTCCATAAACAGGATGTTAAAATATTTTCGGTAAATAGAGATATCCTATGCTAGAAACTGTCATTGGGAGACTGAGAGAAATGTTGGGCCATATCTGCTTTTGTCTTTGAAAAGTAAACCTTGTGAGCCCAGCATTGACGACTTGGATAACAAGCTGAGGGGTAATTGGTGTGTTTTAAGTTCAGTCACACTCCTCTTCTCCGTCTGAGGCCTCTGGTGTGCCTCCGCTTTCTGATGCCTTCATCTCAGTTAGTCTGTCTAATTTGAGCGTGAACACATAATGGCCATGCCCTCATTCTGTCCCACTTGCTGTCAGCGGCTCTTGTTTGTTTGTAGCCAATTACGTCTCTGTGGTAAGAAAACAAACATGCCACAGCCTGGAGACGCCATTGGCATTAGTGAAAGACTGCAGATTTTGAATTATTGTGATAACCCATAAAAATTAGAAGCAGATGATGCCTCCAGCTCATCATAATCTCTATGAATCAGGGTTAGGAATGTTTCTGTTCAAAACAATGCAGCCATGTAAAATCTGAGAGAGAATTATTTGTCTTTTTTTGGTAACCACAGAGACACTGGAACTGCACCAGCATGCTGTTTCACTGTTTTAGATTTTGCGTTCTTTCTAATGTTTATCATTTTCTTTTTGTTCATTTTTTTTCTTTCCTTTTCTTATTTTCACTCATGTACTTTCACTCAGGTCTTGATTCTCAGTATTGCTGAGAATGACAGTGGTTCTATTTATAGATTAGACAGTTGAAAGTGGCTTTTAATTTAATCTACCACTAGCCAAATGAAAGATGTGAGCGAATCTGTCATCGACTAATCTCTGCACAGGAAATGCATTTTATTTTCAGATACAGGCAAATTCAATCTTTGCTAGTACAGTACTCTGGTTCATGGAATTTTTCAAGAGTGTTTTTTCTTCTTCTTCCGGCTCAGGATGCATCTGAAAAGGTTCAAGACTGGAACAAAAAGGTGGCTTTTTCTGTTTGGCTTCTTGCTATACTGAGACATATTTCAGTCTCAGTATAGCACAATTATTTTATGAATAAATGGGCCTAGTTCCTACTGCTTTGTTAATAATTGTAAGCAGTTGTTATTGTAAACAGTATGCTCCAGTGTAGTTTTTGTGTAGATGTGTCTTGTATTAAGACATTTCAGTCCATATGTGGATCCTCAACCACTGATTAGTAAGTCAGTGAATGGCTGCGTACCTCAAGAAATCAGAATTTATCTCATGATCTCTTGTTGGTTTATTGAGCAATTAAAAATGTTTTGTTCTGGTTTTTTCCTCTCCACACAAGATCTTATAATTTTTGGAAATGTCCTTTGCATATTTAGCACACAATCCACAGCTCCAGTGATACCATTTCTGTTATTGGCATGTCATCTTCAGTGCAAACCTGATTATTTTTATGGCCTGTATTTTTAAGAGGGGTTTTTTTTTTGGCATTTGGCCTGACTATGAATAATTTGATTAGATGGGGAAAAACGTAATCTGTTTCTGCATTAACTGTGGAGATGGTTCAATTAAACTTTAATGTCCTTTTCTGCAGTGGTCTTGCACCTTTTCTCTCACCTCAGCATTTTCCTCTGCACAAATTAAGAAAGTAGCAGTCCAGTCTGCTCAAAGAAAACTATATCACCTTTAGCCCTTAATAAATGACTTTTTTTTATTATATTTTTATACCATAGCATTGTTTAATTCTCTAATCTGATTTGGCAGAAGGTTGATTTATGCTCTATAACAGCACAGCTCTGACAGTAGTGCCAGTTGTAATTCATATCACAGGTTTATATTAATACTGTCATTCTAATACATTATCACTTCCATAGTTACAGCTGATTCACAGCAACTTGTATGGTGGACGTGCCACATAATCTAAGACAAGTAATAAACACGCTTGCTATTTAACAAAGAAAAAGATATGCTCATTGATATGGTGAAGCTTTCTGTAAGGAGATGTTTAATGTTTGTGGAAAGTCTCCAGTGTCAGTGCTTTGTAATGGTTAGTAAGTTTTCCATTCTTCCAAGATTGGAGAATCTTCAGGACAGAGGACTTTGTTCATTTTGGTTTATAAGTAGCATAACAAGCTGCATTTTATTGTTTCATTAATTTCAAAAGAGGAAAAAAGAGAGGACGCTGAGAGAACATCAGTTTATATCTGTTGTAACATAAAAATAACAGGAACGAATTTGTCTCTCAGATGTTCTACAGTATTAAAACTATAAACAGTTAAAAATTCCAATGTGTCATTCATTAATAAATGAAAAATTGTAATCACTGATAAATTACTGTAGTATAAGAAGAATAAAACACTTTGCAGTACATATTGAACGTGTTGTACATTTTATAGTTATGTTTAATGTTGTGGAACCTCCATGAAACAGGTTGCTTCCTGTTATCCCCAGACTCTCATTCTTGACATTAATAAGACAAATATGCTATAGAGAAGCCCTTTCCTGTGTCAGAAACCTTAAAGTTACAGCTTTAACTCTGACTGACACAAAGAACTGACACTGGCGACGACTTCTAAAAATGTTAAATAAATATCATCTCACAGAAACCATCACCATATCAACCATTACACACACTTTTAAAAACATCTACTATACAAATCCGTGCGGTTAACTTTTTACTATAGAAGCAACAATGTATTAGCGCATTAATGCATGAGCATATGTATACAGTAGCAGTCAAAAGTTTGGACACACCTACTCATTCATAGGTTTTTCTGT
>JAOTRR010000002.1:16980421-16991645 GCA_028570945.1 Gogo arcuatus
AAGCTCCCACATGATCACCTGCTTGGTGGAGTCTGAGAAGATGATCAAGTCTGGGCAGAGTGTTGTGTGTGTGAGATGATCAGGGAACTTTAGTTGTTTACCTAGATCCACTATCAGCTGCCAGTCTGGGACCGGCACGGTCTTACCTTTAGTAAAGAATGGGGCATCTCTCCAGCTTTAAGCAAAGAGATGGATTTCTTCCTGGGGTGGTGTTTACTGGATTGAATGGCTGTAGTAACTGTTTCTGCAACTGCTTTGAGCACCTGGTCGTGGCACCAGCGGTAACGTCCATCAGCCAAGGCTTTGGGGCAGCTACTGAGGAGATGTTGAAGGGATCCTCTTCCAGCACACAAAGGGCAGGAAAGTGTCTCACTCTTGCCCCATTTGTGGAGGTTAGTCGGGCTTGGTAAGGTGTCGTAGACAGCCTGGACCAGGAATCTGATGCGGTGGTTTTTCAAATCACATCATTATTTAATAGTTTCACCTCATTATTAGCCCTAAATTGCCCCATCCCAACTTTTTTTTGGAATATGTTGCAGGCCAGAAATGCAGGAATGGATGTATATTAACAAATGAAATGAAGACCATGACCAGACAGACCATGAAATATCTTGGGTTCATTCTGTCTGCAATGAAATACAAGTCAAATTACATTTAGAAATCACTGCTTTCTTTTCTGATTTGCATTTTCCATACTGTCCCAACTTTTTCTGATTTGGGGTTGTAATAAATATCCACAAACAAAGTGTAAAGACATGCAGTATGTCTATGATGTACAGACTCATTTTTATTATTAAAAAGTATTTCAAGGAAAATACAAGATCGAAAATGGGATTATGGAATGGATAATATGCATACATCGGAAATGTATGTGGGCCTGTGCATGAGCATACACTCCATTAGAGAATTCTTTATTTACATGAATGTTTATTTACACAAATTATTGCTTAAAATATATAAAACTGCAACATAATTGATGTATAAATAAATGATGAAAATTTGAAGATTAATAAAATAATATAAAGGGCCACTTACACTCACAGAACACTTTATTAGGAACACTATACTAATACT
Source organism: Gogo arcuatus (assembly GCA_028570945.1). NCBI lineage: Eukaryota > Metazoa > Chordata > Actinopteri > Siluriformes > Anchariidae > Gogo > Gogo arcuatus. Next base: position 16,981,496 of record JAOTRR010000002.1, read on the forward strand.
GAGTAGGGTCTCCCTTTTCCCTCAAAACAGCCTCAATTCTTGGTGGTACAGATCCCACAAGATGTTGGAATCATCACTTTTGAGATTCTGGTCCATGTTGACATGATTGCATCACTCAATTCCTGCAGATTTTTCAGGTGCACTTTCATGCTGCAAATCTCCTGTTCTACCACATCGCAAAGGTGTTAGATTTCTATTAGATTCAGATCTGGTTACTGAGAAAGCCACTGAAGAACTCATTGTCATGTTCATGAAACCAGTTTGAGATGTTTTCTTTGTGACATGGTGCATTATGATGTTGGAAGTAGCCATTAGAAGATGGGTAAATTGTGGCCATGAAGGGATGCAGATGACCAACAACAATACTTAAATAGGCTTTGGCATTCAAGCATTGATTGATTACACCACCTCCACCAGCCTGGACTGTTGACACAAGGCAGGCTGGGTCCATGGATTCATGCTGTTGATGCCAATTGTGACCCTACCATCTGTGTGTCTCAGCAGAAATCAAGATTCATCAGACCAGGCTGCATTATTCCAGACTTCAACTGTCCAGTTTTGGTGAGCCAGTACCTGCTGCAGCTGCAGCTTCAGCATTCTGTTCTTGGCTAACAGAAGTGGAACCTGACATTGTCTTCTACTGTTGTAGCCCATCTGCCTCAAGGTTCGACATGTTGTGCATTCTGAGATGCTTTTCTGCTCACTACAATTGTCCAGAGTGGTTATCTGAGTTGCTGTAGCCTTTCTGTCAGCTCGAACCAGTCTGGCCATTCTCTATTGACCTCTCTCATGAACAAGGCATTTCCATCCACAGAACTGCTGCCCACTGAATATATATATATTTTTTGCATCGTTCTGAGTAACTCTAGAGACTGTTGTGCACGGAAATCCCAGGAGATCAGCAGTTTATGAAATACTCAAACCAGCCCATCTGGCACCAACAGTTATATCACAGTCAAAATCACTGAGATCACATTTCCCCCCTTCTGATGGTTCCTGTGAATATTACTCTAAGCTGCTGGCCCGTATCCGCATGATTTTATGCATTGCACTGCTGCCACACCATTGGCTGATTATATAATTGCATGGATCATAGGTGTACAGTTGTTCCTAATAAAGTGTTCAGTGAATGTATATGTGAAGGCTTTCGTACTGTAAGCAAATTTAGGTCTGTTTATTGTAGGACATTATATGCTTTCAAATGAAAATATCTGCAAATGGCTTTCAAATGTTTGAGGGTTTTTTTTTTTGTTTCCCCTTTTCTAGATGCAGTAACATGGATTTCAGGAAAAAATAAAAACAGCTAAAACTACGGTTCGTGTTATTTTATCAGCTGGGTACAGAATAACACATTTTCCTATTCAAATAGCCACAAGAGGGCATCTATCTAGGCTGATGGAGCCGTAATTGGAAATCTCGCGACATTACGGCTGGTGACGCGATCTGTTTAAGGTAAGGTCCTGGAAGGTTTGTATGTACGGTTATTAAAGTGTCCTTGACAGGTTGTTAATATGTGTTAAATAAATAAATAAATGCATGCATAAAAGATCAGTTTATATTATATACTGTGTTTCGTTGCTGTTTGTGGCAGTGTATTGCGAGATGCATGAAGACAAAACAGAAAGCCTTTGCTTATCGGTTAATATGGCGCTCATGTATAGTTAGTCGGTTAGCGTGTACTGCTACATAGCAGAAGACAAGTGAGACAATGATATGTGAAACAGATAGCTGGGATTCCTACCTTAAAATAGATGGAGAGGTAATAGCCCACTCTCAGACAAGTACCTTTGTTCGATAAGGTAGCGCGGCTCAAGAAACGTGCCGCTTTGTCTCAGGGGACCGTTTGCTGTGATGTGTTGTCAGAATGTAGCGCTCTCTTAGGCGACGAGGAGGAGGCGGGCACTGGATATTTATTATCGGGTTGTTGTTGTTTTTTTTATACTTGCACTAAGAAGATGAGTGGGAAATAGTCCACCTCTTTTCTGACACGCAGTGCAGCTTTGTTTTCCTAGTGGGTGTTCGTGACTGATGCCTCTTTTCAGGGGAAAGTAGCTAAAGCAAGCTCTAGAAGTCGCCGTGTGCCGTCACAGACTAAGATGCATAGCAGTTATTCATCATGATCAATGGTATCAAATTCGAAATCGGTACATGAAGAAGAAGGAAGATATTCACTTAGAATATAATAGAGTTTTATCAGAACAGAAAATAATAGGTTATTGTTTATTCTTAAATCATTTATTTCTTATAGAAAGAAGTCATCTTTGGTCATGGCAGTACGAACGAAACCTAAGCATTTACAGGATACTAAACTTTCTATCAAGAACGCGGACAAAATGAAGCAGTGACAGTGAGTAACTGTGAAGGAAAACGTTTATTAGCTTTTAGTACTTATAAAATATAATGTTTCCAACAGAAGAGTTTGAAACAAAGAGGTGAGAGGGTGGGACAAAGAGTGGTGATCAGTGATTGGTCATTGAGGAACAGTGGTAATCAGTGATTGGTCACAAGCGCAACACAGTCAGGCGTTACACACTAATGGTGAGCCGAGTGAACTTGCTTTCTAAACTCATATAACAGCAGTTGTATTGTGAGGTGGAGAGCCATACCAAGTGAGACAGTCACTAACGTGCTGAAAAAGCAGCTAGGTTTGTCACTAGGCCCTTTTTGAATTAAAGCGCTTAAAGTGGTATAAAAAGTCGACAAATCTAGCGGCAGAATCTCCAAGTTGGCAACATCGACCAAAGTAAGCAGTGTGTGTAGGTTTAGGGGAGTGTTTGGGAAAGGGGCGGAGCCAGCTCTCGTTTCTTGCTAATCTAGTTAGTGAAAATCCTGCCATTATTAATTAGTTTTTTTTTTTTTTTTTTTGTGTAGATGTAGTATATTCGGTTTTTACCATTTTATGTTGGGTATCTAGAAAAACTTATCTTCTCAGATTTTTTTTTTGTCTATAATGTTTGGTAAGAAAAAAAATAATCACATGAAGGGTCAGGTGCTATAAGCATTGTAAAACCTGTCACTGACCATCTATTAAAAGTTGATGACAACCATACAATGAAAATATCTTTTATAGCAAAAATATCTTTGGGTGATGATGCCTTCCTGTCATTTTTATAGGTTGCCACACAAAGCAGAATGTCAGAGCAAACACAAACTCCCGCTCCCAGCTTGCTGACCTTTCATTCCGAATCACATAAGGACACAATCCTTAATAAATTTGACACACTGAGGAAAAGACAAATGCTTTGTGATATAACCCTCATAGTGGAAGATGTGCATTTTAAGGCACATAAGACTCTGCTAGCTGCGAGCAGCGAATATTTCTCCTTAATGTTCACTGCTGAAGACCAGGCCTGTCAGGCTGTATATAGGCTGGATGGCATGCCTGCAAAGACCTTTGCATCTGTGCTCGAGTTCATCTACAGTGCTAGTGTCTCAGTGGAGGAGACCAGCACTGAGCAGCTGCTTGACATGGCCCGCTTGCTAGAAATAAGCGAATTAGTCAAAGCCCATGCAGACTTTCAATTTAGCAGCCCAGCCTCAGCACCAGTTGTCGGCTCAAACGTACGTGATGGTGACACAAGCACAAATGAAAACCCTTCCAAACGCAAAAGGGGACGGCCAAGAAAAAACACTAAACCTTCAATACCAGGCTTAGTACTACTGCCTCAGGAATCAAGTGAAAAAGAGAACAGACTTCATGATGAACCTGCTAAAACTACAGTGGATTTATCTGTGGCCTCCCCAGAGTCCACAGAACTGACATGCAACTCTAATCTCCTTCCTAATGACTCAGAAGATGCTGATTATGACCTAAGTGAGGACAGACCTCGGTATGGCAAGCGCCGAATAAGGCAGCCGGTGAAACTAAGAAGCTACAGGCTAGGAGATGAAATTAGTGAAGGAAGAGTGCTGGGAAAGAGGGGCAGAAAGAGGAAATACCCAGCCACAGAACCACGCTGTGATGACTGCGGAAAAGTTTTTAAAAACCATCTGTTTTTAAAAATACATCAGCGAACTCATACAGGTGAATCTGTAAATTGGATTTAATGGTGTCAGTCACTAATGCATGTGTATATTAAATGGCCCTTTGATATCTTTTTATGGTTCTTGTGCAGGAGAAAAACCCTTCCGGTGCCATGTTTGTGGGAACTGCTTTACACAGAAACACACCCTTTTAGTTCATCAGCGCATGCACACTGGAGAGAAGCCATTTGTGTGCAACATTTGCTCTAAAGCTCTCTCCACAAAACACTCCTTGCAGGAACATATGAACCTGCATGCAGGTACGGAAAGCTGCTGGGAATTTTCATCACTGTATATTTTTATAGCCATTGCATCTCGGGTCCTGTTATATATTTTGGTGTATCTCTATTTCCTTTCTCAGAAAAGAAATCTTTTAGCTGTGACCAGTGTGGGAAAACTTACAGCCAGAAGAGGCAGTTAAATAGTCATTACCAGATTCATAGCGGAAAAGCATTACCTGAATGTGCACATTGTCACCACAGGTTTAAGGATGCAGCGCAACTAAAGAAGCATCTGAGAATACACACAGGTAACGGGGCTCAAATATGTAATGAAACATGCTTTATTACACTCTTAGTCCAGACTTAACATAATAGCTAATATCACTGCTGTTTATTGTAAACTGTATATAACCATAAGTACACTTACTTAATAAAATACTCTGTTTAAGCTCCAAGAAAAGAAAAGCTAGTGGTATGTGTCATTTCTATCTAATAACTGGTTACCCCTCCTCTCACCTTAATAACAGCATCAATCCTGCATGTCTTGACATCATTCCTGTCAATTTTAACTCACTTTTCCATTGACTGGATGCGCTCTTTACTCAGATTTCATGAGTCACTGTTTCGACTGCTATTCCAGATTTTTTTTAAAAAGGGACATGAAGGACAAAAGTCTACCTCAGAGTCTGACCAACAACTGACAGTTGATTTAGATATACAGTAAATTTCACATTCAGCCACTATTTACTTGTTTTAGGTGAGAAACCTTTTACATGTGAGATTTGTGGAAAGTGTTTTACTGCCAAGAGCACCCTGCAGACACACATCAGAATCCACAGGTAGACTGTCCTCTTTATTCTTCGGAAATTACTGAAACAGCTACAGCATCAACATTGACATGCGATGATTTTGATGTCTTCCTTATTTTGAATCTTGTCTTGTTTAGAGGAGAAAAGCCATACATGTGCAACATCTGCAGCAAGTCCTTCTCTGATCCTAGTGCCAGAAGACGGCATGTCGCCTCTCACACAGGGAAAAAGCCCTACATGTGCTCTGTGTGTAGTCTTTCTTTTACCCGCCTGGATAATCTAAAAGTGCATACTAAAACTCACAATAAAGAGCGGCCAGATGAGGAGGGCACACAACTAACCACAGTGGAGGCCATGGCAGGGAATGAGAAGATACACAATGTCCTGGAGCTGCAGCAATACCAGCTCCCGACTCACACAGAGCAGGAGATCCAGTTAGTGGTTACCAGTGAAGTGGACAATATTAACCTTGTGGCAGGCCAGAAGCCAGGCAGCATCAGCATGATTACTGCTGAGAATGGGCCAGAGGAACTAGCAGCAACAGGCCAGACCCATTCCAGTCTCACCCTTCTCACTCATCCCTCTACGCATATCCAGAACCTGGCTCTGGTCACTCAGGACGAACTAGACCCCGGTGCACAAATTCAGACCATCAGTGTGGTCGAAGGCCAGGTGAGCAGCGAGCAAGCTGAGCAGATGCACGTCATCACACTGACTAAAGAGGCAATGGAGCACTTTCAGGTTCAGCATGGAGCACCCCAACAGCTGCAAATTAGCTCACGGCCCCTTCAGCAGCTGCAGGTGATCCAGCAGGCCATACCTCAGCTTTCTGCTACACAGGAGCCTCCTAGAGAGCAGCACAACCAGAGTCACACAGGTGCTATCCATATCAGCAGCCAAGCCGGCCAGCCAATCTCCATCAGCCAGACGAGCGAGCAGATCCCTAGCACTCTGATCCAGGGACAGACCTTTCAGATCCAGGCAGGTACAGTCTCGTACCTCTATACCACAGGTCTCGCCCCACAGAACTAAGGACAAGGCAAGACAAGACAAAACAGAATAAGCTTCATCAGGACTGCTCGTGCTAATACTCATGGCAATGGGACAAATTATTCAACTCGTCAGTTGTAATTGTAGAATTTGGCCTAAAAAGTTCATGATTGTATTGTAAACCATTTTAATGATGGTTTAATAATGACTACACAATATGGTAGTTTATACAAGGTGGTTAAGGATCAAGCCTAATTCAGCACAACTGATGACAAATGTCTTGCCACTTTATTAAATAAGTGCCTGTGTTGATCAAAAATACATTACATACATGAGAAGCATATCTGCCCAGTAAACTGAACTGTGTTAAGCAAATCATACAAAGTTTTGGCTCATATGTAGAAATTCAGCTGAAACTGGTGAAAAAGATGTACTGTATATAACAGGACTGAAAGCATGACTTTATTTATGATCTAAGGTTCTAGAATTGGAATTGGGTAACAGCATGTTTGTGGTCTCCAAACACAGGCGCTGCAAGCTCTGTGAATTACCATCAAAGGAGTTAAACCAGCCATGTTCAGCTTGGATGTGGAATTCTACCTCTCACCCGTCTAATTAACATTAAGAGGTCTCTAGACATGTCAGAGTTTTGGACGTGGTTCTTTTTTTTTTTCATTATAATTTGATAGAGCTGTATTTCTATAATTTTTTGTTTTGTTTTTGCGCTCTTAAACAAGTCGGTCTTGCTTGCTTCAGGTGTAGCGTCAATAAAGTTGTTTACAGTGTCACTTTTATTGGTCAAACGTTTCTACATTTATTTATTAATTAAATTATTGTTTATTTGCAGTATTTAAACATCAAAATGTATTAATTATTAATTAATTATTTTGTGCGTGCGTGCGTGCACAAATGCAGGATGACACATGGTCACCAGGTAATGATATACACTATATGGCCAAAAGTATGTGGACACCTGACCATCAAACTCTCGTGGTTCTTTTCCAAACTGTTGCTACAAAGTTGGAAGCACGCAATTGTGTACGAATCGTTGTATATTGTAGAATTAAGATTTTCCTTTACTAAAATTAAGGGGTCCAAATCAGCATGACAATGCCACTGTGGAGATCCATAAAGACATGGATTGCCAAGGTTAGTGTAGAAGTACTAGAGTGGCCTGCACAGAGCCCTGACCTCAACCCCAATGAACACCTTTGGGATTAATTGGAACACAGACTCCATGCCAGGCCTTTTCACTCAACATCAGTGCCTGACTGCGCTAATGCTCTTGTGGCTGAATGAACAGAAATCCTCACAATCACTGCAAAATCTAGTAGAAATTATTTCCAGAAAAGTGTAGTTTATTATACCAGCAAATGGGGGGGATGATCAATCTGGAATGGGATATTCAAAAAGCACATATGGATGTGATGGTCAGGTGTCCACATACCTTTGGCTATATAGGGTATTTCTGCTACTATCTCTGCTAGGGACAGTGTCTTGTATCCCACAGATATAGAAATATAAACATAGAAATATAGAAAGTGCAGCTTGATATAAAAAAAAAAATTAATGACACTGTCAGCACTTGAAAGAGAGGAATGTGTAGACAGTGTTGCCCCAATGCTGGTGAGTTGGTACTGCACTTCATCCACATTGTGCATTCATGATGAAGCTGGCACACATCTGTGCTATTCTTGCAGCTTTAGTAACCGGCGTGAAGTGCACAACCTCAACCATCATTCCACAGTTCCACTACCCTCTATATCATCCAATTACTGGTATTTATTTGAATTCTTTGAATTGTGTGTGTGTCTGGTCTATACCCAACCTCTCAGACATGAATGACAAAGCCACCACACACTTTGCACTCTCAATAGTAAATGATTCTGATCACCCCCTCAATCCATATTTCACACTACTGCCATCAGGCCATAGATACTCGACTCTAAAATGGAGAAAAGCTCACTTTGGCAGAAGTTGTCCCTTCTGCCATAGCATTACTAAACAAATTGCCTTGCTGACCTTGTATAGAGCCATATCTGTCTATAGTATGATGTATGTATTTGTGCTGTGTATATGTGCTAGGAGACTGATGGGAAATGAATGTCATACGCTTATGTATCTATACATATACCTGCACACTGGGGGTGTGGCTATCTGTTTCTGTTGCAATTGTACAGGCTGTGAAAATGAATTTCCTGCAGGGAAAATAAAGACTATATCTATCTACTGTGCATACCTGGTCATAGTGGTTATTTGTTTGCAGCTCTAGTTTTGAACTTCTTTTTGTCCTTGAGAATTAGATAAAAATGAATTAGAGGATCTCTGTAGACAGAGCACTGAATGAGTGGTGACGTGTTGAATTTACTTGATAGAGCTGCTCGCCCTGCTGTTGTAGTAGGTGCTTGTAGAACTGGAGGTAAAGCAGGAAGCTACTGCACATCATAGCACAGCCAGGGTCAGTCATACATTCCTGCAGGTAGACCACGGAGAACATCATCTGCGGGAACCCCTGCATCATCATCATCTATTTACGATGTGCTACCGCTAAGCACCTAGTCATTAGAAATAGCTTATTCTTCATTGTCCATTTTTAGTTTTGCCATTTAGTGTTATATTAGCATTAATATACTGTATGTGTGTCTGTGTTGTGTCATTCTTTCTCTTTTCCATTCTATGCCCCTCCCCCTCAGAAAAAAAGCTCAACAATGTATTTAAGCACAAATATCTAGTTATCAAATTAACTATAAACAACCTTTTAGAATTGTCATGTTTATCTTGTTTACAGATTCTGAACATATAGAGAAATCCATGAAAATTTAGACTGTTGACTGCATGCTTCTGGATGTACACCCTCAAAGTTTAGACTGCTCCTTTCTGTGAAAGCCAGGCTCAGTTCCCAGCCACCCACAGTAGGCACTGCATTCTGATGAGTCTGCACTGTACAACAGCATGTGGCATCCCTGTGGGGAGGGCCGTGTCATGCTGGGCCTGCTCTGACATCACCACACTCATTTCGCTGTTTATCCTCTTCTGATCAGGTCTGTCCTTTTTCGTGCTCTCCAACAGCCTGAGCAGCTACTCCACATAAACAAACAGAACAGGACATGTACACAATACCATCCAGTCACAATCCTGTTAAAGAAAAATGAAGAAAATGACAGTCAGAAAACAAGACGATTAATTATATGAAAAAAAAGTGAATTATTAACAGTACCACAACACTGTTAACAAGAAATGTGTCTAACTGCCATGTCTTGACGTCAACCTCCATGGCTCCTAGAGGGGCTGAACAGCTTGGTTGTGCTGGTTGTCCGCCAGAAAAGCCTCGTATTCCTGTTTCTTCCCCATCTGCTGAGCCACAGTTCTCATACTCAGGTAATAAATCTCCATCCTACTATACATCATCATGAATAATCATCATATATAAAACTAACCACATGCATTTCTGTTACACGTCATTATAAGAAGAAAAGAAGTATTGGCTGAAATGCTTCAAAACAAACAAACAAAAACAAAACTGTAGAGATGGGGAAACTTAAACAAAGCAGGATTTGTTTGTTCAAGCTCTAGTTGGTTCCTTGCCCAGGGTTCTTTAAAGACTACCAGCTTCCACAGCAGTGAGAAATCCCTCTGCTGGTTGACAGAGTGAATGTGATTGCTGGCTACACATCTCCTCTGAATTTTTGTTTACATCTTCCATGTCATTCAGGTTTTCCACAGCTCAATAGATAGAAACAATGTATTTAAGCAAAAGGCAACCTTATTGGGTTAATCTTAAACAATCTTTTATACTTTTTTGATGCCACAGCCATTTATAATCAGGAGTCCAAGAAAGCAAAACTGGCTATAGAACCCTAACAACTACCTATATCACCTATCAATCACAGTGACACTAGCCAATCATGGGTGAATGTGAGCTCATGCATGTGGAAAGGGGTGGATATTGTTTTCCTCTTATGCAGCCCCATGATGCAGCATGAGCAGCACTTTTAAAAGATGTGGATTGCAATCAATACAATTACTACACAATTGTATTGATTTGCTGCCATGGGCAGCCATGGCCTGAAGGTTAGAGAAGCAGCCTTGGGCCTGAAGGGTCGCCGG
>JAOTRR010000002.1:17097903-17118903 GCA_028570945.1 Gogo arcuatus
CCTTGTGGAGGGTGTCGATGATCGTCTTCTGGACAACTGTCAAGTCAGCAGTCTTTCCCATGATTGTGGTTGCGTGTACTGAACTAGACTGAGATACATGGTATTTTTACTGTTTTACTCAAACTTGAAATGAAATACTCTCATATTTTGAGATTTTGTTTTGCGCTGTAGGCCATGATTATCAAAATTAAAATAGTGAAAATTTAATATATTCTAGACTCATTACACGCAAAATAAAATATGTTTCAAGCATTTTTCTTTCTTAAATAACTGGTGGAAAATATTGAACTTCTTCACGATATTCTAATTGTTTGAGATGCACTAGTATATCTACCTAGCATTTGAATTTCTTTTCTCATAGGTGGCTATGTTGCTCATAGTATAGCTGTAATGACTGATGCAGCCCATCTTCTCACTGACTTTGCTAGCATTCTGCTAAGCCTCTTTTCACTGTGGATCTCCAAAAAGCCTGCTTCCAAAAGCCTGACATACGGCTGGTACCGCTCAGGTTGGACAGTTGCATTAAGTCAATAGCTTTATTATTGTTTAAAAAATGAATTCTCTCCGTAATCTTTTTTGACCTTTTTAAAATCTTTTTTGAATTTTTAATTCTTCCATAACTTCTATCAGGTTTTTGTTTTTGGGTCATTTCAGAGAAGTAAAGTTTACCTGTTAACGTGATCTGCTTAGATTCATGCACCCACACATGCATGCCATTGGTTACCATTTAAAGGAACAACTGAATATGATTCTTTACACGCCTTTTGCATTTTCCACAGAGATTTTGGGTGGCCTTTTCTCAGTGCTGTCCCTTTGGGTAGTGACAGTTGTACTGCTGTTCATTGCCATTCAAAGGATCATCAGTAATGACTATGAAATATATAGCAATGTCATGCTCATCACCTCTGGCTGTGCTGTGGTGGTAAATATCTTGTAAGTGTTTTGATGGCATCAATTTAATAACTTAATGAACTATAAAACTCTTTGATTTATTGATTATTTGAAACAAATATGTGGGATTCTTTTTAGAATGGCATTTATTCTACACCAGTCCCCAGTTTCCCATTGTCACAGCCATGATCACAGTAACACCAGTGTAAGGGCAGCTTTCATCCATGTGATGGGAGACTTGCTGCAGAGTCTGGGTGTTCTGCTAGCTGCTTTGATCATCTACTTTTGGGTTAGTGACTGTTTAGTGAAGCCTTTAAGCACAGAAGATCTGTTCTTATAATTAAAAAAAAAAAAAAAATCAGGGGAATAATATATTCTTTTCCTCATGCAGCCTGAATGGAAAATAGCAGATCCTATTTGTACATTTTTGTTTTCCATACTTGTTCTTGCAACAACATCCACAATTCTGAAAGACATTTTCAGAGTGCTCATGGAGGGTAAGTAGATAATCCAACATTCAAAGCTGTCAATCGTCAAATGTTTCAGAAGGGAACTACAGTACATTATGCCTTTGTTTTAAGGAATACCACCCGGTATAGACTATGACTCTGTGAAAGACATCCTGCTATCAGTCAGAGGAGTCAAAGCCACGCATAGTCTTCACATTTGGGCGCTGACCATGAGTCAGCATCAGATGTCTGTCCATGTCCTCATAGGTAAGTCCATATGTTAGAAAAGAAAAATATTAGTTTAGCAGTGTGGCATTTAGCAAGTAAAATAACAGACAACTGTAAGAATACTTCCTTTTGTTTAACATATTCCATAACTTGTAATAAATATCAAGCAAAACTACTATACAGTAGTTCACAATATATTTTACAGTATGTTTTACGCTAGATGAACAAACTGATCCACATACTGCACTTATGGATACGACAAAGCTGCTCCAGACTGAATTCAGCTTCCACAACATCACCATTCAGATAGAGGCATATTCTGATGAAATGACTTACTGCAACGAGTGCCAGGACACAATGGACTGAGTTATTGGAAGAGAATGTCTTGGAAAGCACAGCTTTCTCAACACTTTCATAAATGGTAAACACCGTGTTTGTTTCTAGTAGGCCACTGTCTGACATTTTTTATAAGAGTCATGGATTTTGAGGGCAACTCTTCTCTCTACACTGCATATGGCATATATCAGCACATGGAAGCTCCATTTCAATGTTGTTTTCAGCTGTTGAGCTGTCTTGCTGTCTTATTTCCACCAGTGATCACTCACTTTTTCACTTTCTGTAAAATGTGTCTAAATAGAACCATGTTCCACAACAACTGTCAAGTGTAAAAGCTTTATACATAACACAAAGCAGAGGGCTGTTATCATCCCAAAGCTGATTATCTTCCAATAAGTGCATAAGTGTTTTCCCCCCTTATAACACAGCAGTTATCCAATGCTAACCATTTTTATTAATTAAAGAATGATGCATCATACTTTTTGCTTGTTTATACTGTAGTTAGATTAGTTTTTGCCTGTCGTCTTTTTGTCTCTTGAAGTTAATAAGACCAAATAAATAAATAAAAATAAAGCAGCTTGTCATATTAGCAAGATACCACTGAGCCCTCCATCCTGGAGCCTTTTTACATGATTGAAACTTACTCTTTACTCTGTTATAAAATGCTGGCACTGGAGACTCCTTCCTAAAATGTTAAACATTTACCCGTATCTAACAATTACACACATTTTTCAATACCTCTGAGAAGTATTCACAACCCATGTCCCTGTTACTACAGTAACAATAATGTATTAGAAGAATATATAAACCTGAGAGTTTGTGAATTCAACAGTGCTGTCAGATTTTAAAAATTCAAAAGTGCTGTGGTATGAATGCTTTTAGGATTGGCCAAATAATGTATATTTTAGAGTGCCTTTCATATGTCATGAATACTGGCTTCATATTACACTGACCTCTTTAGAATTGGGCTTATAGGTCTTGGCATCACACAAAAACTTTAGTAACAAGGTTCTGCAAATTCATAACCTTTTACTTCATGCTATTCAGAAGACAGAGTAATTTACTCAAGATGTATATCACAATATTGTCATGTTTCCCCACAGTGCCTCATTTGAAACATTTCTATCAATATTCACAGCATACATATATTTTTTCATAAAAGGTATAAATGTTCTAAATCATTTGTCAGTCAACATCCTTCAAATCTGTTCTGTTCTACAGACAAAGTAAAAGGGCACAAGTGTGCATATAGAAGTGCCATGATCCTAGTTGTAGTCTGGCTTTCCACACTCCCCTATGACCTCCATACAAACCTGCTCACTGGGCAGTTTATAGTTGTCGATCTCGCCAATATTTGGCATAAGCCTCCTGAAACATGTTCTTACAGGACAGCTTGGCTTTGAGGCGGGAGCAAATAAGAAATGAGCCTCCCATCTTGCGGTGCAGAGAGTAGGTCTCTTCTGGAGGAGGGGTGAGTCGCTGCTTTAGCATGACAGGGATGAGGCTGTGGATCTGCTCTGTTGTACTCTGACTGCCAAAGTCAAAGGGCTCTTCTGAGGCAAATGCCTCCCCGAGGATCATCACTGCATCCACATGGGCATTCATCATTGCCTGCAAAACATTTGTAGAAAGAGAAACCATGCTTCAAATTAAGGAGTAAATTGCAAATATGCAACCAGTGCTATATCTCGTGAGGACTCTTACCTTCGACTCATAACCGGTCAGAAATTTCATATCAATTGATCGTTGTAAAACTCCCTCTCTGTTTCTGTCTGCTGCAGCCTTGATGATCTAACAGGGAGGGGGGAAAAAAAAACCCATCTAGTATGGACGTAGTAAAATCCGATAATTGAGATAGGTTCCCATGCTGCTTCTGCAATTAACAGAATGACATTCATTATACAGTTAAATCCTCTTTACCTCAATATACACATCTGTAAAACTTGCATCAAAACCCCTTGTGGCTCCAAAATCCAACAGTGCAACCTGAAAAAGTCATAGTAGCAATAGTTATTCACAGTAAACACTAAACATGTATTAACAATAATGAAATAAAAAGATACATACCTTGTGCTTTTGTGGGTCAAAGAAGAAATTAGACCAATTCGGATCAGTCTGCATATATTTGAACTCAAAGAGCTCTCTCAAGCAAAGAATCAAAATCTGCTCACAGATCTGGTACAGAACATAGAAGAGAAAATATCATCTGTTCCATTAAAACAGTTAAATAAAGGACTAATCTCATTTTATCAAATGGGAGATTACAGGCTCACAATATATTTTGTAGAATGGTTCAGGTAAGCACTGCATCCCAATTTCCCACATACAAGTGACAATAAGACTCTTATTAAGCACGACACATTGTCCAGTTTTCATTATTAACCAAATTTATAACGAATGATCAGGTTCCTAAATTCATTAGATATGTATTTTTTATGAGAGCATCCTGATTAAATTAATTTACTTCTGAATTTACAACCCAGGGCTAAATTTATTTGTGACTCCCTAAATTCATCAAGATTCAAGTCTCTGAATTATAAAGGTCACATGCATAATTATCACCATGTTTTTTTGTGGAGTGGAGCGGCATACACAAATTCACTTTGGCTGAGGGGACTTACCTCATTCTTGAGTTCCTGTGGCAGGTCATCAGCTTTATCCAGAGGGAAACCAGACACCAGCTCTGTAGTGAGGACATGCTGGCTGCTTAGTTCATCCACTACATTTGGCACATAGAAAAAAGGGTGATCCTTCAATAACTCTCTGTAAAACAAAATAGATAGATTTAAATCAGCTGAAGTATTGATTATTGTACAAGTTCTATCATGGTATAGTTTTATACACTTCATCTAAACTTCAGGTCAAACTGTTTCTTTTTCCTTAAAAGATGGAAAAGCAGTTGTTAACTCTCACATTTATGACATAATTTAATTAATGGGTATTAAGTCAGCACTCTGTCAAATATGGTCAAAGATCATTGCCAGGTGAGGATTTTTTTTTGCATTTTGACACCAATAAAATACTATATTTCTCTCTCAGAAAGCTGCCCTGAACCCCAAAAGCAAAGTAAGGAAAAGTAACGTGAAAAACAATAACAGTGCAATTTATTGATGAGGTTTATTCAGAGGAGATTGAATTTCCCTTCACTATAAGACACCATGCACATTCATACCCAGCAGCTGTTTATATCCTGAAGCTCAGAATATTTCTTCTGTGCATTTTTTCTGTTAGGTAAGAAAACTACATGACAATGATGATGCTCTGAGAAATATACAGAAAATTGAGTGGTGTGAAAATGACATTTGATTTAGTTACATGTGATAATGATGGGTAATAAAAATATTTTCAGTATAATTATTGCTGTTTTATATACTCACTGGAATTTTTTGGCACATTTGGCTTCCCTCATGTAATCACACTCTAGAACAAGTTCCCTGCTCATAACTTCTATCAAGTGCTCTGGAAACAGACCTGCACACCAATATCATATGAACAGACCACGTTGAGGGCAACATTTTGGAAGCATTTATATTACGAATGAAACAAGCCCCCTCATCTTTAAATGACCACAAAATTCATACCTTCAGGTAATGCATTACTCATACTGAGGACAGCCATTAGGTTACTGACATCACTGCTTATGCTTTTGGCCACTCCAGGGTACTATAAATATATATGATACAAACAAACAAAAAAACCCCTATCACAATTCTTCATCATAATTAGCTGTTATCATTGTTTTTACTGTTTCACAGTTGACAAATGTATTTCTCTTACCTGGATCTTCATAGCCACCTCTCTGCCATCCTTCATCCTAGCAAGGTGCACCTGACCAATCGAGGCAGCAGCAAAAGGCTTCTCTTCAAAGAACTCCAACTTATCACGCCAGTTTGGGCCCAAGTCATTGCTCACTGCTTTCTGCCATAGAAAGAAGTCACAACAGAATTTACTACAAGGCGCCTATGCCAGACTGCCATTTTGCACTATACAGTTGATATGCATGAATATCACACGTGCTATGTCATTTGTGAAACCTTTTTTTTTTTTTTTTTTTTTAAAACATGGAAAAGCAGTTTTTAAACTCTCACATTTGAAACTATACCATCATTTGCTTGGTGGGCATGAAGTCGGCACTCTGTCGAACACGGTCAAAGATCTTTGCCAGCTCAGGATTGATGAAAGCATCATCTAGGGAAATAAACACATGGCTTAGATGATGGTGACTGCCTGTATAAACTGAAAACGTACATTGCAAACCAAGAAGCTGCTTGTTACACAAATGACTCAGACGATTATTGTGGCTGGTAAGCTGTCGGGGACATTTATTTTAAGCTATTGCACATTTAAGCCAGCTGCTTTTGGTATCAGCAGTACTCATGTTGCATGGTCTACAGTATACTATTGTTCTTTTAATAGGTACAGTTTGTGATGACCTTCCTCTTTAGTTAGTATAAAGCTGAAAAGTAAGTGACAGTATGCTGCTTCACTAACAGCCATAGAACCTGAACTTAAAATAATACAGCTATAAGAATCAATGTATCAGTTCCATAGAAAAAGCGTTTTAAAATAATGAATTTAGTGTCATTTAAATTCAGCCAAGTGGCTTGTGGGCATGGAAAGGACTAATAACCATAGTTGTTACAGCAATCAGCATAGACAACTATAACTACAGGCATGCATAGTAGAAGACTACATAGCAGCTGCAATACAAACACAGGCATGGATCCAAATGAGGTGGAAAACTACTTGGGTGGAAAAGTAAAGGTGCTCAGCAAACACAGATACCATCCTACATAGCTTCCCTAATGCCTTCAGAAAGGTTGCAGAATGACATTTATGTCAAGGCATGCTGCCACATTCTTAATAGAAATAAATGTGTGGACAGAGTAGGGGTAGTATACACGAGGTCAAGGGCAGGGCAGGGATGTGGTGTAGGAAAGCAAACACTACACACAAAGTAAACAGAACTGAATACAGACTTGGAGACATACTGAATAATACTGGAATGCTAACAGTATATTAAGAGTAAATCTATTCGTTCAAGATCTTGGTGTAAACCATAAATACAGTCACAGAGCACTTTATTAGGAACAGTATACTAATACTGTGTAGGGCCTCCCTTTGCACTCAAAACAGCCTCAATTCTTCGAGGTATGGATTCCATAAGATGTTGGACCAGTTCCTTTGAGATTCTGGTCCATGTTGACATAATTGCATCACAATTTCTGCAGATTTTTCAGGTTCACTTTCATGCTGCGAATCTCCCGTTCTACCACAAACAGGAAAAGTGTCCCAAAGGTGTTCTATTGGATTCAGATCCGGTAACTGGGAAGGCCACTGAAGAACACTGACCTCATGGTCATGTTCATGAAACCAGTTGAGATGACGTTTGCTTTGTGACATGGTGCATTATCATGCTGGTAGCCATTAGAAGATGGTAAATTGTGGCCATGAAGGGATGCACATGGTCAGCAACAATACCCAAATAGGCTGTGGCATTCAAGTGATGATTGGTATTTACAGGCCCAAAGTGTGCCAAGAATACATTCTCCTCACCATTACACCACCTCCACTAGCTTAAACTGTTCACACAAGGCAGGTTGGGCCAACGGATTCATGCTATTGGTGCCAAATTCTGACCCTACTCTCTGCGTGCCTCAGCACAAATCGAGATTCTTCACATCAGGCTACATTTTTATGGTTTTCAACTGTCCAGTTTTAGTGAGCCTGTGCCCACTGCAGCCTCAGCTTTCTCTTCTTGACTGACAGAAGCGAAACCTGACGTGGTCTTCTGCTGTTGTGCATTCTGAGATGCTTTTCTGCTCACCACAATTGTAGTTCTCAGTTACTGTAGCCTTTCTGTCAACTCAAACCAGTCTGGCCATTCTCTGTTGATCTCCATCATCAACAATACGGCTCTGTCTGCAGAACTGCCGCTGACTGGATGCATTTTCTTTATTGCATCATTCTGAGTAAACTAGAGATACTGGTGTTCATGAAAATCCCAAGTGATTAGCAGTTTCTGAAATACTCAAACCAGCCTGTCTGGCTCCAACAATCATGCCACAGTCAAAATCACTGAGAGTACATTTTCCCCCTATTCTGATGGATGATGTGAACATTAACCAAAGCTACTGGCTCGTACCTGCATGATTTTATGCACTGCACTGCTGCCACATGATTGGTTGATTAGAGGATTGCATGGATGGGTAGGTGTACATGTCTTCCTTATAAAGTGCTCAGTGAATGTATATTTAAAATTTACCAATACATTATTTATGACCAACAAACTATTTAATTTGCATGTTTGCATCAAAGAATGTATGGTGGATATTAATGTCCACCTCATAAAAATGCACAAAAATGAAAGGAGGGTAGGTAGTAATCTCTCACCTTGGATGCTAAGCATTTGCCCAAGTTTTAGAGCAGCTCCTCTGACTTTACACAGAGTCCGAACAATTCGTTCGGCATTAGCCTCAGAGACAAACGGGTTTGAATCAAGGATAGCTTTTTTATTCCCTGCAGAAAGGACAAATCAGTTCAATATGAAGGACCATTTTGCTAGACACAGTAGGGGAAATTTTTCAATTAAACATATTTCCAATGCAGCTACTGACATGAAATACAGACCAGACACTGGTATTAATTCAATAAAACTACACAGCTAAAGAAATTGTAATGTTCTAATCCATAAAAAGTCTGGTGATTGACAGGGCCATTCTAACACCTTTATTTTCTTCCTATAGAACCAATTAAGAGTCTCCTTTACAGAATGTTTTCTATCATCGACCTTCCGGATCTTTCTGGAGCTCTTTGAGTAGTCCTTGGCTCTTGGGCTACTCTTCTGACCAACTTTCTGTCTGCCTGGTTGGAAATCTTGCAAGGACCTTCTGTGCGTGGCCGGTTGATGGTCGAGTGATGTTCCTTCCACTTGCAGATAATGGCCACAATGGTGCTAATAGGAACATTTAGGAGTTGAGGAATCTTTCGGTTACTAGTGACACTGCTATGCTGCTCAACAATCTTGTTGTAAAGGTTTTGGGAGAGCTCTTTGCGTCTACACATCATGAGATGTTTCTTGTGTGACAGCTTGGTGACAAATGATTTACTTACTTGCCTTCAGAGTTAGGTACCCCTATTTCAAAGAGTGGAAGTACTAACTTCCCAACATGCATTAATCTATCTGATTCTAATTAGCACAGTTAGGAGAACTAATTAGTGACGTCAGCTGGTTTAGTGCTTTTTCTTACTGTGTTCAATACTTTTTCCTGTGTCATTCCAACTTATTGCACATAACTTTTTTATGGATTGGAATATTATGATACTATGATTTCTATATACGACATATTGAAATTTCACAATTACAAGTTAATACCAATGTCTGGTCTACATTTCATGTGAATAGCTGCATTGGGAATATGTTTAATTAAAAAAAAATTGACGTGTTGAACATTTATTTCCCCTGCTGTATATTACTGTATATAAATAGTAACAGCTCTCAACATGATAGGACAGTACTTGATTTTAAAAAATGACCTCAGTCGTAATGACCAGGCACAGTCAAATGAAAAACTAAGAAGACCAATGTTTATAGAAACATACCTTTTTTCTCATCTGATCTGAGGCTCTTCTTTGCCACTTCCGCAATAGCTCCCAATCCCAGTCCAACTGCCAAGCCTGAAGGTCGCAGATTATAATTTAGGTATTATTCTTGTGGTGTCCACCATGCAGTGTTGCATAATTGCTCTACACAAATTAAAAAAAACAAAAAAACAAAAAAAAACAACAACAACAAAAAAAAACTGTCCTACCCCCAAAATTTGCCAAACGTCCCAGCCTTGTAACTGGTACTTTGCGCTCACGGGCGCTATCACTGAGCTAAGACAAAAGCAAGAAAAATACATTACTCATTGTTTATGTAAATTTTGGCAGAGAAAGTAAGATGTACTGCTGTCAATTATATCTTCATCACAGCCGAAGGTACAAACCTATAGTGGACATCAGAATGGCTACAAAAATTAAAGTTGTTATTAATGGATTATTTCTTTTTGTGAAAGAAGCCAGTCATTTTGTGTTCAAAGAAATTTTTAACTATATTGTTTCATAACTAAACCAAATCTGGTTCAGTTTAATAGCAGCATTAAAAGGTAAGAGGTAAATATTTACATGTTGATGTTTTTTCTTGAAAACTGTGATTGTTTAAATATTTTAATGAACTGGTATGTATTGATTAACAAATTTGTTAATCTGAAATTGTGCAGGAGTGTCAATTATCCCAAGTTATAACCAAAATATTACATTAAGGGTTTACTTTTGATGTTTTTTGCTAACTGAAATAGGATTTTAACTAATCTTGGTCCATGGTCATGGCTTTGAAATTCTGCTTATAAAATGTACCTTGGCCTCAGTCACTCCAAAAAAGGTGGATAATGTCAAAAGCCAATCATCTGACATGGAATTACACATTATGCATACTCTTACCTAACTTAATAGCAAGAACCATGTACTCTCTATGCAGTTTCATTCTTATGCTTTCATTAGAGGTTTGGGACAAATCTACTAATTTCTACTGTACCATCTGCTTGTGTTTCTTGGATGTGTCAGGTCCTTCTTTTTTTGCATCACTCCAGCACCAGTGATCTTGATGGAATGAACAGGTCTGACAATAGCTTGGCAGTTGTCGTTGTGTAAGCCCTTGAAATAACTTGCATCTGGTTTTCTCCAAACATTTGTTGATCGCTCCATTGCCCTCTGCATTGTCCTTCAGAGCATTCAGAGCCCTGACACATTCAGCACTATTCAGTCCTGTGCCAATTTGAGGAAAACTATAGACTGATTTTAAAACACCTCTACCTGTTGAAGCAGTTCTCTCAGTGCAGCTATACTCCTGCAAAAGAAACACCACATAACTTACACCATTTCTTCCCCATAATGAAAAGAAGTGTGATGTAAAATAAAAGAAATTAATTTGTTGGGAAAGTTCTTTTGTGAGCAAACGTGCTGATGGCCTTGCCTTACATTTTATTATGGTTTATTATTGTGATTATTGTATTAAAAACAGTATGTTTTAACATGTACGTGTAATTTTAAGGAAAACAGGCTCCACATCTATGTCTATGCTGTTTCCTGACGTAGGTTAAAATATACTTACTTACTTACTCATTAGCTTGTCAGCTTACTTACAAAAAATGCATGGGTAAGTGAAAATATTGTGCGTGCTGTAGGCTCTCTCTCCACATACTACTTAACTGATTATCAGCATACGCCTACGTATGGCTTATCTAGAAACAGTTTGTTTGGCTTCAAGCAGATCACTCATTTCTGCAAATCCAATCCCAAAAACCATTTGTATTAGCTTTATTATATTAAATCCTACAACACAGGTCTTTTCATGCCTAAAAAGCTCAATGCAAATTTGCCACCGCATGGAAAATGGATTGTGACAAATGAAACAGCAAGACTTTCTTCAGTCTTTCATGCACCTAGAGATGTGTTTAAGAGTTCTAACATTCAGTAGGTGTTAGTTTAAGTGATTAAATACCAAAGTAAGCACTTCGTGTTTTAAAAAAGGACATTCAAACTGAGGTAAATTAACACTTACCTGTTCTTTCACAGGATTTTGGGCGAGACTCAGGCGTTCTCTCCTCTGAATCCTCAGACTGTGACTCTGATACGTCATTTGCCTCAGTCTGGTCAGGCTTCTCATTAGCAAAATATCTGCTGCCATGACTTCCCCTTTCCAACTTGCAGTTTCCTCAACTCTAGTCTACACACCACAAAACAATGCAAAGTCACAGTACAAAATCCACTTAACAGCTGCGTCTTAAGGCTGTTGCACATTTATTTATACCGGTTCCTGTCACAGGCATTATTGGGTTAAATGCATTAACGCTTATAACGCGTAACAACATCCAAACGCTTAATTAGCTACTTACCACAAAATCCGACACGTTTTTGTTCCACAAATTAAAAACTTTAGCTGCATACAGGAGTCACAAGTGATTAAGACTAGCCGTCAGCAGCCTCAGTACCATAATTCGAAATTTTGATTGACAAGCAAGTGCAACTAACCAAAATAGTGCTAAATACTGCCATTCAAGAAGACATTAGTCTTCTTTAGAAAGACATATGACTAACAGGCGTGCAGGCGCGTTGACCTTGCACAGTACACTCAGTAACATTGGTATAGGTGAAGTAATGTGACTGCCACTTAGTGGTAAATACTGAGACCCACAGCCTTACTTTCAGGATTTCATTTGGTGTTGAAGAACACGGAGGAGGAGGAGAAGAAGAAGAAGGAAGGCACAATAAAAAAATTTTTTAATGACTGTTGGATATACTGTTCATGTGTCATATTGACTGACTTATTACTAGTTAAGAGAGATAATATTTGAAATGACCAACCTCGAATACATTTATATGCTCAGGGATGCTCCTGTCAGCAGGTGTGTATGAGTGCAAATAAGACATGGAAGTAATGAATTCACCTATTTGTTTTATTTTTTTTATTATAAAAAGCAGATGGTGTCAATTGCTATATCACCACATTTTGTAAATGGTTTCATTCTCAAAACTAGATGTTCACTCTAGTTCACCAAAGGAAATGTCCCAAGCACATATTCATGTCAGGGACTTTGGATTTTTTTTTTTTTTTTTTATCATCACAAACAGAACACAAGGGTGACATCAACAAATATATAAATATTTGGGTTTTAACACTCACAGCATATTAGATGTGATTAGAACCATAAACTGAATACTTTTAAGCTTTTTATAACACACTTCAACATTATCAAAAACGGCTCTAGTTATTGTTCACACCTATATGAACTGTTACAAGTAGAATTAACTTTGTTACGCAATTACATTTAAAAATGATATTTTTTGCATAATTTGCTAATATTGTTTATATATACATGAGGCACAAATGTCTCCAAAAATAAGGACAAAATAATTATAACAAAACAACATCGTAAAATAAAAAAAATAAAATGCATGTTCCTTGTCTCTAAGGTTTATGTATCCAAATCATGGAGGATTTACAGCCTTGTAAAATTTATATCCTGCTCTTTATCCTCATATGCATTGTGCTGGAGAACATAAGCAAAAACAACAAAAAGGCATCATTGTTCAAATGCAATGAACCGTATAGTCCATATGCATCTGGAATATGTAGCATATTCACATGATCCTGTACATTTGCTTTCTTTTAATCTCTAATAAATTATAGTTGCACTCACACTAGGTCTTTATTTTTGTTTAAACCTGGTGCAAGACAACTTATATTAATCTTTATACTCCCATTGCCTGTGCACAAATTAATCATTATTTATTTAACACAGATCTATTGCAGTCTGTATGCATTTTTTGTTTGTTTTTGTATGTGAGTGCATTTTATTAAACTTGAAACAATTACTGAGGTTAAATAGCATGATATAAAGTTTACAAGGCTGGGGGACACACAAATCTTGTAATTAAATCCACCAGTCTACAACTTAACTTCTTAATCAATGTTTCATTTAAAATTTAATGCACTAAAACCAACAGCCAAAACCACAAAACATTGTGTCACTACACAATTACATACAGAGTCCACTGTATTATATAAATCTAGATCATTTGTAGAGGCCTTCTAATCACGGTCATAAATGACTGATGATTGTCTTCATCTTGGGGAAAAGACGAAGAGCATTGAGTGTGGTGACTTCGATGACCTTTTCAACAGGAATGCCTTTGGTTTTGGCAATGTAGTCTGCACTAATAGTTATATTCTTTGGTTCATTTCTCACCTACGTGTAACATAAGAGTAGTCAGGAAATATGCTAACAATGCAAGCAAAGGCAAAGATATAAATTCAACCATTTAAAATAAAACAAACATGAGGAATTTACAGAGCCACTGATGTTAAACCAAAAAAAAAAAAAAAAAAAAAAAAAGACTACCTGCTTTTCAGGTCCAAGAGCTGGTGAATCAGTCTCCAGACACATATTTTCTAGTGGCAACTGTTTCACAAGTTTCTGCTTCTTAGCAAAAGAGGAAAAAAATGACTTCACAGATGGCATGGAATTACATCAATGATAGTCTGAAACACATGCATGAAAATTGAAATAAATTTAGCACTATATCTAATCATTTAGTAAACTTCTACAGCAAGATTACCTGTTCACTTCTTACAATTGAAGGTGGTATAGAAAAGAAGTAGCCTGCACGTACACCCTCCATTGCAACTGAGGGTTTCCCATCAAATGCATGAAGAAGAGCATTTTCTACGCCTAGTTTTAAAAATGAATGATCATTTAATGTCATAAAGAAAACAAAACACAAAGCTAAAAAAAAAAAAATCTATCAGAGTAGCTAAATAATACAATACCAAGCTCCTTTAAAAGGTGGATGGTTGGCCTTCCAGCAGATCTTGAGTGGACATTTCTAATGGAAATATGAGCTTTTTTTTACACTACTGTCTCAAGTAAAAGGACATAAAGCCGCTTTGGCATGTTATTGTTTTATGGTTTTATGTAATTCTGTGATATGATCACCTGAGATAGGCCAATCTCAGACTTACAAAGGTAGATTTAGTCGCTTTGCAATCTCTACTTGACGAATGAGTACTTGTCTCTGTAGTTCTTTCCCTTCCTCATTATTGACTATTCGGGGTGTGAAATCAAGGCCAACCTGCAAGGAGCACAAAGCATGTCTATATATTAATCCTAATTATGAGGCACAATATGATAAACCTATGATCATAAAAATACAATAAAATTTTATAATCATAAAAAATAAAAATATGATGCATGCACAGTACTGTATAGGCTAGATGTCTTACCTCACCAATGGCCACAATGTGCTCTTTATATTTTTCAATTAAGGGCACAGCAGAATCTAAATCCTGTGAAAAGCAACTATGTAAATTAGTATTAATAACTCAAAGTTTTAAGCCGAAGTTACACCAATAAAGCATGTCACAGCTAAGACCTCTGGTAATGCCCCTCTGGGTTGTGCTGGATCTTCTTGAACAGGATGAACTCCAAGGCAAGGCAAGATAAACCCAGGAAACCTGTAAACAAACATCTCCTCTTTTATTTGCTGGAACATAGATCACATATTTGCAGGTGTGTCATTGTGGTAAGGAAATGTTCACCTCTGTGAAAGCTGTAGGATTTTCTTAAATTCCCCAGCATGCTCTGCTACTGCAACAAGAGCCAGAACTCCAGCCTAGAATAAAAAACAAGGAAAAAGGCTGCAAAACATGCTTCTGATGAAGACATCATATAACATGCAAAAGTCAATCCCTGGATAAAGTTACCTTTTTTGATTGCTCAATAACACAATCAATGTCCTATTGAGGAGAAAGGAGAAAGTCAGTTTAGAACCCACTCAAGTTATTCTTATTGCACTATAAAAACAACATGGATTTGCATCTTACACCATCAAAATCTCTCGAAGAGATGTGACAGTGACAATCAATATAGCCCTGCATGAATCCTTCGCAGACCAAATCGATAAAAATAAGAATCTGAAGCTACCAAAACAACCTTATAGCCCATGCGCGAATAGTGTTTCTACAGTCCCTGCCGGATGTGACAAATGTGCACGTTCAACATTCCGTAGCCAGGTGTGTTAGAGTGACTCAGTCCTGCGCAATTCTGCGCAGGTTTATGCCGAGCTTCACAATATGAGCGAGAAAACTACGTGTATAAATCTCAAGATATTCGTGCAAGCTGTCACTGTTTTCTGACGTGTCTGCAGGAGACACTTTTCCTTTGAAGATATTTTATTAAAATTACGCGTATTTGTTTACATGAAAGTAGGAAGTGCAACATCTTTTCGTTTATCCAGCGTCTAACCAGGAAGAAAGATGGACTGAGGTTAAATCACATTACGATCACACGAATTCCTGTAGGATGATGTCATGTGACAGGTTTGAGGCCAGTTTGTCCAGTGCTGAACGTTGTTAAAAGCAGAGCAGACAGGTACTTCAGCATGGCCAAGTGGAGCTGGGGGTTTTTATTCCTGTTGATGGGAGGTTGTTACGGTCAATATAAACCTACATGGGAGTCGATTGATTCGAGACCGCTGCCTGCATGGTTTGATCAAGCAAAGTTTGGGATCTTTATACACTGGGGTGTGTTTTCAGTTCCCAGCTACGGCAGCGAATGGTTCTGGTGAGTTTTCCACACAGCCTGTTTGTCTGTGCATTAAAACCCCACTGTGGTAGTTAGTGTGCTGCTGAGCACCACAGGGGTCCAGTGGGAGATATGTGTATAATGTCCTTTTCTACTACATCATGAAGATGGCAATTCTTGGGTGGATTGCAGGTATTGTCACTCATAAAAACGATATAAACTGTGGAATTAGACCGTGAAATAAATTTCTGTATGTCGACTTTTGTGGTGCAGTTTGTCTATTCCAACTTATCTTAAACTAAATCTTCAGAAATATTCAGGGGGCCAAGCAGAAGGCTGCGTAAGCACCTATTGTGTTTCTACCTTTTTCTATTGATTATTCATCATCTTTTTCTTCTGGTTTGGGTGTTTATGGCAGCCCATAGAACCGTATGGTAAAAAGTTTTTAAAATTGGGCACACCGACTGGGGATTCTTTTCACCAAGTTTCATGTTTGCATCTCGAGTGCTCTAGTATACGGATTTGGGACGCCTTCGTGGGGACGTTGTTGTTGTTGTTGTTGTTGTTGTTTTTAAGTCACTTGACCACTAGGGGCGCTGCAATAAGCAAAAACAACTTTTTACCTCGGAAGTGTTGTGATCCCCCATTAACAAAAATGATTCTTGTGTCAGATGATACTTTGGCCACTATTTTTTAAATGTAAAAATTAAGAGAATTTTTACAAACCACAAATTTTGTCCAATATTCATCAAATTTGGCAGAAATGATATCCAGACCAAAATTCATGAAAATTATCAGATGACTTCATTTTCAAAGCGATCGTCCATTGCAGACAACTGGATTGTAATGACACAGGATGTGAGCTCATATCTCTTTATGAAACAATGAAACAGGATGTGGGCTCATATCTCAGTTACACCCAATCTTTGGAAATTGACATAAAACTTGCTATCAATGCTTACAGCCACGCTTTTAACATAATCAGATCAAGTTACCATCATTACTCTGCCCTGCTGAACACCTTGGCCCCCTCATCGCTGCTTGCAGCTACATTGGGATATGTGACTTGCATAATGAAAATCTCATCAAGAATTAAGATTTCCTTAATTCCATACAAATGATTTCTGCACCTGTTGTGCAAACTTAAATTACTCCATTTCTATTTGCTAGACTCATAAAATAACATTGTGTCCACAGGTGGTATTGGCAAGGACAGAAAATCCCATCCTATTTGTTCTTTATGGCCAAAAACTACCCCCCTGGATTCACGTATCAAGACTTTGCACCCAGGTTTACCGCTGAGTTCTTCAATGCGAAAGACTGGGCAGACATCTTTGCATCATCAGGAGCAAAGTATATTGTCCTCACAACTAAACATCATGAAGGTTGGTGTGAATGTCCTGGTAGAAAGTTAGTCAATGGAGGAATCCATTTATTTGATGATTAAAATGTACGTTTACACAGCAACCATTACATACATTAAAAAAGCACCACAGAGAATTAATGCAAAATATAGAGATTTTTCTGTTGTGGTCCTCAAAACCTGAAACAATGAAATATGTGGCCATATACAGTTTACTAGCAAGAGAAACATATGAACTTATATAAAACATTTCATATAAATTCAATAAATTATTGCTGCTTCAGACAAATTATGTATGTACGTAAATGCTATATGTAAGTGAACTGCCGTTTTTAATTCTGTAGGGATTGGGGATGAACTGAGGTTTTAAGGGCTAAGGCATGTGATTTCACCAAACTTGGTCAGTTTTAGCATACAAAGTTAGTGTGAAACATGATCTGGGTGTTAGGTCAAAGCTGATTTTAGAATGGGAAATTGAATGTTCAAATCAAGAAATGAAGTATAATAGCTGTCATTTCTCAGGTTACACCTTGTGGGGTTCAAAGTACTCATGGAATTGGAATGCAGTGGATGTTGGGCCAAAGCGGGACCTGGTGGACGAAATATCCAGTGCTTTACGGAAGCACAGTAACCTGCGCCTAGGACTCTATCACTCTCTCTTTGAGTGGTTTCACCCTCTTTTCAGAGCAGATGCTGACAACAATTTTACTACCTCTTCATTTCCTCAAGCGAAGACCCTGCCTGAGCTTTATGAGATTGTAAACAAGTACAAACCAGAAGTATTATGGTCTGATGGAGACGGAGATGCCCCAGACCAGTATTGGAATAGCACAGGGTTCCTTGCATGGCTATACAATGAGAGGTAAAGAATTTTCACTTATAAAATTAATGTGTAGCAGGGTACAACTTAAAATTACTCTGGACCCTGTCATTATAGGTTTATTTTATGAGCATAATCCAACTATTAAAATATTATGGAAATTATTTAAATGTGTTTAATTTTTTTTTTTGTTGGAACCTTATAGCTTTTGAATTTCTGAAATTTCCACTCCCAGAACACATTTTATTAAAATTAGCATTAGATTCAAGAGGAATATTTATAGGCCTACTTGTATTTAACTTTTTGAGATTTCAATTCAAGTGACAACTAAAACAGGCTAATAACTATAAGGAGGCAATAATAAATATAACTTATAAATAATTGATAATGGTGGGTTGTGATTTCCACCATTCTAACTAAATTTGTGGACCGCCTGGCTGTGGTTCATGCACCTTTGGGATTCCCTGGACCCTACTTTGGGAGCTATTGCTCTATAGCATTTCTAAATACTACATGTTTTGTGGACAGGATTTCTTAGATGTCAGTGTATATGCATATGTGACTAATGATGTATTGTACACTACTGATGTATTGTACACTAATGATGTATTGTATGATGTATGTACAGCCCTGTGCGGGACACTGTTGTGACTAATGATCGATGGGGAAGGGGTAGTATTTGTACACATGGTGGATATTACACATGTGCTGACCGCTACAACCCAGGACACCTGCTGAAGCACAAATGGGAGAACTGCATGACAATTGACCAGCACTCATGGGGCTATAGACGAGATGCTAAACTCAGTGATTACCTCACCATTGAGCAGCTGATTAAGGTATATGCAGCAAGAGTGACACCATGGAATGTGTGTAACACACAGGGAAATCCTTTGTTAGAGTTCTTTTAGGGCATGGCTCAATCAGAGCTTTTTATTTTCAGTTTCCTTGAACATATGACATTTGCTTAGATTTGAATTTAGATTAACCAAGATGGATTATAATGGTAAGAAAATGGAAAGTTTAAAAAAACTGTCTATAAATTACATAACCAAGGTTCACTGAATTTAAACTACAAAGCCAGGAAAAGTATGGAATTTGGTCACTAATATCTAGACATGTTGAAGTGTGGAAATTTAGACAATTACTGAAAGTTCTCAATCTGTTGACTACAGACTTTGCTACTAATGCATGCCATTTCACATTTCTATTTTACTGCTACAGTTAATAACCTTTTAAGAGTAAGAAACCAAAACTGAATGAAGAAAATCTGGAAAGTTAAAAAATCTGAAATTATGAGGAATGGGCTGAGGAATTCACTCAAGACAAATGAATCAAATCAATCTGTGTAATACATGTTTCACTGCTTGCTTTGCAGACCCTTGTGGAAACTGTGTCTTGCGGGGGGAATTTGTTAATGAACGTGGGTCCAACACATGATGGCCGCATTATTCCCATATTTGAGGAGAGATTGAGGCAGGTTGGCCAGTGGCTAAATGTTAATGGTGAAGGAATCTACAACACGACTGCTTGGAGAGTGCAGAATGACAGCGTTACACCTGGAGTTTGGTGTGTCTCAAACTTAGTTTATATAATCAGTAGAGGAAACAGGCCATGTAATAGTCTAAAAAAAAAATTGAGCAGTTAATTGCACTCAAGTGTTGTTAATAATACTACTGATTTCATTTCCTCGTTGAATTATAGCTTTAACTTAAAAATTGTGATGGCATTTATTACAATCCATAATGTAGAATGTTTTATGTACATATGAATAAATCATAGCTCTGTAATAAATTCAAATACTCTCAGATGTAAAAAACAAAACAAAAAAAAACAGCTGGTTTTGATTAATAGCAGCAGTGAGATATCTTGCTTTTCAATGTCTCAGGTTAAGATTTTTTTTTTTTTTGTTCTTTAGGTACACATGGAAGGCAAAGGAGAAGGCAGTCTATGCATTTTTGCTTTCCTGGCCAAGTAATGGATCTGTTCTTCTCAGTGACCCTATAGTGTCAGAAGCTCAAACACAGGTATTTATAGCTTTATTGCTCATTTCATCCATTGATATTCAAGTTTAAATAACATTACACTTACTAATTTGGCACATGCTTTTATCTAAAGCAATTTACAAGTAAGATTCAATACAATTTAACCACAGGGTTGTTAAAGTTGCCAACAGTGATACAAGGGACAGATGGAAATCGGGACCAGCTGAATAGAAATGTGAGAGAGAAGCAGAAAGAGCATTACAAATACGAATTATAAAACTAGTAGGTCAAAGAATAATGTTACAAGTTGATTGAAAATAAAATTGCGGGAGGGTGCCATGCAAAGCACACCACAATGAGCAAGCAGTGCTATGAATCATGATAAAACGTAATAAGAAGAGAAAAAACACCTTGAGAGACACATAAACACTCACTCATAGGGTGGGTACTTAAAGTCAAACAAAACCCCAAAAATAAACGCTGTTTGCTGATCACGGCAAGTGCCCTGATGTGCCCCCCCGCATGTTTAAATTAAAAATAAAACTTTCTAACAACAATTTATCAATTTAAAAAATTATACTATTGCTAAAAATAGGCTTACCTGGACACAACCATTTGCACTGAAACTGGATATCAGCTTATGACATAACCGGATCACTAGTACACCATTTACCTTAGTAACACAGAGCCATCAAATAAAGGCTTCTAATTCTTAAAAAAAAATAAAAATAAAAATTCATCTCCGGGTGCCATCTCTCTCTCTCTGTGTGTGTGTGTGTGTGTGTGTGTGTGTGTGTGTGTGTGT
>JAOTRR010000002.1:17121835-17133637 GCA_028570945.1 Gogo arcuatus
TATCTATCTATCTATCTATCTATCTATCTATCTATCTATCTATCTATCGTGTGTGTATGTGTAAAATGCACACACACATTCAAGTTTGAGGATGCTAAGTGGTGTCTCAGTTATGTCTTGTGAGCTGAATTTTCACCACATTTTTGTGGCGAGTTTCTTCTAGTGTCAAGAGTATTATTTAGTGTTTCTGCCACGTTTTTTTCTAAAATTTACTTTTGTAACTTTGATGTATATACATTGAGACACACTTTAGAACTCCTCTTTGAAGTCACTTATAATGCAGTCTTTAGTGAAATCTTTAGTGAAGTATTTTGTCTCATTATGCAGTTTAGCTTGTGAAATGCAGAACTTCAGTTCTATCATAAGGAAACAGTGTGTGTGTGTGTGTGTTTCCATGACAATGAGTTAACGATGGCTCCAGATGGAGTCCACCTCCTGAAGGCATTTGCAAATTCGTTTCATTCATTCTCATTCATTTCCCAGATCTTTTTATGGCGTCAAATACACATGGAGACTAAAGAACACCGTTATCCAATCCAGACACAACCTACTTACATACGTTGAGAAGACATTTCTCAGCATGTCCTACTAAATAGAAATGGAGAGCATTTATCATGCCTCTGACAGATAAAGCAGTGGCTGAATGTGCTCCATTCAGTATTCCAGTGGTCTGTGCGTAGCTACTCACTGAATAAGATAAGCGCATACTAAATACAGCAAAAATAGGTATTTTGTTGCCATGGGAACATTCCTCATGTCTTTGCCACATATGCCAAATGACATTTGCATTAAAAAAGGAGATTAAGAAGGCTATTTAATTGAAATATTTAGGTGTAATTATACTGCACCTCTGTCAAATAGAATATGATGTATATGACAGTAAACAAACAATAGTCTAAACTCTCTTTATTCAGGTCTTTATTAGTAAATTGAATACATAGTGTGAAGGGCCAGTTACCACCCGCAGTGAGAGTGAATATGCTTGACAGTTTGTTCCATTATTTATTTTGACCATCCCTCCCTTAGAATCAGTTGTTGTTAGTTAACATTTTGTGTGTAAGGTAGCCATTTGTAACAATGTAATGAGTTTTATATATATATATATATATATATATACTCAAATACATACAGTATAATCAGTTGGATGACAAATTAAAGGAAAAATGGTGGCTTTGTTATGAAGTGGGGGAATTTTGCTGACATAGTTTGTTTCCACTTAACCACTTAGAGGTAAGGGACTCTGCAAATCAATAAAATTTTTCTGACTGATCACCTTCATTTTGTGATGAAACCTTTCAATGCTGATGGGAGTGGTCTCTTCCAGGATGACAGTGTCCTCACCCACAGAGCACGAGGGCTAACAGAATGGTTTGATGAGCACTAACTAACTGATTAATTAATATTATATTATATTATTAGTATAGTATATATAAAACAATGTTTTATCTATAAACTTGGTTTACATCCAGCATGCCTGCCAGTTAATAAGTTCCACAAAAATGTAGGTTTTCTTGTTTAATTGTTATTCTGTAATAAAACATAGGACACTCCAGGTGTTCAAAAAAATTTGACTGGCAAAGTAATTATAAAACATTTGTTCATTTATGTTCAGTAACCAATTTATTGTGGTCAGGGTTGCAGTGGATGCAGTCTATCCCAGGAAGTGGCAATACCCACTGAATGAGATGCCAGTCCATTGCATACTCATTCACCACTAGGGGCAATTTAGAGTAGCCAAACCTACCAGCTTGTTTTTGGACAGTGGAAGGAAACCAGAGGAAACCCATGCAGATTCTAAACATACAGTAACCCAAGCTCAGGATCAAACCAGGGACCATGGAGCTGTGAGCCAGCAACACTACCCACTGCACCACACAGTTTTAGTCTAATAGGGATATGATACTCTACTTTTGGCCTACAAATGTTTTTCAAACTGTGTCTATTTTCATTTTCATGGTATGTACTGTTCATCATAACCACATCCTTCATTGAAAAACAATTTACCATCTTCAGCAGCAGCATACACACGAAAAAGAGGCTTTGCCTTTTCCCAGTCTGCTTCAGTAAACTGTGTGTGTGTGTGTGTGTGTGTGTGTGTGTGTAAGAAAGAATATGACTGAGAGAGAAATAAGTTGGGTGTCAGATCACATCTAAAGAGTCAGTAGCCATGATTTGTGCCTGGGGTGGTGGAAAAGCCAGGCGACCCAGTGGGACAGACCATTATATTTATAGAAAGAGATGAGAGGCTTGACCTTCACTGTTCTTTGAGGATCAAAGATTTAGAGCAATAACTCAACAAGTGTCCTATAGGTTGATTGTCACATGTTCTCTAATACCTGCTTTGAGCACATTATTTCTTTTCGTTCAGTACTTGGTTTGTCTATGATATGCTTCAATTATTATTTTTAGACTCTGCAGTGTTAGAATTTCACTTTATAAATAGTTTATAAATTGATAATAATACAACTCTAACATCTGTACTAGATTTGATTCAAAGCCATTTAACATATGCATTATCTCATGCTATTTAAACTCTTCATAGCAGCACCCAGTTGGTTTTTGCAATTCAACTTGGTACTCATAGCAGCTAAACCTAAATATTTTTAATTGTGTAAATTATTTTATATGAAAAGCATTTAAATAACAAGGATAATTGATTAATGGTTTATGTGATGCAT
Organism: Gogo arcuatus; assembly: GCA_028570945.1. NCBI lineage: Eukaryota > Metazoa > Chordata > Actinopteri > Siluriformes > Anchariidae > Gogo > Gogo arcuatus. The sequence continues at coordinate 17,124,514 of JAOTRR010000002.1, forward strand.
CATGAATTTTTCTTTGGCAAAGGTAACTACTAATTGAAATTTGTTATAAGGTAACTGGTGATTTTTAGTCAAGCATTATCATGCACTGTGCTGAGAGTTTTGTCAGCATGTGTTGGTAGTTATCCCAAGTAGCAGACCCTTTGAATAAGTCTTTTATATTGTTATACTGAATACTTTCTTATCTTATATGATTTTGTAAGAATTTTGTTTAGAGGCACAACACAATTCATGGTATACATACGTATCTATGCAGTGCACACTGAATGAATGATGTATGCGCTGCTTTCCATGCCTTCAAAAAGTGGTCTTCACTGTGGGCTGTTGCATAACCCCTAACAGGGCCCCTTTGCTATTTTTGTTCCTGGATACACGTCTCAGTGAGGTATTTTCTGTGGTGACTCGCTTACATCAGTAGGTCTGATAGTGTACCCTCAATACACACGATGTGGATCATTGATGGGGCTTATCTTTGGCTTATTTGGCTTTAAATCTGCTTTCATTGAGGAATATAGAAAATGGAAGATGGGAATTCTAAAGGGAGCTGGAAATGACTGGAGATATTGGACAAGGCTTTATTTGAACACCAGGTTTGTAAATGGCAATCGATATGTTTGATGTTGTTGTAGCTGTGCTTGCTAGGGGGTGACTTGCCAGTTTGAGTCTGTCCTTGACTGCTCTGCTCTTATTCCCCATGTAATTCATCCATCATGCAGTACCCCAGTCTTTCCTGAAGTGCCACTGTGGATGTCATTTATAAGACTACTTGGTTTTATAAGTTGCTAGGCTTTGGCTCTTGTGACTGCTGATACAGTGGGGTGCTGATACATGACGTAATGACATTCCCCTGACTCTGGCAATATTTTTCAGTGACTTCCTATTGCTTGTTGTTTCAATCTTCATGTTGTAGCTTGTGGTGTTCATGCAGATGTGTAGGAGTGCTGACAAAATGGGAAGCGGTAACAGTTGTTCAAGCTCCCAGAACAGTCTATTATGAAAATAATGATGAAAAGCATGATTCTATATACATTCAATTGTAGTTATTCCTTTGTGTAGTCTATGAGTCCACATTTAGAAGATATTGTCAACCCTTCTATGGTTCAGAAATGATCACTGTGAATTAGAGCACACGGTTACATTTTGGTTTTTTTGTGTCTTTCACTCATTTGTCCACTCATTAATTCATCCCCTCGCACAGAGGGAGACCCAAGAATGAGATCAGAGTGACCTTGAGAGGAGTGCTGGAGAATCCTATCACCTCTAGAGACCCCTCTTAACAACCTCCACCTCTTTGTATAAAGTGAATTGGGACAGTGGCAATGTTTCAAAGTAACATTTCATATTTCAAATGTTTCAAAGTCAGGTTTCTTTTCTGACATAATGGTGTGAAGTCTTCTGATGTCCTAATTAACACAAGCTAAGAGGTCTGCACCAGATAATCTTATATAACCTCATTAAAGTCACATTGTTAGATGTGAGGAGATGAACTGCTCCTGGTTGTCTTTCCTGATGCTGTTATTAGCACTTTATATTTTCCAAAGAATTATACACTAATAGCAGTGTTTGTTTACTGTTATGCTAATTACCAGTAAATGACAGCTTATGTAAGTCTCCTCCAATAGCTCCATTACCTGTCAGCTGTACCTCTTGGTAGACATGTCAGCTGTCTAGAATTAGCCATATGTGGGTAATAAATGTAACAAAGTTACTGTAACCACCTATACATAGGAGTGTGTTTATGCTGAAATTTATTTTCCAGTCATAATGTTATGCTGCTCCTTTCCATAGGTATGTAGCATTTGCATTACATGCTTGCTATAAAAGTGGCCATTTACACTATAAATAGCTATAAGCAAACATGCAAAGTGATGTGACTGTTAGATTGTGCTTAATCAACTTAGCATCATACAAACAGTCTAGAGAATTATTATTATTATTATTATTATTATTATTATTATTATTATTGTAGGATGTTTTATTATGATAGAGATGTAAATTGCTTTCTGCAATGTTGAAAAGTCCAGCTGACGTTTATTCTTTTTAGTACAATCTTTCTGGAAAACTTCATCTAATTATATTTGTTGTATCCTTATTATTTTCCTTTAGGTAACCTGGAACTGGTACATAGGACTTAGAGTACACTGAAGAAGGAATTAAACCAGAAAGGAAAACATTGGAAAGAAAATTATCCACCATTTTTTGAGAACCACACAATCAGCCTGAAGACTGCATTTGTACATTTTGGAACTTATGGCACTTAAAAAAAAAAGATATTAAACCAAATTAATTAGGACATTTTATACTATTGGATCCTGCAAAATGAACTAGCAAAGATGTAGCAGACATAAGTGTTGATATTAGAAAAATAATATTTGCATCATGGAGATTCCTGAACCTGCTATTGCAGTAGGATGTTCCACACAGGGAGGCACTTTGAAAGAAGAGAAACACTCTGATTCTGAAATGGCCCAAAGAGATAATTTTCCTGACATCAAGGACAAAGTACCACTAGTAGAGAGACCCCACAGAGATGATTTGAGGTCATGTCCCAGTATTGAAACACAAACAGTGGGGCCAGGAACTAGTTCCCCCTTACAAGCCAGTGACCAGAATCCAATCTACACATGGAAGAAGACAAAACGTTTCCCTCCTCCTGGCAAACGATGTTTCCAATCAAGTGTTAACCTCCTGTCAGTGGGTGTGCACAAAAAAGAGCTGAAAGTGAAGAAAACAGGAAAGTATGTGTGTCATTACTGTGGGAGAGCATGCGCCAAACCCAGTGTGCTGAAAAAACACATACGTTCTCACACTGGTGAGCGACCATATCCATGTGTTCCTTGTGGTTTCTCATTTAAAACTAAAAGCAATTTGTACAAACACAGAAAGTCTCACACACATGCTGTCAAAGCAGGATTGTTTCCATTTTCAGAGCAAGATAGGAAGCTTAGTAGTATGGGTGAAGAAGTAACAGTAGGAGAAGGAGAAATGCACTCGGATGTTGAGCAGAGCACTGACACTGATGAGGAGGTGAGAGAAGAGCCAGGTCTTGCACAGAGGCAGCCCTTGCACAGAGGCAGCTCTATCGAAATAAAGGACATGGGGGATACTGTACAGGAAACGTGTGGTAGACAAACACAAAAGATCCCTGGGATAACCTTTACACAAAGCTCATCAAATGAGAGTATGTCAGGAAAAGTATCTTTATGGCAATTTAGAGAAATGATGACACCTGTTATTGTCACTCAGGTGGACCAAGAACTTGAGTCTTCTACCATAAAGCAAAGACTTGCCCTTAGGCTTTCAGAGAAAAGAAGTCAAGATTCCCTCTCTCTCCCCAGCTCATACAGCAAAGGCAGCACTGATTCTGGCTACTTTTCACGCTCAGAGAGTGCAGAACAGCAGTTCAGTCAACCCACTGCAAATGCCAAGTCATACCAAGAAATTATGTTTGGGAAGTGTTATAGACCAAGCGCCAAGCCAAGGCAATCCATCACTGTACAGACTTGCATGACAGACATAAATGAGACTCCATCCAGTTTTATGATTAAATTGACCAAAGGAATGGCACCTGAGGAAGTCACATGCCATTTGCACGGACACAAAAAAGACCTGGCAAGATCAATAAAAATCGAATCAGAATCTTTTCAAGAAGACGAGTATCAGGAAGTCCCAGAAATGTTTCGGTGTAGGACTGAACTATTAGAAACCCCACCAGAATGTGGTTTACTTCTACGGAGCAACTCTCTTCCAACGTCATCTGATTCCAATGTAAGTGCACCACAGGCCCTAAGAAGCAGTAATTCTTTTGATGAGAGGATGACAAATGAGGAAATCTCCTTTCGTAGCTCCATGGGCATGAGAAAGCTCATGAGACAGGCTGCCTTTGAGCATTTTGCACATGAAGGACATGCAGAACCGGATAACCACACTTTGGTTTGTGGCCTGAAATCAGAGCCAAAAGTTGACACTGCTGATGATTCTAAAATTAGAATAGAGAATTGTCCAGAATCAGAGTCATGCCTCATGTTTCAAAACCACATGATGGAAAATGCTACAAGGAAACGTAGAAAAGGAAAGAACATTATGGAAGAGGAAGATTTTCCAACCCAAAATAAGCCTTCATGCTTGCCTGACCTCACTGGAGACCTTTGTACAAAGCAAGATATTCCGGATGCTACATATACTGACACAGAGAGATGGGCTGGCAGCAATGTTATCTCTGTAATTCAGCACACAAAATCATTAAGTCGGCCAAGTTCTGCAGAGAAGTCTGCTGATTTTGAGTCACAACAGTTCAATAAAAGTACCCTTTACCAATTAATTGAGAAGGAGCAGATTAAGGAAAAGTACAAAACTGACCCACTCATGAATTCTGGAAAAATAGAGAATCAGTACAGTGGAAGTAGTTTGATCTACCAGTGGTCTCATTTATCTAAACAACTAGCTTTTCAGTCTGGTATTCAAGTTCCAGAGATTAGAGTTACTGAGGAGCCTGACAAACCAGAAAAAGTACAAGATGTGCAGGTTAGACAAAATGAAAAAAGCAGAGAAGAATTCCAGTGGCCTCAGAGGAGTGAAACTTTGTCAAACTTCCCAGTTGAAAAGCTACCTCCAAAAAAGAAACGCTTGCGTTTAGCCGAGATAGAATGTTCCTCTGGTGAATCAAGCTTTGAATCTGCTTGTACTAGTCTCTCCAGAAGCCCAAGTCAAGATAGCAATTTATCTCACAGTTCAAGCTTTTCTCAATCACTTGACAGAGAGGAAAGCATGAATGTCGCATCTCCCACTAAATTGGATGAGTATAGTAAGTGTTTGGAGTTCTTGTCTGTTCCAGGAAGCTCACTAAGCCAACAGAGAGAGATGAGGCGCTCTGCATCAGAACAGGCACCCTGCAACTTACCCACTGAATTACCAGAATTAAGAAGTAAGTCCTTTGACTATAGCAACCTTTCTTTTTCAACCAGCCCTATACAAAGTGACATCTGTGCCAGTGAATGTGGATTTAAAGAACGAAGAAGAGGCTGTTTGGTTAGACAGGCTTCTTTGAGTGGTGATCCAGAGACTTTAACACATGATAAATCTATGGACATAAATGCTACACAGGGAAACTCAGATGCAGTTGAAATGGGCAGGAAAATGTTTTCACCACACAAACAGTTTTTGTTGGAAGGTTCTTCTAGTGGCATTGAGAACACGAGGTACTCTTTGTTGCATGGAAGTGTTTCTCCACAGCAGCTAATTTCACCAGACTTGTCTAGGATGCCAGATCAAATCCCTCATAAACAGCCTCTTCTTCCCCAGACTTTACAGACACATCAATGTCATGGCCTAAAGCAGAAAATAAAGAAAGAACCTAAAGATTCAAAAACAGCAGAAGATCCTAGAATCGCTCTGGCAGATCTACCAAAAGACCATTCACACAGTGTGACCAATGTCCTGTCAACAATAGCAGTTCTTTCACAAGCTCAACCTGCTTTAGCCAATCAGACCTTGCGTGGTTTGTTAGTTCCAGTCAGAATTCAGATGCAAGTACCATGCTATGGAAACATCACATACACTAGTATATCTCATATTCTGGATTCGCAATATGCAACAAACTTAGCACCTTATAATGTTATCACTCAAAGACATTGTTTAAGTGTTTCATCACAACACAGAGTAGGTGATGTATGTGAAACACAAGGACATCCAAGAGGACTTCTGTACAACCCACAGTCATCACCTGCAAAACTTAATACAGGCATACCTCTGTCCTTGACCTCTAGAACCATTTCAACTACAGAGGCTCCAAGTGGTGGAGCTAGTAAACGAATGCTTTCTCCTGCCAGTAGCATTGAGCTCTTCATTGAAGCAACTCAGCAAAAACGAGTCAAAGATGAGAATATGTATGGACAGATTGTAGAAGAACTTAGTGCTGTGGAATTAGGACATCCTGATCTCGGAAAAGAGGAACAGAAGAAAGAGAATAAGTCAACATGTATACAAAATCCATCTGTGACTGTTGAGGAGATAGAAATGGAGGATACAAATACAGACTTCCATAATAAAGCAGGCTTACTATTGCCCAGCAGTGTTTCTCCAGAAGCAATTTTGGTAAATAATTTGCCTATACCAGTGCAGACTGCTACAACAACCTTACCTAGAGATATTGCCAATACTCGGATACTATATCAGTTTCCAGGTCTTCACACTACAACATGTGTAAGTTGGTGTTATCTCAATTGTTCAAAACCAAACACCACCCAAACAGCACCTCATTTCTCTGTGTATGCCTCTTGGTTCATGAGATGCCATAATCCAAATCCACCAAGTCTCAGTACTGGAAAGACTCTTGCCCTTCTCCAATCTAAACAGAAGAAACAAAATACCACATATACAATCGCAGCCATATATCAACCAGGAATACTTGTTAGTTCAACTTTGTCAAGTCACAAACAGGAACAGGTTGGTTTTTTACTTTTTCCTGTATGGTTGTCTGGTCTTTGTGTATTAGTTTACTTAATACTTATTTGTTGCAGGGGACCATTGAGGCTAGGGTAGGAGACATAACATATGATGCACAAATGAAAGATATTAAGCAAAAATGTAGACCTTCACGTGACAATAGCAAGGAAACTGAGGCACCTTCAAGGCAAACAGAGCCTGCTCGGGTAAAGATTTTTGAAGGAGGGTGAGTAGTATCTTTCTGTACTAATACCAGCAGTGATTTATTGATGAAAATCTTTGCTAATATATGTACTGATTTTCAGGTACAAATCAAATGAGGATTACGTGTATGTCAGGGGACGTGGCCGTGGGAAGTATATTTGTGAAGAGTGTGGTATTCGATGTAAAAAACCTAGTATGCTAAAGAAACATATACGTACTCACACAGATGTGAGGCCCTACATATGCAAGTGCTGTAACTTTGCCTTTAAAACAAAAGGTTGGTTTTTACCATATTTTTGTATCACACAATATTAGCTACTCCTAAATATATTTTCATTTGATGAGATCAAACAATGTCTTTTTTCAAATAAAGGGAACTTGACTAAGCATATGAAGTCAAAAGCCCACTTGAAAAAATGCCTTGAACTTGGTGTTTCACCCATGAATATGGACAATACAGATATTGGTAAGTCATTTATGGTTAACAGAATATCTGTCATTTTACTGGTGTTTTACTGTTTAAAAGGAATGAGCACAAACAATTAGTTATTACAGCTGAATTGAAATTAAATGACTTATTTAGAATTAATTAATTAATTAGATTCTCTGTTTATTTTCAGAACATGAAGAAGATGTACAGAAATCATCAGAGATCAGGCCAGTAATGGATGCAACCATTAAACATCAGTTCTCTGATGTGGATGACTCAGATGGTGGTGAGGAAGATGGAGATGAACCAGATGATGATGAGGATGATGAATATGATGGGGACTCTACGCCAAGAACTCACTCCAGAAGCACAAGTCCTCAGCCTTACACAATTACCAAACCATTTCCCTCCATCTGTTTCATTAAGAACTTGGATCCTAAAGAAAAGCTTGAAGCATCATCAGTCAGTAATGAGGATGATCTGACTCTTGAGCAAACAAGCACCTCATTTGATCCCTGTACACCTCAACTGCTCTCTCCTTTTTGGGACTCACCTCATCAAAGGAACATCTGTCTACGGGGGGATCTGTCCCCACAAGGTCATCTGACTCCAGGAAGGGCTCCCTCCCCCTTGAGACCCATTTTTCCAAGGCGAGATGTGAACATCAGAGGGGATCTCTCACCCATTCGCCAGCTCTCACCTGTAAGGCCCATTTCACCAGCGACAGACGTATCAAGGTATCGAGCATCCTCCCCACGTGGTCAACATAGAGGCATGCTTAGGGCTGGATCACCACGCAGGGGGACTTTTCAGCACAGATCCTATGTGGAATCGAGCAGGGAGATGAAATGTGAAGCCTCTGCCCTAAGTCAAACAATTGCAATGTACTCAGAAATGGTATGTCACTTAAATGTAAAACTTCTGATTGTTAATGGCGTTAGCTTTCTAGTAGACATTGTAGTTCAACCTGTAATATCAATAACCATTTAATAACATTCATAACAATATGATCATTTGATCATCCACAATATCAATAAATTGTGCTAATGTTTAATTCAGGATAAACGAGAGGCCATTCATCAAAATGTCTCTGATGGCGTACGCTGTGGTACCAATACATCAACCCTCCCCAGCCGAGGTATCTTCAGCCACTTGCCTTTGCACTCTCAACAGCAGGTACAGACTCCCATCCCAATGGTCCCCATTGGAGGTTTAAGAATGCCCTCTGTCTGCCCATCTGGTGTTCCTGTAGAGAGACACTCTCGGTCACTACCACAGGGGGACATATCAGAGAGGGCTAATTCCAGGCAAGCCTCAGTTTCTATTCCAGTACCTGGAGTAAGTGACATATCATCCCAGAGGAAGGAGCAGCCAACATCTTGCACTAGTCTTGCCAGCAAGGACAACAAGCAGGAGGAGAGTGTCCACATCTGTGCAGAGGCTATTGCATCCCTCAGGATCACGTCAGAGGATATCATTGGTAATCCTCCAAAAAGCTGATTCAAATAGCTTGTTGCAAAACATTTGGTTGAGTCAAACTAAATCAAGCTCATATGATGATTGTTGTTTTGGTAAGGTGCAATATGTGGCCAAAAGAAATGATAAAGCGAATATGCACATAATTTCATATACAGTTGCACAGCACATATTTTAATCAAACTGCCATATCAGAGTCACATTTCCTATAACCACCACTTATTTTGTCCATACATATAAGGCCATATAAATATTAATATGCAGTCCATAAATATTGAAGAGGTATTTCAGGAGACTTCAGAATCATTGGAAATTGTTTATTTTTTCAGCAACTAAAAACTACCATCTCTTTTCAAATCTAGTGCATATGCATATGCATATATAAATATCTAATATCAGTAAAATCAGTATATTCAAATCAAATCTAAGAATAAAACAGAAGCAGTTTGTGTGTTATTGCATATTATTTATTATTATTAAAATATATTTTTATTTGATTAAAAACATGATTTTATACACCTGTAGCTTATACACACACACACGCACACACAATATTGTGTTCAGTACAAATTT
>JAOTRR010000002.1:17182245-17192470 GCA_028570945.1 Gogo arcuatus
ATTATTGGTATCACTGTCACAAGACAATGCAGCAATTTATTGACGTGAAATACACTACACTACACAATTTGATGGTTCATATTATTATTTTATTCAGGTTGATTTTTTGACCTTGCAAATATTTTGCTTATACACTCATCGGGCGTTTCGCTTTTAGGCAGTGCCTATATATATGTATGTATGTATGTATGTATGTATGTATGTATGTATGTATGTATAAAATGGATATGACATTTGAACTCATATCGGCTTACAAAAAGTCTCATTGCTTGCACAAATTAGACAGTTTACACATCTTCTTACATGCCATGAGCATTTATGTCCATATTACACATACTGTATATAGAAATGTATAACATATGGATGTGACCACATAAATGTTTTTGGTAGATAAAATTGTTGGGAATCGTAAAGACATTTACAGGAAATGTCATAGATATACAGTATATACAGAATTCTTACATACTTGTAAGGCTTTAAATACTTTAAATACACTGTAAATAACAGTACACCATAAAAAAAGAAAACCAACCAATATGTGGTATGCCTTTGCCTTTAAAACTGCATAAGTTCTCTCAGGTACACACGGTTGTGCAGTTTTATAATGAAATTGGCTGTTTGGTTGTTTTTAAACATTATGGAGAACTTGCCATAGCATTTTGCATAATTTGGCTCTTACTTGCTTCTGTGTCTTCAGATAAAATATTACACAATCTTAATGATGTCTTTATCAGAAAAGTGATATAATATGGTCCTGTTTTTAATGACACAAATGTTTTTTTCTGTAATGTTAAATTTTTTTGGAAAATTAATGTTTGGGAATTTCTTGAATCTCTTTGAAAAAATTTATTTTTAACTAACACAATGTTATATTTATGTGCGGTAAGAGTGATTTTGGTATGGAATTAACCTACTTTTTTTTGGACATTTGTAAAATTTCAAATATGATAGGCTTCATAAAGGATTTTGAGTAAAATTCTGACTGGTATGTTGTATGATAATTTATTATAATTTATTATGGATTGACATGGCATTGTTACTCTGCAGGCCATTATTAAGTCTATCTTAGAAAGTGGGCGGCTTGGTCCGAACATCAAGTTCACTAGCTGCTATGGCTTGAGGCTAAAACACCTCAAATCAGATGAAGTGCACTGGCTCCATCCAAACTTGACAGTGAATGAGGTGGAGAAAAAGTATGAGCAGCAGCATGTGGAGGCAGAGTGGAGGTATGATATCCAAAGTCCTTCACAAGTTCTGTTGCAATGCAAAAGATTTTTTCTTAGTTTATTATGTCTCTTAAAAATGATCAGATATGACCTGAGAATCCGGTATATCCCCTCTGATTTCTTGGAGAAGCTGAAAGAAGATAAAACCACGATGCTGTATTTTTACCAGCAGGTTAGTGTGGGATATTACAAATATCTGCGTGTGCAGCGTTGAGCTAAACTTTGCAGCAATACACAAATTAATCTTCTTCTTCTTCTTCTTCTTCTTCTTCTTCTCCTCCCCCCCCCCCCTTCCCCTCCACAGGTCCGCAGTGACTACATGCAGCACTGTGCCAGTAAAGTCAGTGATGGTATGGCCTTACAGTTGGGGTGCTTGGAGATCAGGTACCAGCATTCTGCAAAACTCTGTTCACTCTGCATACCCTGCATAATGCATAATTTTGACTACTGCTGTATTCAGTTTTCACATTTTCAAAGGTTACAGTTTTTAAAAATGTCATTCCCATACTCTCACCCAACAGGAGATTTTACAAAGATATGAATGTCAATGGATTGGAAAAAAAATCAAATTTTGAGCTGCTAGAGTAAGTTAAACCAGAAAACACTCATGCTTCAGTCAATATGATTGCTCATAAAACAAAACAAAACAATGAAAAATGCAATGGAATGAATTGCATTCATCATGTTTCTTCTTCTCAGGAAAGAAGTGGGCCTTGACTTGTTCTTTCCACAGGAATTGCTCAACAGTATGAAGGTAAAATGGACTTTTATTGTATTTCATTCATGTGGGTTAATGGTTCTCATTCTCAGTTTGGGATTGATCAGTCACTAATTCATGTTTTCTTTTGGGTGACAGCCAAAGCATCTCAGGAAATTGATCCAGCAAACATTCCAGCAGTATGCGTCTTTCCAGGAGGAGCAATGCATTATGAAGTTCTTTGAAACTTTCTCAGTGTTTTCCAGCTTTGATGAGGAAGTTTTCCCTTGCGAGTTAGTGGTGAGACCGCTTCCTTACTGCTTGTTTATCTCTGCACACATCCTTTATTTTAAGTAGCAGCCATTGATTGTGAAGCGTGAACCATAGGCTTCGTTCATCAATGTCAAACGATTTTCCCATACACCCTATCCTATAAGCAATGCTTTTAATTTATACAAAAATATTTTATTGAAAGTTTATCTAATATTACATCAGTCTAATGTGTCAAACTAATATTAGTCCGTGATATTTCTTCAGGGTTGCCAGTTCCCCTGTCCCACATATCAGTGTGCACAATAGATGCATTATAATTGATGTTTAACTGTCTTTGTTGCATGTGTACAGCAAGGATGGAGTTTAGCTGTGGACCTTGTTATTGGCTCTAAAGGCATTTGTCAACGCACAGACAAGAATTCAGTTGTATGTATTATACTTTTCACCACTGCCACCATAAACAAACATTTCTGTTAGTTTAGTGCAAAGCATTTATATTAAAAACATTTATTTACATCTCTGACCTTGCACAAAGCACTTCTGTTTGTATACAATGCAATTTTCTATGCCAGCGCAATAAATGTGATCTTTATCATGCTTTAGCAACTTTGTTGTTTAAAATGCATTGTGTTCTTTCCATTGAGTTATACATTAATTTTATTATTCACTATCTTTCCATAGCCCATCTGTTTAACTGATTTCACACAAATTCAAAGGATCAAATGTTCCCTTCAGAATGCTGGAAATGCTCTGTTATATATAGAAATTCAGGGAGCTAAACAGGTAAGATTCATTGTCATTGCGTATCATGGCATTTTAAGCTGTGTATTCTTGATGTAAATGGCTGGATATGTTTTAAAATTTAGCACAGTTATTTCAAGATTAAACTTTATATTTTTATATTCAATTTATACATACTTTGTATTATTTTGTAATTCTAAGGAAGGATTTTATCCTGTAATTTAAGTTTCATGTGGTGAGACTTGGAGAGTTGACATTTAATACATAAATACAGAATTACAGTGTGTAGTGTTAATTGTCAGATTTTGTTGTGGATCAGAGTAAATTCCAGCAGTAGCCAGAAAAATAGCCATATTATATGATTTAAAACAGGAAATCTTAAGGCAATTTTTTTTTCATAATGTGACATTTTTAAGTGAAACAAGCTCAGCATTTTCACATTGATGATAGCTGGGGTAGGGGATAGTGTAGCTTTTAAACATGGCATGATATTATTATTGGTTAATAGAATTTTCCTCTCCTGTGCATGCATAGGGACCTAGTGGAAGGGGAAAAAAATCAATGCATTTGATTGAAGATTCTCTGGAAAACTGTCTTTTAAGATTAGGGACAATGTAAAAATGGTTAGTTTTACCTTATTTAGTCCTTTATTCCATCCATCCATTATCTATACCGCTTATCTGTCAGGGCCACGGGGGAAACTGGAGACAGTCGCAGCTGACTTCGGGCAGGAGGCAGGGTACACCCTGGACAGGTCTCCGATCTATTGCAGGGATAATGCAGAGATGAACAGCCGTTCACACTCATTTTTATGGGCTATTTAGAGTAGCTACCTGACCTAATTCCCATGTCTTTAGACTGTGGGGGGAAACCGGAGCACCCGGAGGAAACCCACACAGGCACAGGGAGAACAAGCATACTCCACACAGAAATGCCCCAAGTACCTTCTTGTTGTGATGGCAACAGTGCTAACCACTACACCACCATGCCGCCCGTCCTTTATTCCCTTTTTTAGGAAGTAGAATGTTTTCAAGTAATCTCAAGATGAAACAATATTTAAGATTTTCTTTTAGGTTTTAATGTAGTCAAGAACCGGGCTTGATCAGGAAAAATGCTCATTTAGTAATTTTAACCTAAAGCTTTTTAATAATGTCAGATTAATTATGTTAAATCTGCAGCCTTTGTCCATCAACACGGCCTCATTAGCAATTGCTGAGAACATGGCTGACCTGATAGATGGTTATTGTCGTTTAGAAAGTGGAAAAGACACATCTTTGATCATGAGATCAAAAAAAGGTGAGTGAGAGAGCTGCTATTTTAGGTTTGATGTCACAGCAGTAGAATCTGAACAGACTGCCATCCTCATCTCGAATTAACTAAAACATTGTTAATGTTATCATTTAAAAGATGGTGTTACCATATTATTTCCCAGAAAAAGAAACTAGAATTTCTCTACCTCATATTCCTGATAGGTGAGTAATGCTGCTACCTGTTGGATACTTTTATATACACTCTCAGAAAATAAAGTACATTATTGTACCTTTAGGGGTACAAAAGGCTTGTCCCTGGGGCAGTACCCTCTAAGGTACTTATTTGTAACCTTTATATAGTACTTGGGAACATATATGTACCATTTTGGTCCTGAAAAGGTACACATAGATACATTTGAGGTCTAATAATGAGCCCTTGGGCTCTACATTAGTGTAGATTGTACCTTGGGGGACAGAAGTGGACTTCTACTGTACCCCTGTTTCTGACAGTGTACATATTATTTATGATGCTCCACATGCATTATTTATGTCATATAAATGATTTATTGTTTATTTTCAGTCTAAGGAAAGAAGGCACCTCTTCCCACACAACAAGCATGAGTATGTCAATAATTTCTTTAATTCTGGCAACATTTTCAATAAAGTATTTGGCTATTTACAAAAGAATGATCAGCACTGGTTTATAAATTTTACAGACTCAGACATATATGCAGAGATACCAGATCATAAGCTCGAAACAGGTATGGGCTATATTGGAAAATCCTACACATCCTCTTAGTATTTACTCTGGCTTTGCTGAGATTAGACCCAATGAAGTTATCCTGTTTTTTAGTGGACAGGCATAGCATTTCTAGAGACAGCATTGTCCTTGGCCGGATCCTGGGTGAAGGTTTCTTTGGGGAGGTTCATGAAGGGGTTTACAAAAGCAAGGTGAGTAGTTCATTGTACTTGAATTAAATCACCACATTTCACATTTATTTTAAAGGATCAGTAAACATTTAATCAGAACAAGTTTACTTTTGTCATACACTCAAATAATAAAGATTAAAGACTGATTAAAAAGTGTGACAGTGCTTTCCATTTAAGGTGTACAAGTTTAGAAAAAAAAATTAAAAAGGTTTTTGAGGGGTAGATGTTATAATTCTACTTTTTAAAACTTGAATACAGTGTATTCTTTCACAGTGGAGGTTGTAGACATGCTTGTTATGTGTTCGTTAATATTTTTTCAGTAAAAACTGCACCCCAAAATGCCTACAATGTTTGAATATAGAAGCAGGCCACCTCATAGTGCCTCAGTGCAGGGATTTTGAGCAGGGATTGAGCACACTGGATTTTTGGTGCAAAAATAATGCATTTAATGGAGTAATGATGTCTGATTCCAACTTCACACATATAGCTGAACCATGCTGGTTAGGTTGCTTATAGACAATACTTTTACTAGTCATTGACAAGTTCATTTTAAAACTCCACCAGCACTAGTCGCTAAAACTCAAAAACCACAATGTGCATTGCCCAGGCACAGTTTCTCCCATTTCTGCCCATTTCTTAGGTTCTTTATCTACTTTTTATCACATATGAAAGTGGTGCTGATTTGGAAGAATACTGGTTTTTTTTTTTTTCATATACACAGCTCTGAAAATAAAAACATACGAAACAACAACTTAAACTATTATTGTGTCTATTATGTTATGCTATTACTAATTAATTCTAAAGCACAGTTTGTTCAAAATAAATTGCAAGGGCACAAATTTGTAGGGTGGCATGTTCCCCTAGGTTGTGATGGGTATGATACCCCTGGTGTAAAACACTTCTCTCATATTATTTCCTGTTAAACTCATGATGTTGCTTTATAAATTTTAGTCAGGGCATAGGTCTTGTACTTTGCATTTACAGGTTTTCAACCGATGTACATTGTTCATGGGTAGACTTTTAGCTTGTGGTGTGTTTGTCGGTTAATGGTTTTTTTGTTTTGTTTTGTTTTTTTACTGGAAACTACACAGAATTGCATCTCAAAATGACTAAAATGTTTACTTGTAGACACATGTCAGCTCATCATGCCTGAAAGCAGGAATTTGTAGCAAGTAGCTAAAACCATCATCATACCATAAAGTAGCTGTGATGCCTAGTGAGACCACTGTATCTAAAAATAAAACTGACCACAGAATGTTTTATGTGTAGCATGCGAGGACGGAATGAGGGTTTTGTTTGTCTCTTTCTTCATCTCCAAATTTAAACAATAATGCAATTGATTTGATGATGCTAATTCAACTTTTTAACCAGCAATTTATGTGTGATATATAATAAATTTATATATATTCGGCATGTAGTTATATAAGTGAGAAATGGAAAGTCTGGGCTTGCTGACAGCCCCAGGGAGTTTAAGGGGTTAACTCTGCATCAGAATACATTGACCTCTGATATTAATGAGAATTAATCGTAAAAGTCTTGAATGCAGTATGAGCAGGATGTAACCAAATGAATAAATATGGCATTGTTGTGCAGACGGGAGAGAGGGTGAGTGTTGCAGTGAAAACATGCAAGGACTGTACAGCTGATGTCAAAGAAAAGTTTATGAGCGAAGCTGGTAAAGCCTTTTTCATTTTAAAATGATAAAGAAAGTTACATAATAAATACATTATATTTGATATACCAGTGATACCTAATGCTTTATGACAGTGATCATGAAGAAACTTGATCACCCCCACATTGTGAGACTGATTGGGATCATCGAGGAGGACCCAGTGTGGATTGTTATGGAGCTTTACCAGTATGGGGAGGTGAGAGAGACAGTTAATAATGAAAAATGATGTATTTCTAATCTTTCCTTGAAACTATTATGTGGCGTATGTTGAGAAATAAAACCTTGCTTGTGACTCATTTGGACTAATGCTCATGACTCATTTAGGTATTTGCTCTTAACTCTACCTTTCACAACACATTTCCTTTAGCTAGGAAATTACCTGATCGAGAACCAGCACAAACTGGCCAATGTAACCCTCATCCTGTACAGCCTACAGGTCTGCAAGGCTTTGGCTTACCTGGAGGGTATAAATATGGTACACAGGTATGGACTCATAACTGATACACTGTTTAAAGGGAGAGGTGTATAAATTCTAAGACACTCTGGATTTCTGATGCAATTTAATGTATTTAATGGCACAAAGATGTCTGACTCCAACTATACATATGCAGCTGAGTGACATTGATTACATGCAGTGTTTTCTGCTAGCCACCCACAAACTAGTCCTAGTTTTATCACTTTATCACAAACACTAGTCACTAAAACCCACAAAACACAACCCCCCAAAGTAGCCGTTGTCCCATTTCTGCATGAACTCACTGTTTTGTTAGTTTTGTTCATCTACTGATTCTCCTTTAAGGCAGACCACATATAACAGAACTGTTAATCTAATTTGAAAATATATATTATTTTTCATATACGAAATGCAGAAAAAATAGACTTTTTAGGTAAAAAAAAAGTCAAATTTGGGTCACTTCAACCTTGTAAGGTAAGCATAGCCATAGACTTGTAGAGGGACGGTTTACTAAGTTCTATATTGGTTTTGCTATGTATATCGAGAATGTACACTATTATTGTGTATTTATACTATTACAAAGGAACTCTCAAAAATAGTTAGTTATACAGTAGTTTTAATGGGCATGATGCACTTGTAGTAATCACACTTCTGTCACATGATTTCCTGTTCCATGGTGTTGTGTTATGTATAAGTGTTAGAGGGAGGATAGATACTTTCCGTTTAAAGGTTTTCAGACTATGTACACAGGCAATATTTAGACTCTTGTGTACTGTGTTTTTTAATTTATTATATCAGTGCATAATATGGTAAGAAGTTTGTGTCTGGCCTTATCCACTTTTCTTCTTGTGGATGTGTGTTTATGTTAAGTGTTGGGTGTTGAAGACACTTGGACATGCAATTGTCATGTGAAAAAGTAACATTCTTCCCCTATTGTAAATTCAACAAAGGGTACATATACTTGGGTATTGTCCTTCTTATTTTGTGTTTCATTTTAAATTTAAAACCCTAATATATGGCATATATTAAATTATTGTTTAGGGTAGTGATACCATATAATTTTTATCTTATCTAATTTCTTGAGTAAAAATACTACTACTGAAGTAATAACTCACTTAGTAAAAGAAAAGGTTTTAAAAAAAGTACAATTATTGATAAAAAAAAAAAAAAGTACTGAAGTAAGAGTAGGCCTAAATAAGTTGGTGAAAAACTATGTGAATAATTATTTTACAAGTTACTTTTTTATGTGTTAGTGCAGAGGGTATTTGCACAACTAAGTTTCTTCTGCTTTTGTGGTTTTAGAGATATTGCTGTAAGAAACATTCTGGTTGCTAAGCCAGATTGTGTGAAGCTGGGTGATTTTGGCTTATCTAGGTACATAGAAGAAGAAGAGTACTACAAAGGTAAATGAAATATAACTGCCATTTCTGCAATCAAGTACGTTTGCTTTCCACATTGTTCACTGTTTTATTAGACAGCTGAAATTGAGAGAACTGCTTGGATTTGCAGAGCCTTGTTTACTTATTTTATTTGTTCTCTGTTTGAAGCCTCTTTGAGTCGATTACCTATCAAATGGATGGCTCCTGAGTCTATTAATTTCAGGCGATTTACCTCCGCTAGTGATGTCTGGATGTTTGGTAAGCAAGTTCTGTAATTGCTGCAACATGTCACTGAACAAACTACACTATATCATTTGAGATATAGTGCCCACTTTAGTTAAATCAGTTTCTTATTACTGACTGATGGGTTTATTTACAGAGAAACCACAAATGTAAGCATTTTAAAGCTGACTCATTACTCAGCATGCTCTGAACAGTCTGGTGGTTTCATGATGACCATTAGCAACTTTTACTATAAACTATGGAAATAGAAATAATTTATGAATATGCACTGTTTTATATGACAGCATGTGTCATATAAAACTTAACCCAGCTTTAATAGCACTAATCAGTATGCTACTTTGGCTTTCAGCCGTGTGTGTATGGGAGATCATGAGTCGGGGTCAGCAGCCTTTCTTCTGGCTGGAGAACAAGGACGTCATCATGCAGCTGGAACAGGGCATGCGGCTGCCCAAGCCTGAACTGTGCCCTCCTGCCCTTTACTCACTCATGACATGCTGCTGGACCTATGACCCCAAAGAGAGACCCTCTTTCTCTGAGCTCGTCTGTAAACTCAAGTATGGTTTGCTGACATGATGGTTTTAGACTTGTATGTGGAAATTTGCATGATAAGACTACATTTTTCCTTGTATTTGTTAGTGATGTTTACAAGATGGAACAGAAGCAGGCAGTGGAAGAGCAAAGGAACAGAGGACGTCTCATAATGATGACCAGTGCTGAGGCTCCACCTAAGGTACCTTTCTCTATCATTGTGTAATTTTTAGATATATTCAGTGTTCAAAACAGAAGACAGCTGCCTTGAGACCTCGCTGTCTATGCAGTATCATATGTCAGTTGTCTTCTAAGCAGTGCTTTGATATCTATGATGGTACCTGTAAGAACAAGGTTTATGGGATATGTAGGACAGTGATCAGAAATCAGACAGATGTAGGTACCTTGGAAAGCAGCATTCTATGTAAACATTTTATTCAGACATGACTCGCTGCCTTCTAGCCTCCAAAAATACATCTAAAAGGCTGTATTCAAAGTTGTTGATTTAAGTCCAAAAAATTCTGTCAGGATTTACACAGGAAAATTTGTGTGTACTCAGACATCAGCTATGCACCTGCTTAAATTGATTTTCTGGGTACACCATTCAGATGGAAATCATTTACATTTTTTTTCTTTTCTATTAAATGTAATACAATGTAACATAAAAGTAAGACGCAATTTAAAAATGAAAAATAAAAAAGATTAATTTAATGAATTATGAGTAAGGAAATGACAAGCATTGAAATGAACAGCTAATAGGAGTGTAGTATATTGCAAATATACACCGATCAGCCATAACATTAAAACCACCTGCCTAATATTGGGTAGGTCC
>JAOTRR010000002.1:17197273-17214152 GCA_028570945.1 Gogo arcuatus
ATTATTTCTTGATGAGGGATTTATTTTTCTCTGAATAAATTTATTTCAATTAAAGTTTGGATTTTTCTAATTTTTTCAGTGTGAGATGAAGCTACTTCAAAAAAAGTGGATTTTTTTCTAACCATTTTTACTAATCTTTACAAGGGGTGTCAATAATCATGGAGGGTACTATAGTAATTCCCTGTTTCATTAATCAATTATCCACTAGTTACTTTTCAGTTTTCCAAAAAACTTTCCAAAAACTGTTCAATTGCTGTTTTACCGGGAATCAGAGCACAACCTCCCTCTCTCTCTTTCTGTGACAGCTCAGTTTCGCAGTCCCCCGGAAAAGCCTCCCAGACGGGTTGTGCAGGTACTGATAATCCGCTAGCAAGGGGGACAGCAGTATGGTCTGCTGAGCTCTTTGAAGCCATGCTTTGTACCTAGAGCTCATAGAACAACCACTTGATCAGTCTAAGGCCAGAAATCTGCTTCTTGGCAATAATTCTAAAGTGTTTACTGCTTAGGTGGAGTTATAAACCTTACTACTAGGTTGTACAGGCCTGTTGCATAGGTTGTTGATATAGGTACTGTTATAAGGACTTTCCAAACTGTTTCCACTCATGTTGTCACTTGCATTAATGCTGGGGTTTCCTGTTGTTAACAGCCAGCTCCCACAGCAGAACTGGATCGCTCTGAGGATAAGGTCTACCACAGTGTGATGGAAATGGTCAAAATGGTGATGAGACTAAAGAATGACGTCAACACACTGCCGGCTACTGAGTATGTCGGTGTTGTGAAGGTAGAGTCAATTTTTCTTTAGCATGAACTCAAGCATTGACTTTTAGCATTGACAAGATTCTGGAAGTTAAGAATATTGCACTGAAATATGGTTTAAATGCCTGTCTGAATTTTATTTTGAAGTAACCATGTCACTTTTTGTCAGGATGTGGGACTGGCTTTGCGCAACCTAATCCGCAGTGTGGATGAGGTCCTACCAAGCCTGCATGAGTCAGTCAGAACTGAGGTAACATAAAGCAGAGAACTGAAGCATTAATTTTGAATCAGGTTTGCATGAAAAAAGACCAGATTGTCAGGTTATGCTTACATTACACAGAAATACATTTAATTCTGTAAGATTCATAAACATCACTGAAATATACACTTTATCTCACTTTTTGTGTGTTAGATTGAAGGCACTCTGAAGCTGCTGAATAAAGACCTGGCAGAGCTGATCAGTAAGATGCGGCTGGCCCAGCAGAATGCCATCACCTCTTTAAAGGAGGAGTGTAAGAAGCAAATGCTAACAGCAGCTCACACATTAGCTATGGACTCTAAGAACCTTTTGGATGCTGTGGACCAGGCCCGTGTACGAGCCAATACTGCCAAACCTAAACCTAGCTGATGTGCTCTAGCTTGGTAGTAGGTATACATTTTCCAAAAGAGATTGCTCATGACTTCCAATTATCCTTGTTTAAATGCTCTTGCTAGAAAGTAAAAGGGAAGGAGAAAGCAAGAGATTTTAGCCTCATCAATATAGGCCTTTACAACCCCGATTCCAAAAAGGTTGGAACGCTGCATAACACGTAAATAAAAACAGAATACAGTGATTTGCAAATCCTTTTCAGCCTATATTCAATTGAATACAATACAAAGACAAGATATTTAACATTCAAACTGATAAACTTTATTGTTTTTTTGTAAACATACACTTATTCTAAATATGATGCCTGTAACACATTCCAAAAATAGTTGGGACAGGGGCAGCAAAAGACTGGGAAAGTTGTGGAATGCTCAAAAATACATGTTTGGAACATTCTACAGGTAAACAGGTTAATTGGTAATTGGAAAAGCTCGGTCATTCACAAGCAAGGATGGGGCAAGAGATTTTAGTTTTAGTTTTAGAGATTTTAGTTTTTCACAAAGTTTTTCACTTTGTGAAAAACTGTGGGGGCAAATAGTCCAACAGTTTAAGAACAATGTTTCTCAATGTACAATTGCTAGGAATTTAGGGATTTCACCATCGATAATCCATACTATCACCAAAACATTCAGAGAACCCAGAGAAATCTCTGCACATAAGGGGCAAGGCCAAAAACGAACATTAAATGCCCGTGCCCATTGATCCCTTAGGCAGCACTGCATTAAAAACCGACATGATATTACTACATGGGAACACTTCGGAAAAACATTGTCAGTAAACGCAGTTTGACATTGCATCTACCATGTAAAGCAAAAGGCATATATCAACGGCATCCAGAAACGCAGCCAAATTCTCTGGTCTGAGCTCATCTGAGATGGACTGACGCAAAGTGGAAAAGTGTGCTGTGGTATGGGGGTGTGTTAGTGCCCATGGCATATGGCCCATGTTAACTTGCACATCTGTGAAGGCACCATTAATGCTGAAAGGTACATACATGTTTTGGAGCAACATATGATGCCATCCAGACGATGTCTTTTTCGGAGATGTCCCTGCTTATTCCAGAAATACGATGTCAAGCCACATTCGGTACATGTTACAACAGCGTGACTTCATGGTAAAAGATTGCAGGTACTACACTGACCTGCCTGCCTCCCATTGAAAATGTGTGGAGTACTATAAAGTGCAAAATACGACAATGGAGATGCCAGGCTATTGAGCAACTGAAGCCATATATCAAGCAAGAATGGGAAATAATTTCACTTTCAAATCAACAATTAGTGTCCTCAGTTCCCCAATGCTTACTGAGTGTTGTTAAAAGAAAAGGTGATGTAACAGTGGTAAACGTGCCCCTGTCCCAACTTTTTTGGAATGTGTTGCAGGCATCAAATTCCGAATGAGTGTTTTTTTTTTTTTGTAAATATACAATCAATTTTATCAGTTTGAACATGAAACATCTTGTCTTTGTATTATATTCAACTGAATATAGGGCAAAAAGGATTTGCAAATCATTGTATTCTGTTTTTATTTATGTTTTACACAGCGTCCCAACTTTTTTGGAATCAGGGTTGTATGCAGTGGTACAGCATTCTTATTTTTTTTTTTTATTTATGGTTACAGACTAGAATGAAAGCTGGGCTTTCTTTAAAGACTATTTTAAATATGATCTTTTGATTTGTACTGCATATAGAAATTGCTTTTAGTCCTTTTCACTTCAAAAGTACTTATTTTCAAACCAATGATTATTGTTGTTTTTTAATAAAACAGAACAGATGCATTATCTGGAGTTTTCACTTGAAAGGGACCCACCTTAGTTGTCAGGACATCAAATTTTTGGAAATAAAAATGGAGGATTTCTTGTCTGCAATAGTGTTGATAGTTACTAAAAGTCATAAAATACTCAAAATAGTAAACTGTGTTAAATGTTTCGTAGACAGTAGACATTTTTGCTTTAAATGTCAGTGTTTATGCCTCTGTAATTGTCATTCTTATGTAATATTTTGATTGATGAAATCAATCTATTACAAGAAATATTTCTGAAATTCTTTGCCACCTTTGCAAATCAGGAATCAATTAATATTTCCTTGTGTAACAAAACAGTAAATGTCATCTGCACACATTGAACATTAAACGTTTACAAAAGGGTCACTGCAACAAATAGTCATTAACACACACCAGCAGGGGGAGCATTAGTCACTCAAACAGTGCCAGCTCAAAAAACAAAAAAACCCCACAAAAAAACCCGTCAATTTAGGCTTTAAAAATAAACTGACACCAATATTTATTGTTGTTGATAGATTTATTCACAGAATGTTTAAATGCCATTACTCTCTGATTGAGTAGGTGAGGAAAGACAGGTACACATTCAGAATTATGAGTTATGTAAAGTAAAACATACAGGAAACACGTTCTTAATGAAATTACAGCAGTAGCCCTAACACAATTTAAGCTCAAGGATAGAATTGTTCCATTACTAAAAACACTTCATTTTTCCTTGTGGTCCATGACTGCAATTTAATTACACAACTCATAAAATATCAAACTTGACAGATTTTTCAATGGCTCATTAAAGGTGTGTCTCTGAATGAAGAATGCCTTTTGCTCTGTCAGGTGATTGCTGTTAAGAGTAAAAAAAAAAAAAAGACACCACAGACATTCAGTGTAAACCGAACTGCATTACTCCTAGGCAGGGTCATATATCCCTCGCCTCTTTCATAAAGGTTAATTTTGCATATTACATTGAAGGTTGTACTTTCTATGCGCGTGGGCTTGGAAAAAGTATTATATGAGAAAATGTCAATTCATTCAATGAGAGGTGAGGAGTGCTACTCGCACAGGGGCTATGGGTGAAGTCACGGCTGAGAGGACCTGAACTATTACAACAACTGAATGTGACCTCAGGTAATACTTGAATGAACTGATATGCTCTGACTCACACTCATTACATCACTGACATTACACCTGAATATCCTCAGTGCTGAAAAGGTCTGCAAAGTCAGGTTGTTAAAGTTCTTTTCTAACCCAGTGAAGGCAACAACCGAATCCAAAGCCAAAAGCATGGAAAATGACTGTTCTCTCCTTTTAAAATGCAGTTGTCTCTAGGGCAGGTCTTGGCCCGGTTGTCCAGGTTGAACATTGCTCAGAGACTTGATGTCACTATCAGTAAGCCCATGGCAAATAGCTAGATCATCCCCGAGAGCCAGGGAGGTAAGAAGAGGCCAACTGTCCCCAGCAGGCACACAATGATGAACATCCAGAGGAAGATACGGTCAATCACCATTGCTACATATTTCCAGTCCTCCTTGACCTAAGACAGGACACAAACCACAAAGCTGATTCCCACTTGGTAAGATGTGAAAAACCATGAATGATAAGAAGAGGCTTTTAGAGGCATTATGTATGGAAGGGGATCTAAATTGCTAGGAAGGATATCACTCAAGATACAAATAAATTAAAATCCTCTATTTATAGAAAAAAAAGCCAATTTTTATGAAACATCTCTTAAATTTAGTGGATTGAATATAATGAATGATAAATAAAAATAGCCTGCACAGATTGATAAGGTTCTGTATGTAGTCATATGCACATTTTTAGTTTACATTTAATTTTGTTTTTGTCACTTCAGTGTAAAACAACATCTGTAAATCTGTTCTCATTATTCATTTTTTGCAGTTTCCCCATGTACAACATATTTTTTGTGTTTTCCAGCTCCAACACATCTAGCATTCATCCATCCATCCATCTTTAGTAATTGCTTTAACCTGGTCACAGTCATGGTGGATCCAGAGGTAGGGATATCCCTGAATGGAACGTCAGGGCACCATGCACACACACACACACACACACACACACACACACACACACATACATTTACACGTAGAGGCATCGCAGAGTCACCAATTCACCTACCAGCATGTTTTAGGGAGGCGGGAGGAAACATAACCTAGAGGAACCCCACACAGACACAGGAAGACCATGCAAAACTCCACACAGATAGTAACCAGATCTCAGGATCGAACTCTGGATCCTGGAGCTGTGAGGTGGCAACACTACCTGTTGCAACAATGTGCTGCTCAATAACTAACATCAGTTCAACATTCAGAAATGAATATTACCTGAGTTTTGCAGGGAAACCAAAAGTTTTACTAATTTTACTAAGATGTTCACCACAACCTACAGGAACAACTCATTCAAAACCATGATGGGGTGAACATACAAGATTTACTCACAGAGAAGTCCGTGTCCTCCACATACAGGTAATCAGCTATGTATTGGACTCCCTCCAAGGCCTGTAGTAGACCTGGGGAGCACGGCTGTCTCAGGTCAGACTCCAGATGGCTCAGGTTGACAGGTCGTTGAATGAAGGTTATCCTTTGGCCTTGCTGTTGCATGTCACACTTTTTCAGTGAAGTCTCAGAGTCAGACAAGTTTAAAGATGTAGCAGGACAGAACAAACAGGTGGCCACATTGCCTTCCTTATTCCAGTGTACACCTACATCCAGATTTGTCTCCTGCTGCAGCCAGCTTTTAGAGGTGCTGAGATTGGAGCACTGACTTGGCACATGTGTCTTCTCTTGTTGGTGGTGGCGTGTCTGCCCAGGCTCTGGACGCTTCATAAAGAGAAAACGGGGGACAAAGCCCAAGAATACAGTCTGAACCCAGCATGGCATCTTGTGCGTACTGGGAGAGCGGTGGTGCACGTTCAGTACAAATACAGTGATGACAATGGAGAGAGTTACGAAAATCATGGTGAAGAGAAGATACTCACCAATGAGTGGGATGACCAGAGAGGTGGACGGAATGATCTCAGTGATGAGGAGGAGAAAGACAGTCAGGGAAAGGAGGACAGATATACACAGTGTGATCTTCTCCCCACAGTCTGAGGGCAGGTAGAAGACCAGCACAGTTAGACAGGAGATGAGCAGGCAGGGGATGATGAGGTTGATGGTGTAGAAAAGAGGAAGGCGACGGATGATGAAGAAATAGGTGATATCTGGGTAGATTTCATGACAGCAGTCATATTTTTTGGTGTTGTATGTACCCACAGCATTCACAATAGCCCACTCCCCACTCTCCCAGTAATTCTTCAGGTCCACAGTTTTCTCAATGCGCTCCAGGTCAATTTTGGCTTTGTCATAGGTCCAAGAGCCAAACTTCATTTTGCAATTTTGCTGATCAAAAGGGAAAAATGTGACATCGATGCTGCATGAGCTCTTGTAGATGGCTGGAGGCACCCAACGCACCTCCCCTGTGTAGAAGAGGTGGGCTTTGGTCATGTGAGTCACAGCAAACTCACCATCTGCACTATGAGAGAAAAATCAGCGTCATTAGCAATTAAGCAGTCACTAAGTTTATACATTTTTACATTTAGAAAATTATAACCAGAATTCTAAATAATTAAATAAGCAAAAATAAAATTTAATTCACATTTCACAATTAACATTAAAAGCTCCTTAACACAAAATTAATTTAATATTTAATGTCTCTCTCATTAATTTGTGCTTCTTTCATCTATGTGGTTCTAATTAGACAGTACTCTAAGCAATATGTGCTGTGGTTGCAGCTGAAGTTGCTCCTGGTATCTGATGCAACGGAACATTAATTCTTCTATTTTTAATAAGAGAGCAGATCTGCTTCACAGATAAAGTCTGTGGTTCCGCAAATAGGCATGTCATTTAATGTTTCATTAGTTGCATTACTAACTACAAAAGTGTTATTCCACAGCTTGTCTGTTTAATTTCTCACACTAATGTTCTAGAGGAGAAAAGACATATGAGTGCTGATATAAAGCTATATATATTTCAAGACACATACTAACTAGAACTATGATAGGACTCATTTTATCATCTCTCAATCATTTTAACTACATTAGATATATGTGGAACATTGTATTAAAATATTTACTTTTTTTTTTTTCAAAATCATTTACTGTGACTTGCTTCCTACACTGTATGTTTCATTTTTGCCACACATTTGGAGAGCAAACAAGACTCACTTATTATACAGAACAATGTCTGGTACCCAAATCAGCTCTGATGGCACCCTGATGGATGTTACATTGTCGTAATCTGAGGGCTTCCAACGCAGTTTATAGTCATTCCATTCCTGCAGTTAAAGAGACAATTACGTTTCTAATTGAATGTAATCCATGTATGAAAGTTGTGATATTGATGTATATAAAACATCTCATTAATTAGCTCTCATAGCAATCAGTTTTGAAATGAAGTACTTTGGTTTCATTATGAGGATTTTTGCCTCTACAGTTTCTATATATTACATTTGTAGTTTGTCTAAATAAAATACTTTTATATTGCACAGTCAAATGTGAGGTGCACCACCTGCTTCAGCCATACATTTGTTGTCATCATCTGATTTTTCTCATCCTGGCAAGAAACAACAGAATCTGAGTAATTACATTTACACAAAGGCAAAGAAAGAGGCTTAATTATATTATCACTGTTTTAAACTCTTCAAATAAACACAGGAATCTATTGAATGTGAGCAACATGCCCTTAAAGTGTAAACACAGCTTGAATGAAAATTATTCTGTTTATGGTTAGAATAAATGTATTAACAGCAAAATGTTTTGGGGTAACAGTGTGTGTGGGGAGAAAAAAAAAAAAGGCATACCACATCAATCAGCTGAGCAATTGAGAGGCCAAACTTAACAATTACTACATCAGTAATATTCCGCACGGGTCTGGACCACTTATTGTAGGTACTGAAGAGTTTTTTAAAGAGCTTGTCCTCAGCATGAGCATGGGTCCAGTCATCTGCAAATGATACATAGGAGATTTCTAAAACTCACATCTGAAAAGTTGTGCAGGTAAATAAGCACTTTACCAGGATATATGGAATTAATTTGACAATGTTTGGTTACATTTTTGCATGTAGAATGTAGGCAAATTATATATATATATATATATATATATATATATATGTGCATGTGTCCAAGATTATGGGAAATAGCCAGCGCAAAAAAAATAAACAAAGAAAACAAACAAACAAACAAACAAACAAACCCGACAAATCTGAAGATGCCAAAACATTCAAACGTCGGGAAACTTTTTACTCAGTTTAAAAACTCTAATTTAAATTCAGACCTTCGAAAGTCTACACAATAGCGCATCTGAAATTTGTCGAGTATATTTTTCCACACACACATTAAATGTCTAACTCGCTTTACCAGCCTCACAGACACAGCAGAGCAACGGTGCCAAGAATAGTAAAAGATCTCGTCCCATGTCCGTATCTCCAATAAAAGGCAATACTCGATGGAAAGGTTTAAATGATGTCCAGATGTCATTTACATGATGTCCTTAGTTGCGCCCTTCAGTTTAAGTGCAACTGCCCTTAGGGTTGCCAGATATTTATGACAAAAGCAGACACTTGACAAGCGGCATAAATAAATAAATTCTTTAACTCACCAGGGTCCTAAAACGAGGTTGGATCGCTATACACGTTTTTTCAAAAATAAGTAAATAAAATAAAAAAACATAGATATATGAATATGAATATATGAGAATGAATGAAAAACAGCTTGTGCTGGCACCCCAAATTGGTCGCAATTATACGTGAAAAGCCTGCACCTGGCAATACTGTTCCCCACTTTGGCTTCAGCGCGAGAGGGAAAAGTCAGCCAATGTGCTACGAATGCGTTACCACATTCTAATTAAGGGGAGGAGTTATGCTTTTATGGGATTCCCTGTTCTGTATAAATAGAAGTAAAGACTACTGAATCGAATATAAATCTTAAGGACTCAGTTTCATTTGTTAAGTGACATATTTGTGGACTAGACTTTGTGATTTACTGTTAGAAAAAAAAAAAAAAAACAGATCTACACTGATAATAAAATTTTGGACCAAGGTGCTAATAGCAGAACACAAGTGAGCCTTAGTGGTAGTCTATTCCTTCCCCCCCCTAAAATCAGCCATTTGTCCTATTCCACTCCTACAGGTTTCCACCTGCAACAGTTCTGCCACACCTACCTCCTATAAAACATAACTCAGTGGAATATATAGAAATATATAGTCAGGTTGGAAAATGACACATTTTTTTCATAATTTTTCCTGTGTACACTGCCACAATGGATTAGAAATAAAGCAATCAAGATGTGATTGAAGTGTAGAATTTCAGTTTTAATTCAAGGGGTTTACCAAAAATATTGCATTAACTGTTTAGGATTTACAGCCTTTCTTTTTTTTTTAACATAGTCCCTCCATTTTCACAAACTAGTCATTGGAAAAACTAATATAATTATAAATATTAACATTATTTTAAATACTTGGATGCAAATCCTTTGCATCCATGACTGCCTGAAGTCTGGAACCAATGGACTTCAACCAAATGCTGAGTTTCCTCCCCTGAGATGCTTTGCCAGGCCTTTACGCTAGCCACCTTCAGTTGCTGCTTGTTTGTGGGTCTTTCTGCCTTCAGTTTTGTCTTTAGTAAGTGAAAAGAATGCTTGACTCACTCAGACATTTAAGAACATTCCATTGCTTTGCCTTAAGAAGCTCTTGGGTTGCTTTCATGGTATGTTTTGGGTCATTATTTATCTGTACTGAGAAGTGCCATCCTATCAGTTTTGCAGCATTTGACTGAATCTGAGCAGAAAGTGTATGGGGCAGTTTCTTCAATTTCAAAGATCAATGGGAAGGTAACAACTTCCCACCTGCACTTCATGTTTTTGAAGTGAGAGTCAGTGCACACCAGCCAACCCCACTCTTTAGGCCTGGGGGCCTGTCCACAGTGGCACAGCAGGCTGACACAACTGTGGTGACCAACCAGGCTATACCATTCATGCACACATTCACACCTATGGACAATTTAGAGTAGCCAGTTAACATAACTGCATGTCTTTGGGGGAAACCGGAACACCTGGAGGAAACCCATGCAAACACAGGGTGAACATGCAAACTCCGTACAGAAAGGACCCTCGTCAGCTGTGAGGTTCAAACTTGTAACCTTCTTGCTGTGAGGCGACAGTGCTAACCATTGCACCACCATGCCACCCCTGAGCAGAAAGTAAAGCACTATATACTTCAGATTTAATGGGTAGTTGTAGGACTTCGGTCTTATTCATGGGATGTGAGCACCCCTGCCCTAGATGAGCTCCAGGTTCCCTCCTGCCTAGAGGGATAGCACCTGTAAGGGTCCCTTCACCAGGGTTACGGGTGGAGGTAGTGGCAGCAGGCTATTGGATGTAACAATCTAGCAGTCAGCCTCTGGTTTTTCCCTGGTAGATGTTGCAGGTGTTCAGCAGCATCCTCTTCAACTCGGAGAGCTAGGTTTTTTTTCTGGTGAAGACCAATCGTCCTAGTAAGCTGGACACTGCGAAGGATTGTGTTAAGCCTTGGTGTTTCACTAACATTGACACTGCAGCCTGATCCCATTCCAAGTGTACTGCTCAGCTGTCCCTCGGGTCCAATGAGAAAAGGCTGAGAGAAGACCAGTGACAATGGGCACTTCACTGATCCTAAATTAGCTCCACCTCTGCCTAGGCAACACACATCGGAGAGGAATTCACTTTGACATCCCAGTGATGAAACCAAATTCGGGAAGTGGCATTCTATGAGTTATAAGTCTATACTTCTGACGGTAGGAGGGGTAATTCAACTCCACTGATCAGTCACCGCCTGCCATAAACTGAGCAGCCCTCAGTCAGTAAGGTACTGATCCACCACAATCTATTTGTTTTGGTTGGGTGGATAAAACATAGGGATGTTTTCCTGATAAATGGATTGTAATCCCACCTTTTGAAGGCAGTGAACGAATGATAGAACTGAAGCTCCACACCAACTTAGGAGTAGTAAGGTTAATAAATGTATATGCCCCAACTATGCAATCACCCATTGAGATGATTGGCAATTTTTACAACCAACTACACCAAGCTGTTAACAAAATTCCATCCAAAGAACATCTTATAATCCTTGGTGATTTTAACGCACATGTTGGTGCAGATTACTCTATGTGGTCCCCTCACATAGGAAAGTTTGGTGTTGGGAACATCAATGATAATGGATGAAAACTCCTCAAACTATGTGCAAATCACCATCTCTGTATCACAAACACATTCTATGGAGTGTCGTTTAAAAGAAGGGTAACCTGGTGTCATCCTAGATCTCAACATTGGCACCAAATTGACCATATCCTGATGAAAAGAAGCTTTCTAAGTAATATCAATTTAACCTGAAGCTATCATAGAGCATACTGTGATACAGATCATGATTTACTAATAACCACAGTGAAACTAAGACCCGGATTGTTTCACAAGGTGAAACCAATAGGAAAACAACAAATCAATGCTGCTAACACCAAAGACAAGGAAAACCAGAATGCCTTCCACATACAGTTCAATAAGAACCTTCAACCACCCAGTGAAAGCACCGACAATGAAAAGCACTGGCAACATCTAAGCAGCAGCACACATGATGCTGCTTTGAATGTTTTTGGTAAGAAAAATCCCAAATCCCAAGACTGGTATGATGAATACATAGAAGTTCTAGACCATCTATGAGAAACCAAGAGAACAGCATTTCTGGAGTACAAGAATCATCCGAATAGCCTTACTCTTGCAAACTTGCACAAAGCCCGGAACAATTTCCAGGCCAAAGCCAGACAGTGTGCAAACCAGTACTGGATAGATCTAAATGCCCAGATTCAAGAAGCATGTATGAAGGAATAAAAAAAATAACTGGTTGGCAACATCACAAATCATCACCCATCAGCTCTAAAGATGGTGAAGTGATTCTAGACCCTGAACAGCAGTTAGAATGATGGGCTGAGTACTTTTACGAGCTGTACTCCAATGACCAACCTATCTCGCGAGAGGCACTTGATTAAATCCCTGTCTCTCCAAAACTGCCAGAACTTGATGAAGAGCCAACCATTCAAGATCTCGAGAAAGCTATTAATAAGCTTTCCATAGGTAAATCTCCAGGAGATGATGGCATACCACCCGAAGTGTTTAAACACTGCAAAGTAACTCTCCTGAAACCACTACATGATATGCTTCTCAAGTGCTGATCAACAGGTATCCTGCAAGATCTCTGAAACTGTAACATTATTGTATTTTACAAAAACAAAGGATCTAGAAAAGAATGTAACAACTATAGAGGCATTTTCTTACTGAACATCATAGGGAAAGTCTATGCAAGAATAGTTCATGATCTCCTTGCCATCCTAGCAAACAGAGTGTACTCAGATTCTCAATGTGGTTTCAGAGAAGGCTGCTCGACCATTGAGGTGATATTCTTGCTTTGCCAACTCGTGGAAAAATGCAGAGAGCAGAGCAGAACATATCACTTCATATTGCCTTCACTGACTTAACCAAAGCATTTGAATTGTGTCACATCAATTGTGACACACTCTGGATAATACTTGACAAGATAAGATGTCCTCAGAAGTTTTTTAATATCATCAAGTCATTTCATGAAAACCATCTTGGAAAGGTCATTCACAACAATGGAGCATCAAAGCCTTTCAAAACTAGAAGTGGAGTTAAGCAAGGTGATGTCAATGCAGCTGTCCTATTTGGCATCTTTTTTGATATTGTTCTTCTAATAACCTTCAAAAAGAGCAGTCATCTCAACTATGGTATAACATTAGCTACTCATTCTAAAGGCAGCTTATTCAATCAAAATCAATCTTTGGCTTTAGATATCCACTGGAGGGGTGCGTGATCTGTGACTAAAGTGAAGTGATGACCAGATAGATAGTCCCTTAGGTTGGTGATGGCCCATTTGATGGCCAAGTCTTCTCTTTCCACTGCTGCATATTTCTTCTCTGCTGGTGTCAGCTTGTGGCTTATAAACAACACGGGATGCTCTTCACCCTCAAAGACCTGGGAGAGCACAGCGCTCAGGCCTGTTTCTGAGGCATCCATCTGCATAGGGCAGACACAGACATAGGGCTTGCTAAAGTCCAGCTTGCAGAGGATGGGGTGGTGGTGAGGGCCCTCTTCAGGGCCTGGAATGCCTGCTCGGTCCAGTGTACCTTTTCTGGCTGTCCTTTCCTGGTCAGGTCTGAGAGGGGAGAGGCTAGAGAGGAGAAATTATGCATGTACCTGTGGTAATACCCAGCCAGCCCCAAGAAGGCACGTACCTTTCGCTTGGTGGTGGGCTGCGGGTACTCCTGGACTGCTTCGTTCTTTTTATCCTGTGGCTTCAGTAGCCCCCAGCCAATGTGATATCCCAGGTATTGTGCTTCTGTCAGCCCCAGGTGGCACTTGTGGGGGTTTGCAGTGAGCCCAGCCTTCCTCAGTCCCTCCAGGACAGCCCTGAGGTGATGGAGATGGATGGCCCAGATAGACAAATGAACAATGACATCATCTAAGTAAGCTGCAGCAAACTCATGGTGAGTGTGCAGGATGATGTCCATTAGTCTCTGAAAGGTTGCTGGCACCCTGTGGAGGCCAAAAGGGAGGACCTGGTACTGCCAATGGCCTGAGGTGGTGCTGAAGGCCATCTTGGGCTGTGCTTCTGGGGTTAAAGGCACCAGTAGCTCTAAGTCAAGTCCAGTGATGAAATAAACCAGGCTCTCCCCAGGCGGTCAACCAAATCATCCACTCTGGGCATGGGGTAACTGTCCAAATCAGAGATTTAATTTAATTTTCTAGAATCGTTACAAAGTCTCAGCATACTGTCTGGCTTGGGCACCATGACAATGAGGCCAGACCAGGGGCTTGTGGACTCCTCGATGACCCCGTCCTGCAGCATACGAGCCACTTCCTCCTCAATAGCCTGACAGTGGGCCTCGGGGACACAGTAGGGGCGTTGTTTGATGATGACCCTGGGGGGGCTCCGGATGTTGTGCTGGATCAGGTGGGTCCAACTGGTTCTGCTGAGAACACATTGCTGAATTGGTCCAGGAGCTCTCCCAACTCCTGTTGCTGATGGGCCATGAGGTCTTCCCCTTGGTGGACCAGGGTATGCCCTGGTGGATCTGTGGAGACATAGGCATGCACTGACAGTGATGGGAGAGGCTCTATCCAGAGTTTTAGCAGGTTCATGTGGTAAGTTTGGGTGGACTTTCTCTTATTTAGTTGTTGCAGGCAATAGTTGACAGGACCGACCCACTCCACAATGGTGAAGGGACCATGTCAGCATGCGAGGAACTTGGCTGATGGGACCAGCAAGAGGACACGAGCCCCAGGCTGGAACTCCTGGGGCTGGGCAGGGTGGTTGTAGACCCTGCTCTGCTTGGCCTGGACCTCAAGCATGTGGAGCATGCTCATCCTCCTTCTGCTCTCACCCAAAATTCCCCTCTCTAGTGACCTGCTGATACATACATGAGAGTGGGTTAGTGGTGATGGCAGACTCACCTGTGGCAGCTCTGTTGGCGTTGTCCTCAAGGTCACCAGCCACCCACATGTCACGCTTGGGGTGGGCTCCAGACCTCCAGTCTGTCACTGTCACCTCTTCTTCCTGATGGCAGGCAGCTCACTGGGGAAACCGGGCCAGTCCTGACCTAGGAGGAGAGGGACAGGAAGGTCAGGAACCACCCCAACAATTAGGACCCATTCACCTCGCTCATCGCCATTGGCACATTGGCAGTGGCCACCTCTCGTGCGTCCCCATGCACACAGATGACCTTGATGGTACTGCTGGGCACAGGAGCATTGGGGAGAATGGAGGGTTGAGCCACGGTGATGGTGCTACCTGAGCCGAGCAGAGCCCACATGGTGCACCCCTCCATCTTCACTGGAATGCTTGTGAGCCAAGGAATCAGTGGTGTATGCACTTCACACCCAGTGAAGCAGGGCTTCTGGGCTGGGGTCGGCAAAGGCATTTTGGGCGCCATAGGCATGAGCTCTTCCAATGGCAAGAGAGGCTGGGATGATCAGCTGGGGCACCTCCTGGGCCCGGACAGGGGAATGATGGTCCCAGGGAGATCACTGGTCACCTTTTTGGGGCTCAGGCTTGCTGATCCCCAATGTGGCTAAGGCGCACTAGAATGCTTCCACCAGCTCAGCAGGTGTCTGGGGAGCCCTCATCCCAACGGCCATGCATTCAGTAGGGGAAGCACCCGCAGGAATCTGTCAGCAGCGACCCACTCTGCGACCTGGATGGCGGAATACTGTTCCGGCTGCATCCACCTCTTTGTGGTCCTCAGCAGAGAGTCCGTCTAACTGCGAGGGCTAAGCTTTGCCTGGTACGTCCAGCAATGAAACTCAGCAGCCTGACAGGAGGAGAACCCGCATTGGTCCAGGATCTGCTCTTTTAGAAGCGGGTACTTCTCTGCCAAAGCTGGCGGGAGCACAAAGTAGGTAAACTGTGCCTCTTCATAGAGCAGTGGGGCAAGGGCTTGGGCCCACTCTTCATCAGGCCAGCCCTCCCAAATGGCAGTCTGCTCGAAGGTATACAGGAAGGCATAGCATAGCATAAAAGGTAAATGGAAACAAATGTGTCACAATAAACCCAAATATATATTTTTCAAAACATGAATAATAATAATAATAATAATAATAATAATAATAATAATATAAAAATATAATTACTGCCTGTTGCATTGTATCCTTTCAATGTTCATACAAAAGAAAAAAAAGAAATATTTTTGGAGATGCATCTTTATAGGCAAGATAGCATAGAAAATGTTCAAGCTGTAAGTCCCCCAAGGCCCTGCTCATTCAGCTACCTGCTGGGCTTAAATTTGGCATCTCAGTATCATCTGCCTGCTGAGATAATATATTGATGCCTACTATGCCTAAGTTACTAAATATAAAAGTTCCACACTCCCATTTTCATTTTAAGATTTGAACACTATTTGTATTTTAAAGCTACCAGATCCTCTTTCTCTCAGTTGTTTGTTGGTCTGTTCATTTAGCTTTATGTTTTTACCTTTAACCCTTTTTTTTTCTCTCTCTCTCTCTCTAAAATTCTTCTCCACTCTAAATGCAGGCCTATCACACTGACGTGAAATTATTTGGTCAGGAGCACAGCTTCTATCCTCAGCCCAGGCATTATGCATAATGGGCCTGGCTAAAATAATACTGGCTTTATTTTCCTTTGGCACCCACTTTATGTTGATGAACTTTTTCTCAGTTTCTGTGATGCCAAAACTACAAAAGACAAATTAAATTAGCCTCAGCTAATGGCAGACAATAATATTTGATATACTTGTATATCTGAGGTCCTAAAAAGTTGTAGCCCAAACAACTTACCACTAAATCTCCTGCAGCCCACAACAGGTCAGAAGCATTAAAAAATAATTAAACTTGTAACACAACTATAGACATTTTTTATCACAGAAAACATTTGTTAAAACAATTTAAAATTAGTTCAAAATTTCTCCACTGCTTTCTTCAGTCTGATGATGGCTCCATTAGCCTTATTGGTCAGGAGGGACTTCACTCACTCAATTTCTATGCCGCTTATCCATTGCAGGTCACGGAGAAGCTGGAGCCAATCCTAGTCAACTTCAGGCAAGAGGCAGGGTACATCCTGGACGGGCTGCCAATCCATCGCAGGACCAACACAGAG
>JAOTRR010000002.1:17238327-17253613 GCA_028570945.1 Gogo arcuatus
TGTGTGTGTGTGTGTGTGTGTGTGTGTGTGTGTGTGTGTGTGTGTGTGTAAATTTTTCTTTTCACTATTATTTCTTCTTAGGTGGTCTGTTTGTGGGAATGCCAGAAGTTGTTCCCAGAAGTGCTATTCTGAGTGAGGCAGAGCTGCAGTACTACATCCAGCAATACAGGAAGGGTGGCTTCAGGTACACAGAGACAGGAGCAATGTAGACTTATGTTCAAGATTACATTCCTTAAGAATGGTTTCACCTATTATTGATCACTTAACCTGCAGAATATTACATATTGCCCTTATACTAAAAACAAAGGATTTTACTCATATATTTTACTATTGCATCAAAAAGGGAAACTTTCCCTTGTATTTGTTCTTTTGGTAAACTTGTAATTGCCAGTTTCACTGATTATGCATACACATATTTCATCATTCAAGTT
This sequence comes from Gogo arcuatus, assembly GCA_028570945.1. Taxonomy (NCBI): domain Eukaryota; kingdom Metazoa; phylum Chordata; class Actinopteri; order Siluriformes; family Anchariidae; genus Gogo; species Gogo arcuatus. The sequence goes on from JAOTRR010000002.1 coordinate 17,238,759, forward strand.
TCTATGTTTGTACTGAGAGAACATTTGTTTCTAAGGGGTCCTCTGAATTTGTATCGGAACGTAGAGAGGAACTGGCGCTGGATGTGTTCGAGGCCAAGGGGCAAGGCAAGTGTGTGCCAGTTCCTGTAGCTGTGTTCCAGCTTTGTGCCAGGAAATTGTGGCTCTAACACCACTGTCAAAAACATCCCACTCTTCTGCTCCTCTGCAAACTCATGTGGCATCAAACACAACCATATACACTGGAAACAGCAGATGGCCTGCGCTGTCTATTCCCTAACATCTGTTCCTGAGAGGCCTGGGATTAAGTGCTCTGCTACACAGGCTACCTTTCTGATAAGCATATCTCTTCACGTAGAGGCTGACTTCACTTGAGTTTTGCTGTGCAATGACCATTATGATTATTTTTCTTGAATAAAAAATAACTTATTAATTTTGTTTAGTGATGATGTTTGGTATACAGTACATCACAAAGTTGTTTTCCGTTATGTAGATCCTGATGCCAGCTTTGATGGTGACTGCAGGGAAGGACAAGGTGCTTCTGCCCAGTTTTTCCACTGGCATGGAGAAAACAGTAAACCTGCCATCTTAGCTTTTTTTTTTTATAATCTTTAATCTTTTTATATACAACACAATGAACATAATTGAACACCAGTGTACTATCATTATTCAGAGCTAATTCAGTGTCTTGAATGTTTTTTGTGTTGCATTTGAAGATTCCCAATTTATCAAGGGCTCATCTGGAGAACTGTGGACACTGGACCCAGATGGAGAGGTAAATTGTTCCTCATTGCTGTTATGTATTCTGGTCCAGTATTTGTTGATTCTTCTTCACAAGCTTATTTTGACAGGATCTTTATTTAAGTTTCACATGGTGATTGTAGCTTCTTATATTTGCTTCAGTTTTCTTTTTGTTTTACCATTGCTTAATATTATTTTAGATGTGCTTATTTTAACTAAAAGTATATGAAAATGAAATTATATTAATATTAATTTATTTAAAATGGATTTAAAACGAGTGATTTCTTTTCAATTTCTTTTATTTTTAAAGGAACGTGAATGATCATGACGAGCGTAGAATCCATGTTAGGGTTCTTCCCTGGGGCTTCTATGAACTCACTTAAGACTGATCTAAGGGTAGTTAAAATTCCTACTGCTGCCTCTACAGATAGATTGACTCATAAATAATAGCAGAGACAGTGATAGAGGCCAAAATTACCAAGGTTAAAAATGTAGCTGTGGATATTTCAATATAGGAAGAAAATAATTTCTCAAGACGAATATGGTGTCTGATTAGGACATCCTCTGCACTGATTGACAAATTTCAAACCTAATTCAGAGATAAATCTGACCCAAGCCTTTCAGTTTAAGCAGCTCATCAACTGAAAGTGCCTGTGTCCAGTAACAAGTAATGACACGACTCAGCTAAAATCAGTGATTCATAAGCTGAGACTGTACATGGCAGAGGCTCAGATCCTTCAACAGGATCCCCCATTATATTCCAATGACCAGTCATCCTCCACATTTTGTATCATATGGGTGCAAGGATGCGGTGTCCACAGCCACATGAGGGAGATTCTTCCAGGCTGATAATGACCAACCAATTGAACCAGCTAAAGAAGGGTATGGCTTGGGCCCTGCAAGCTATTGATATCAGGTAATAGCAAATTTATTCTGACCCAGAAATAGAGGACAGAGGTGTGAAGGTAGACTCCACAGTCCAAAACAAGGGGTTGTGTGCAACTTACTTCCTTTTTTCAGAAGACCGAAACAACTCCAGTTGTTGTACAATTCTCAGAGACTCAAGAGTCAATTTACTGTAGTGAATTGTAGAGTTGTGGGTTTTTTTAAAAACACATTGGAATTTATTCTGTGGAGCTTTTAAACATAAGAGACATTCAACAGCTAATTGGACACAAAAGATAAAGAGAAAGGAATAATGAATGTATTAAAAAAAAACCAAATGCATGAAAAATCAACTCAATATATTAATTTACAAATTCCAACCTAAAGTAAGAAAACCTATAAAACAACAGCTCTGCCAGAACAATAAAGTGCAAGAGTCTTCCACTTGATGACAAATAAATAAACATAGAAAAGTAATTATATAGCACAGAGCTTACTCTAGACTTGAGATGGTTGAATCAGTTCTTAAAGAACATCCCTTTTTGTATTCTGAGTATGTCAGATTTAGCACAAGCTGTGCAACCACAAGCCATGCACTGATTAAGCAAGAAGGTTCCAGGAAAAGTTGGATGTATGACAGCAGTAGCCATTGCAATGACTGTGTCGAAGATCACTACATTGTTCATAGAATTATAATGCATAACTAACTACATCATCAGATTAGAAGAGATCAGGTATAACTGAAAATGTTCTTAAGTTTTTAAAGTAGCTTTATGTGTATTTTTGGAATTTGTATTATTGTAAAATAATTATTTATTTTGGTCTTAATTTAGGCACCTGAATATAATTAAAAATCAGGGCGGCACTAAACTTTAGGTGATTAAAGGATCCTTTCTAATTAGCTTGCATATTTATTTATTTATTGTTATGGGTCCAACCATAGAAGGTGGTGATAACCCTTTTTTTCCTTGGAGACTTGATAGTTGGTGTGTAGGTAGTACCATGTCCTTTTACCCTGTTACAATGGGGGCACCAGAGTGCAGTGTTTCATGTTTTGGTTCTTCTGCACTGTGAGGCATAGAGCTAAAATTCTTGCTTCTACAAATTGCTTGGCTCAAACCAACAAAAACAAGAAATCCCTAAGAACTATTAAGCTTTTAATTAACCACTGTTAATTAGCACAATATACAAAACATGCTTTACATATCATTTTTACAGTCTGTTGTAATCGGTTATTGAATGAAAAAACACCAGTCAGGCTGAGAGAGCATATTTTTGTAAAGCATTTGTGTATTGACCCCAAATTTGATATGAGCACACGTTACATGATTTTCCTACCAGATTTACTGCATTTTTGTTAATACAGGGCGATTTGTGCTAACTAGTAAAGGGTTCCTAAGAATGACCCAGGCCCCGGATTGTTGACAGTTTAACATGATGCATTTGTCTGTTATTCAAAATTGTTGTCAGACTTGTTACTAACACAAGTCTGTAGCTGAAACCTGTGTTCAGGGAACCAGATTAGCCCATTTGGAATTATCACAATTAGCAAATCTGGAGTGTCATTTTATCTTGGATGGATATTATTATTATTATTATTATTATTATTATTATTATTATTGCTGCTGTTTTTGTCATCAGACCGGCTGAGACCAACAAAATTCTGATCTCCTGGCTGAAAAAGATACACCAGAAAAACAACATTCCTTTTTTCCCGAAGCTATAAGTTTATTATAAAATCTTCGCTCAGGAGTGCAAGCTTAGAGGCTGGATACTTCCACCTGGGGATGTTTTAAAATGCTTTTTACTATACTGTGCCTTGCATAGTTGTTAACATATTATATTCCTAAAATTTGCATTAGTGCTGTACAATACATTCTTTATTAAAAGCTTTATACGTAACAAAACAATAAACAACTGTATAGTTGTAACAAACAGCATTTTCACCTTTGTGTACACTGAACTCCTCTGAGAAGAGACACATATCACATTCCTGATAAACCCAAAAGTATTAGTCATGTTCCATCTTTACATTATAGCCAGTAATCAACCCATTCAAAGCTTCCACTGTTATCAGGATTGGAAATGAGACGCTAGCTGTCATTTCCTTAGGCATAGCTTTGATTAGACAGTCATGGAAACCAGCCCCTAAGAACGCAGTACAGGTCTCTTTGTTAAGGGACGTTGATTAGTGTGACCTGAGCCTGCCCCTTTTAATCAAGTGAGGATAATTAGAAAAGGGCCAAAGGAAGCACTAGTCTCCCTTGAAAAATAGACACAGTTTAACACATTAAAGGAAGTAGGTTGGGGTTGATGATTTACGTAATTTAAGCACAATCATGGTTACTTTCAGTAATGTTACTGACTTAGGGAATAATGTTGAGTTGGTCTTTAACTGCACATGGACAGGAAATGCAGTTATGTGGTTTAAAAATTTAAATACTGGTACTTAACTAAATTTGTATAATAAGAAAAGTATGGTTATTTTACAAGTAGTTATTCTCATTTATTTCCCAATTTTGAACTGTAGCTATACAGTCCCCTCCAAGAGTATTGGAATGGCAAGGCCAGTTCTTTTGTTTTTATTATACACTGAAGACATTTGGGTTTGAGATCAAAAAAAGAATGAGTCCGTTTTCATTTCTTGATCTTTACATCTAAATGTGTTAAACCACTAAGAACATGGCAACTTTTGTTTGAACTCACCCATTTTTTCAAGTGATCAAAAATCTTGGAACATGTGCCTGACAAGAGTTGCCCAGGTGTGCCCTATTAGATTGATCGCTTAAACAATTAACAGTGGAGCTTTGTATGGATGTTGTATGGTCAAATCCACCAAAAATCAGGTCGATGCATTACCATATTCTCTTAAGTATGGGGCTCTGCTATGCGTGCGAAGAGCTCCGCTATTAAGAATTGAGCATTATATAGGCTACTCTAAATTGTCCCCAGGTGTGAATGAGTGTGCAAATGTGTGTGTGCATGCTGCCCTGCAATGGTTTGGTGTCCCATTCAGGGTGAATTCTAGTTTTCTCAGGATAGACTCCATATCCACCACACCCCTGTCCAGGATAATGCAGTATTAAAGATGAATGAATGAACGATCTATAACTGAATATTACAAACACAAGTTAATAAATTGATTTTCATTGTGTAATGTAGCAAATCCAATTATCGGAGATGCTGTATGTTATAGCAAGCTTGAGAATGTTGATTAGCATACCTCCTATGGTGGATCCAGAGACCCTGACCAGGATAAAGCAGTTACTGAAGATGAAGGAATAAATACCTCCTGTGTCTTCACATCATCATAAACGTATTTTAAACTTTTTAAACCAAAATCAAAAATAATTTATCTCTGTTTACCATGTCATGTATCAAGACAAAGCTGTTGAGAAATCCATGCCCAACTGCTGCCACAGAGAGGTGCATGATAATTAGTTACTCGGCCAAGGATAAAAAGCAATATCATCAGCGTTCTCTTGATATGTTCCCCTCTTTATGTTTTGTGTATAAATGTGCTTTGAGATTGAATAAAACCACTTGCGTGAATCAGCATCTTGGGAAAGGGTGACAACTCCATTGTGATCTGATATACCTGTACTGGAAAAATGGATCATTTTTCCCCATTGCCACTGCTGGGAGGTCATGCTAAGCATACAACTAATTAAAATTAAATCGAATGCTTTAATTGAAGTTGAAATACAGTAGTTATTGCTATTAAATAAGTAAGCAAGCAAGCAAGCGAACAAACAAACATAGTCAGTGTCAAAAAGTAGACACTCCAACAATCCTGCCAAACACTGAACATGAAACTGATTTTTCACCAGAAACTAAATTATGTTCTCTGGCAAGACGATAATCCTTTATTTGTTTTGCATTATTGGATATCTCTGGTAGCCTCTACTCTATATTTCACATCTCCCCTCATGGCTACCAATTGCTTTATGCCTTTGAGCTGTATACAGTATATGACTGAATATAATGACTTTTTTGCAGTGACAGTGAAAATACACATTATTTAAACATGAAGGAATACAAGTGCACATTTAGAATGGTTTACTATTTGAATTTCATTTTCACACATCTTTCAATTGGTGTTCATATAATAAGTCTCATTAGACAATCTGCTGAGACGATGTCTGTGTTCTTACAACTGACTGCTCTGTTAATGAATTCATTGTGCAATTTAATATGCTGTTGACACTGTATACAATTCTCAAACAAGTCTCAATGTATGTATGAACTTACTATCCTGATTCCATATAAACAAACACATAAAAAACACTGAATTATATACAGAATTAAAAGCATCAGCTGACCATTTACCTAAATTCTTATTGTTGAGATTTATTTTTCCCTTTCTCTTTGTTGGAAATAATTTCCTATATATGTTAAATAAGATTTACTTTTGAAAAAAAGTACACAAATCTGCAATTTAGTCCTTGACCCAAAAAGGTAGGTGAGCTAGAAAAACCAGGTTGGTTTGTGTCTTTGATCGAGGGTTTTATTGTTTCCTCTGTTGCCTTCAGTGATGGTCAGGTCAGGGCATAAAATCATAAAGCCGGTTGATGAGAAGAACTTGTTTTTGTACAGGTCTAAAATTACTGCTTTGTGAAGTGTCACACTTAATACAGTAGGACAGTTGCATTACTGAAGACTCATTAGAGAAGATAGCTTATAAATATACTGACACGGTGACTGTGTCTAAACCAATTAACTTTCCTAAATTGCAACATGGCAATGAGATTTAGCATAGATAAGCAAATTATGCAAATTATGATAAAGTGCCTGTTTAGTTGGAGCTACTTTTGAAATGGAACAAGCTGCTGAACCATCTCAAACCAACAACCTCAGTAAAACAGAGCACTGTTAGGGAATTTTATGCAAATATTATTTATTGTTAAATGGAGATTAAGTAGCATGTCAAAGTATAGTGGTTTGCTTATGATGTTTGTTTTTAATGAATGTTTCTATACTGTATATGTCAGTAACAGGCAATCAGAATTCAGTAAGCAATTCAACTGTAATTTTTATTTCTAAACAAAATTGATATTTCTTGTGTGTGTGTCCACTTCTTCAGAAAACTATGAAGCAATGGGAGCCAGAGGTGGTTGTATGTAAAGTTTTATTAGGGACTTTCCAAAAATCAATATCCCTATCCACTGCAGGGGTTCAAGGCATAGAGACAGGGTTAGATTGGGCAAATCCATATTGAAGGTCAGAGGTCAAACTGACTAACAAAACAACAAGAATAGTAAGGACTTGGACAAGGAAACTTTAAGAAACATGGCACAAGCAACATGCAATAAAGCATTTGAAACAACAAGGTATAAGAATATAGACAAATGAGACCTGGCAAGACTAATGGCATTCAATTTAGTTCAGTTAATTTATTTATACAGCTCTTTTAGTAACAAACATGGTAACAAAAAAGCTTTACAGAAATCTGGGTCTAGATATAGATCCCAATGAACAAACCTAAGGTAGCAGCAAACAATGAAACATTTCTGGCATAAGAAGGAAGACTCAAGAGAGGCCAGACTCAGAATCCTTACCATATAGGAAAATTTTGCTATATAGTTTGTGCTGAATTATGAATTACAGTACACAGGTCATACAGAGGAAAGGTGAACTTTAATAGTTTACCTTCTAACTTCTAATAGTAGGATGTTTGATCTGTGATGGACATGGTGTATTCCCACCTCATGACCAGGGATATGCTCTGGATCAACCCTGGTCCTGATAAAGATAAAGCTGTTACTGAAGATGAATAAAATAAATGATCTGGAAATATTGTGTGTAAGATTGTCAACATGACCATAGCATTAAACAGGTTTTGGTCACATGCAACACCTTATAATTATGATAGCAGCCTTGGGAAGTACAGGTCTCTGGAGCATCCAGGTGAGAATTAATTGCAGCAGGAAGTTAACTGTATGTGCAAACAACTGCAGACAAACAGGGGGAGCAGTCACAACAGGGGCTCAATATCAATACCCTGCAGCAGCATTACACTGAGACACATACAGTTCAAAAGACTGGGTTAACAGAATGTTATGTATGATTGAAGCATACACAACATGGTGTATGATAATCACAGTGCAAGTAGGGTCTCCAGCAGGTCTAGTTATAACTAAAATAAGAAACCTGGAGGTAGTACAGGCATGAGGGCACCTTGAGATGTCAGCAGCCATTCCTGTCAGTTATCCTGATTGAATATGCAAGAGCGCCACATTTAGCATTAACATCCCTAATTTGTATCTTTTTTGGGGTAAAAACTGTTAACAAAAGGCCAGATTAAGCAAGATGGCTTTCAGCATAGATTTCTCAGAGACAGACAGGGAGGTTAGTTCAAAGCTGGGGGCATTGTAGGGGGAAAAAAGGTGCCCACTGTGCTGTAATTTTCATTATTTTATGCATTAAAGAATATTTTGATCTAGAAACAGATATGGCAGATTGTAACAGACTGAGTTTACTCAGGTAATATGTAGTAAGACCACTCAGAGCTTTGTAAACTCTTAGGGTTCTTCAAAGGGTTCTTTGTATTCTAGCATTTCAGTCACATGATTTTGCTCTTGTGGTCACCATATTTTGGACCAGATTTCTGGCTTTGCTGCACAATGTAACTAAAAGTGAATGATGGCTAAAATGTCTCTCCTTGTTTCAGAGGAGAATAAACAGTATATCAACAAAGCTCATAAAAGGTTGTGATGTGTGGCATTAAACTTACCAAGTATGTGTTTTCCTAGTGTATATGTTTATCTGATACACAACCCCGCTCCCTATTCTGCAGAATGCCTCAAAGTGTTTTAGTGCACAGGGAAGGACCCTAAGCCAGGGCTTTCAACAGGAGGAGAGAAAAGTGTTTGTCTTTATATGATGTGTATGTCTTGCTTAACACTTGTAACTTTTGCTAATGTTAGCAATACTTGCTGCTTAGACAAAGTGGCATAGATATTGTGACTAACACTAAGGATGGAAGAGAGGCCATGATGAGGTACTAGAAATGGAACAAGCCCTTTGACTGACCTTGTCAGAAGAAACAGGACTCATAACTGATTCTGGGACAGCAGCACAACCTGACACTGGAGCAGGATCTGAGGCTGAATAGGTGGAAGGATCAGGGCTTGACATTGGGATGGGAGAATACACCGATAAGCCATAACATTAAAACCACTGACAGGTGAAGTGAATAACATTGACTGTCTCCTTACAATGGCACCTGTCAATGAGTGGGATAAATTAGGCAGCAAGTGAACAGTCAATTCTCAAAGTTGATGTGTTGGAAGCAGGAAAAATGGGCAAGCGTAAGGATCTGAGTGACTTTGACAAGGACCAGATTGTGCTGGCTAGACGACTGGGTCAGAGCAGGTCTTGTGGGGCGTCCCCAGCATGCAGTGGTTAGTACCTACCAAAAGTGGTCCAAGGAAGGACCATCGGTGAACCGGCGACAGGGTCACGGGCGCCCAAGGTTCTGATGTGTGTGGGGAGCGAAAGCTAGCCTGTCTGCTCTGATTCCAACACAAAACACAATGTATTGCCGCTTGCTGCGTATGGGGCTGCATAGCCTCACACCGGTCAGAGTGCCCATGCTGAACCCTGTCCACCACCGAAAGGACCTACAGTGAGCATCAGAACTGGACCGTAGAGCAATGGAAGAAGGTGGCCTGGTCTGATGAATAACTTTATCATGTGGATGGGTGGGTGTGTGTGCAAATCAAACAATTGGTAGATGTGGATAAGATGGAGCTCAGTCTGGAACTGACAGCAATACCAAGGCAAACATGAAATGATAATGACACGAAATGATCAGGCCATGCATCACCTTAAATCTCCTTTGACTTATGCAGCTCTAAGTGAGGCCACATCACAAACCAGAGAGATCAATAATCACTCAGTCTCTGAATGTCACTGCTTTAAATCTCTCGTCTTTTTCCAGCTATTTGGAATTCAGGGTCTAAATTACACAGCTCTTGACTCCAACGTCCTCTAAAAGTCCTTTACTTAAAACCTGATGTGAAAAACACAAACTGGTGAAAATGAGGGACACAACAATCAATATATTGATAACAGCAACAAGGTGTTGGGCTAGCAGAACACCTTCTAGATCATCTTGAAAATACTAGTGAAATACATGGTGTTGTATTGCAGAACAAGTCACATGCTGACAGATTAACTACACATTTATTAGTTGTGGAATTATTTTATATACTTGAAATAATGATTTGACCTTAGCTATTATTTTTGTCTGTATGCTCAACTGTTAGACTTCCTTAACTATTTCTTAAACGGCTTGCATCACTTTAGAATTTAAATGAATAAAGTGTAAGAAATTTATGGCAATGTTAAAATCAGTAGAAAACTGAAGTGCATATTTCTTCTCTTCTTCTCTTTCTATGGGGTTTTCTTTATTTTTCCGCACATGCGCATTACAACAAAAACAGTTATTCAGTTATGTGCCAGCAAATTTTACACTTGAGTGTTTGTGATGAACAACTTAATCAGACATAATCAATTTTTCAACATCTCTCTTTCAAATGTTGCATTGTTATAACATTTCATTTCCAACTTTTGCAAATATTAAAATATTTACAATGTCTGCCCAATATGAATTGCAGAAAATAAAACAAAAACAGGCATCAGAAATATTACATTCCAAAAGAATATAATGCTGACATTGTGTAGTACAAACTATATTCTAATATACACATAGCTTATGTAAATAATTGCATAAAGAACCTTATGTAAAGACAAAGACATTTAAATATAAAAAAGAAAATATGTCAAGGGCTTTTCAGAGTATGGAAAATTTCAGATTATGGAAAGAGTGGCGGTTTCCAGTACTGAGGGTACAAATTATATAATGTCTGATATAACTTGTATGTCAAAAGAGAAGGGATGGAAATAATTCAGTCTTGTTAATGATGAAACATAACCAATAACTCAGTGTATGATAGCTTACTGTGATGAGAGTTTGGAGGAAGGGAAATGCTACACTTCAGCATTAAGAAGGTGGAAAAACAGTATAATGAAACTGTAGTTCTGTAACCTGGTGTCTTAGGACAGAAATACTGTTCCAAGTAAAAAGAGAAATATGAAATTTGAAATACTGTTCTCATATTACCAATCTTCCTTTTTAGACCTTTTATGAAAGCTGACATTCATTTTCCTAATGCCAAAGTCTCCAGTCTTCTCCAGTACCACAACGTGAATGATTTCCCCAAACCCACAACACAGAATGAATCACTTTTACCCTCAGAGTTTGACTTCATGCCATGCCTCAGTTGAACAATCTTGAATGTCTCTTTTCTGCCCCCAAGTGGAGATTTGGAGATCCCCAATCAAAATTTCTTCTTCTCAAATGGTTCACGCCAGGTTCGAACTATCTTTGCATAGGCCTTGTCAATCTGGAAACCACATGACACCAGAATTAGACAAGAAAAGCCCCCTTTATTCCTAATAATAGTCTAGCAATATGTCCTGATATAAAGCTGTAGATTCACTGTAAGAAATCTAACCAGCTAAACTGCAGTTGATAAAGATTTAGGGAACACTTTACAATACTGTTCAATTACTCATAAGTAGTACTATATTAACACCGATATTAATTTAATGAATACTGGGTAATTACTCACTAAGTAATAATAAAGTAATGGTTTGGTCGTTCATTATGAACTAAGCAATAATTACCAAGTATTATATAGCTCCTGGAGAACTTACTATTATTAATAGTATATTAGTATATTTTAGTAGTATATTAGTCATATTTAGCTCCTGCAGAACTCATTCGGTCATATTTGGAAAAGATATCTCAAAGACTATGCAATTAAGGCACATCTGATGTACAGTGATGTATTTATGTGAGCCATCTCTTTGTGATTGGTGATTATTGAGACGGAACACAGACACACTCATGCACATACTCATGCAGAAAAGAATGATCTATTTAACAAGACACTTGTGTTGTAGCTAGAGTCTCTAGCTAAGATAGGTAAGACAGCATTTGAGGAACTGATGTAATTAATCAGTTGTCCAGGTGATATATAAGACTTGGTGATTATTGCAATGTTCATAATGAACTGCCAAACCATTACATTATTATTACTTACTTAGTAATTCCCCGACATTCTTTCCCAGTCAATAGTAGTTATTTAGGTGTTAATATAATACTACGCATTTGTTCCTGTTTAGTCCCTGCATAGTAACTATGAGTTATGTAAGAGTATTGTTTTGCATCTTGAATACAAAATCTAAAAACGTAATGCTTGTTTTTTTAAAATATATAAGCATACATGTCAAAATTGTAATAGCATAAAACAGTGTGCCTGATTAATTCATTTTATTTTTTTTTAAATCTATTAACTCTGTAAAGCACTTTGGTCAACCCGTAGGTTGTTTTAAATGTGCTATATAAATAAAGTGACTTGACTTATATGATTAGTGAAAATTGTATTTCTCACTTGCTCTGACTTTTTGACTCCATAGCGTAATAACGTTGCCTGGTGTTCACTGTTGTGGAAGAGGATATCATAGGTGAAGGTTTTAGTCATGGCATCTTCAATCTCTGGCTTGATGTGGGAGTAGAAGTCTCGAGGTGGGTGCTTATCATCCAGGTAATTATTCACTTTGTATTTTTTTCCAACTACATCAATTGGGTCCAGCTTTACAGCGGCGTTCAAAGCCCGACCAAAGAGGAGGAACTTTGTCTCACAGTCTAAAATGAAAGGTTCTTTTTAAGAATGCTGTATAAATCAATTATAAACATATGTATAAATATTATACACAACTTACCCCTGCATGTTAAATGTGCCACATAGGGAACGCCATCTCTTTCTCCATAGTAAATTCCAAACTGGGAGAAATACTTGTTTCGGGGGAATTCAAGAATATCTCCAGGGTACGGCTTTGGCCGTGAATTACGCTGAAAACCGATCAATTTCACACAGCAATTTTACCCATCCTACAGAACACTTTTACATCCTACAGTGTATATGATGTATATCTTTACCATTTTCCTCAGTATTAGTTAAACTGACTTTCTGGATTGAATCAAGTATTAATGTTCAGTTAAATCATCTTATGGTTTGTATTCGAGATTGTATACAGAGATTGTATCTGTGAAAAGTTGTATTAGGATAAATAAGAAGTACGTTTTCTCATATATGTATATACCTTTACAAGAATCAAATCTACCCTGGGAATCATTAAATTCTTTAAATTAAATTGATTTAATTTAAATTGATTAAATCAAATGCACATCTTATCATGCATCTCATCATGCATATTTAGAGATACTTTTCAGGAAATGGGAACCACAGTTACATTAATACTGAAAATGTAGCTTACCAGACCCATTATAGAGGTTGATTTCTGTACGGAGGCAAGTGATACTGATGAAGAGAAGCACTTTCGTGGTGCCCTTAGGTGCTGAAGCATAGAAGAGAGCACTTATCAGTCAAAAAGGGTGTTTCCTACTACCCACTATCAAATACTGAACATCGGTGATTGCTCATGTGAATCCTGATGTAATAACACATTTATAAAGCATAAAGCAAAATATAGTTTCTTAAGAGGCACACTCAGGAACTATGGCTTAATGACCTTAAAGCGTTGTTTCATGAATGCATCACTGATTACATTGTGCCTTAACTTAGATGTTTTAGGTGGGCTGCTGAAATGGAGAAAGGAAATATTGGTGGTATATGTTAATTTACAAGAGTTTAACAGGGCAAATAATGCAGAAAATTAAGAAAATATAGATTGTCTAGACATTTGCTTGGCAAAGGTCATGAGAATAGCAGCTAAACCAGGGCATGTGAAATCAGTGACTCTAGTTATGTATCTCTTTCTCTTCTTAAACTTCTCATTTCATCAGGAAACATCTGTTTGTTGAATTCATGTGGGCAAAACCCTCTATGCAAATCATCCACAAGGCTTCTAGAACATTAGATGAAACGAAACACTACACAAAGTTCTGTATGAATACTAGTAGCTAAAATTGGTGACTCACGTGCTCTAAACATGAACAGACAATATCAATACACAGCAATAGCTTCATAAAGATGATTGTGTATTTGGTATTGTTACAAACATTAGTTTTTGGATTCAGTAGGAATATTCTGTAGACCTCATACTGCTGAGAACAGCCTACAAAGCAAGGGTGAAGAAGACAGAAACGTAGAGCACAGTGGGGAGAAATGCAGTTTGTTGCCTAACATCCTGAAGATGTTGCAAAAATATATGGGCTTGCTTAGCAGCAGCAGCTGTTAATCATATAACTGTGAGAGTGTATGCTCAAAGGGTGTCGTCTCCATCACTGAACAATTGATCAAACTTCAGTTTGATACAAGAAACTTAAAACTCTAATGATGCTCATACTTAAGTTCTTTTTAACACACTTAGCACTGCTTGACTTTATAGTACACAGTTATAGAAGTGGAATGATTTATAATCACACTATCTAGTGTCATCTAGATGAAGATGGGTTCCCTTTTGAGTCTGGTTCCTCTCAAGGTTTCTTCCTGTTGTCGCCTCAAGAGGTTTTTCCTTGCCACTGTCGCCTCTAGCTCTACAAATAAACTTGAATTGAATTGATCTCTGTAAGTCATTATAATTTTATCAACATATTCACTCATAGACTGACAGGATTTCTTCACTTCACTTGTTCTCTGAGGGAGAAGGCTTTTTGACACTTTCTATATTCAATGACTTGACTATTTTGATCTGTATTAGTCTACTTTAGGGTTTCAGATTGATTAGGTTCATTCATGGTGACTCCAATGGTTGACCTTACACTAGCTAATTGTATACATACTCTATATGTATTACATACTATGCATAAGATATACAATATTTCATGTATTTTCTCATGTCTCAACAGACACACAAAGCACATGCATGTGAGTTTTAAAACAAATGCCTTCACAACTGTCATTAAACATTCAGGGAAGACCACAGTAGGCCTTGAATGGCATGCTAGAGATTTGGATAATGTGCTAAATGTGCATAGCTGCTTCCTTGCCCTGCCAAGCTTGCAGGAACTTAAACGATGGGGCACATGAGACATGGACATTATCCCAGCTGAAAAGCCTGGCCTTGGAGAGAGGTGACATTGCTGGAGGAGGCGAGTTCTCAGGTCGTACTCCACCTGCTGTGTGGACCATGTGTAGGCCCTCGGTTTGTGTGTGTGTGTGTGTGTGTGTGTGTGTGTGTGTGTGTGTGTGTGTGTG
>JAOTRR010000002.1:17284067-17320878 GCA_028570945.1 Gogo arcuatus
ACACACACACACACACACACACACACACACACACACACACACACACACACTCTGTCTTGTCCATAATGTGAATTTGTTGTTATTATAGGTTGTTCCCATTGCATTGGTGATGCTACAGCCTAGATGCACCATCGCTGAGGCCAAGTCCTACACAGATGCTTATTCTGTGATTCGGGATGCAGTGGCTGCCTGCCAGAGGTTGCTTTAACATAGGAGCACTTAAGACTGCAGCAACCTGCTTCTCGATTCCCAACTGGTTCCTAAAGGGATTTACTGATATTTCAACTTTGTTAAGTGAGATTACATGCTATTTGGAGAAATTAAAATCAAGTTTAATACTAACAAGAAAATTACATCCATTGAAAAACTACCCTTATTGGCCATTTCTAAGAGGAATGCCATCCTGATTGTTTCTTTTCCCTTAATGTATAGCACATACAACAGGAATCAACAACAATTTGTTCCTTTTACCATTTATTTCCTGATATTGATTTGTCTAATCTCTCTTTGCCTGATTCACAAAATATGTTGGCTGTATCTAGCTGTATGTAGCATTGTGACCTTGACTATAAAAATCAATAAAGAAACAATTACAAAAGAAAAGAAAAGAAAAAGCACACAAAAACAAACATGCATGTTCATTAAGTAGTAAAAAAGGATATTGAATTATGTAATAATGGTGACATTAGTGTTATGAGGGCTGTATGTTGTATAATTAATTGACTAATTTAAAAGCAATTAAATATAATTGTCAATGGAAAAGCTTTCCACCTGCAATGGGTTAATTTACTAACAAAATATAGATGTCATCAGGGGAATTTTAGCCATGCATGATAATAAAGATTACTGTTTTTTTCAACTACTTTAGAACCTAAACAAACCGGTTTTGCTGCTACTAACATGTTGTGGTAAAACACCCTTGGCCTTTCAGTCAACATTTTACAACAGCAGGGATGGTGTCCTCAGATACAGTAGGTAAAGATGGGCAATAGTGCCTGCTCCTGTGAGCGTTGCTGTTCGCAGTGTTCAGAGGAAAAGGAAGAAGATATAGATGTCCACAAACCAGTGTACAAATCGATCTGCGAATACCGCTGTAGTTCCCTGAGTGATCTGAAGCTCAAAAAAGGTGATATCTTGGAGCTGATTGAGGAAGGAGAACACTGGGTGTTCGCAAAGAGAATCCCAGCAAAACATGACAAGAAAGGATTTACTGAAGAACAGGTCTACGTGCCAAGAGATTTTGTTAAACCAGTGGGGAGTTTGGAGGCACAGCCGTGAGTATTTACACTGACCTGATGGGGGAAAAAATGCCATAAATTATGTATGTTTATTCTCCATAGTACTCTTTAGGTAAATATAACAAAAAAATATGTCAGCTGTATTTGAAAAACTTTTCTACAATGCTTTTGCTAACTTTCTTGTTACAAGCTTGGAACTGACTGCAGCAGACACTTGTACGTTCCTTGTACTGACTCATACTGCAGCAATGAATCCTGTTACTATTTATTCTGTAGTGAAGTATGTGGCCTGAATAGATTTAAATGTTCCTTGAAGGAAAATGGAGGATATGTAGCCACTCATCTGGTTTCTCAAGTTCTGTTGCTGTCTTAATGTGCTTGTAGCTCCTGAGAGGTGTTTTGTGTGTTAGATAAAGTCTAGGAGTGCTGATAATATAACTGGGGCCAAACTAATATCATTTTATTTACAGATGGTATTTTGAAAACCTCACAAATCGCACTGAGGCCAAAAGATGTCTGCTGAGACCAGAAAACAGTGAGGGTGCATTTCTTGTGTGGAGAAGTACAGAGAATAATTGCTTCTACCTTTCAGGTAATCACAGTTTCCTACAATATAAAAAAATAACATAACTATATATATATATATATATATATATTCGTATTCTGTCTCGTTTTCAGTAAAGAATGGGCCCTATGCAAGGCATTACAAAATTAGGGAAAGAGAATCTGACAAATGGTTTTACCTTGTTAGTCGGAAAACTTTTCAGACCCTTCCTGAGTTAGTGCAATCATATTCCAAGCATCAGGATGGACTTTGTGCACGCCTTAACCTACCTTGTATTATGGTATGTATTCCAATAACATAAAGTGTTATCTTTCACATTTAATAGAGTAAATGCCATGCCATGTGCTCCCTGGACATAATGTTTTACTTTTAGCTGGACAAGCCATCCCTTCCTAGCCTGTCATACGAGGAACAATGGGAAATTGACCGAAGCTCTCTGACCAAAGTGAAGAAGCTTGGCAGTGGAGAATTTGGAGAAGTGTGGCATGGGGTGTGGAACAATATGATAGACGTGGCTATTAAAGAGTTTCGAGGTAACTTAATAAAATTATCATCACAGATATGTTACCATTTTCAGTTCAATCCAGCAAAGGGTGTGTTTGTGTGTTAGTCACATGTTAGTCACTTTGCACCTTTCTCACAGTCATCAGCCCAGATATTCAGACAGAGATAAAGATCATGAAAGAGCTTCAGCATAAGCACCTGGTCAGGCTGTATGCTGTGTGCACTGTTGATGAGCCCTTCTGTATTATCACAGAGCTCATGAAAAATGGGAGCTTGAAGAAATACCTGATCAGTAAGTGCAATAATGTGGCAATGCTGTTAATTTCAGTCAACAAAATGATGAAATAAAACTCAAGATATGAATAAACATCGTTAATATCCATTTCATTGCCTTTTAGGTCACAAAGAATTGAGAGATATTGAGTTTACATTCATGGTGGACTTTGCAGTGCAGGTATTAATTAATCTGTATCATAATTTAATTTATAAGAATTTTC
Organism: Gogo arcuatus; assembly: GCA_028570945.1. Classification (NCBI taxonomy): domain Eukaryota; kingdom Metazoa; phylum Chordata; class Actinopteri; order Siluriformes; family Anchariidae; genus Gogo; species Gogo arcuatus. The sequence goes on from JAOTRR010000002.1 coordinate 17,286,872, forward strand.
AAGATATATAATGTTTACAAAGTCAGCCACATAGATATAGCTCCATCAAACCATTTTAAGAAATTAGCTCTTAACTCACTCATGTGTTAAGATTACAGAAGGGATGGCATACTTGGAGAGCAAGAACATAGTTCACAGAGACTTGAGAGCTGATAACATCCTACTCACTGAAATGCTGTCTTGCAAGATAGCAGATTTTGGATTAGCTCAGTTTACTTTTCCCCAAGATCAGCAATTATCTTCAGGTAAGCAGTATGACTATCAAAAACATTTACTTTAATCATTATAATTCAAAGATTGAAGAAAGTACCAATGTAAATATTCTCTGAATGATAGGTAAAGTCCCAGTAAAATGGATGGCACCTGAAATCTTCACTGGAAAGGACTACACAACAAAGTGTGATGTCTGGTCTTTTGGGATCCTCTTGACTGAAATTATCACATATGGAAATGATCCATACCCAGGTAAATAGATAAGAATGAATTAGAATGCATTCAGGACTATTTACTAAGTATTACTAATCATGGTATCCCTCTGCACCTTTTTTTCTGAACTCAGACTATGACAATATGGGTTGTATTCAGGCCATTCAGAGGGGATACAGGATGGAACAACCAGCAGACTGCCCTGTAACATTGTATGATATCATGTTACTGTGCTGGCGTTCCAACCCTGATGAAAGGCCAACATTCATGGAGCTTCATGATACGTTAAGTACTCTGATCCCAGAACCTGTTGTGGTGCTTGATTAGAACTTTGCTAATGTAGATATAAACTGATACATTCTGGACTCTTGGTCTGGGGCTTATTCACTTTCTTAATGCCTGGAATCAACTACTGCCTCAAAGATATATACATTTAAATAAAAACCCTACAAACATTCACACAAAATGCTGCTGCATTGATATTATCTGTTGTGATGCTAATGTATTTAAAGTCTTTTGCTAAAGCCTTTTTGATCCTGCAGCATTGTTTTTAAAACAAAACAAAGAAAATGCAAGATATGCTTTTGTATTGAATTTCCCTTTAAATCAATATTTTGGCTGTGTTCACATTGAAAAAGCTGACTACAAGGGTGACTGATACATCTGCAGTGATGTCTGTTTTAGTTATCACCAAACTGCACCTAAAGAAAATCCTTTATTGATCATGGACGCTCGATATTTAAGCTAGTAGTTGTGCCAAAGAAACAAACCAGAACCCCAAAATAATCTTCATCTTTACTGAACCATGCATCCCAAATTTATAAAATCAATTTCTAAAAAATGGATAAAGTCTATGGCCATTATTTCATGAAACATTGAACATTTACTGCTATACATGTTATGCAACAGGGCCCATGTGACTAAACTGTTTAACTAACATAGCCATATCATTCTATGTACACTTTTGGTCTTTAGACAGGTGAATAATACCTGTTTCAGATGCAATGATGCAAGTTAGCTTTAATCCTTTCTCCCATCTAAAGATATCCACAGTGAATAGGCAGTGGGATTATCATGATGCAAGTACTATTTTGGCTGTTGAACTCAACAAAAATCATGCCACACATCTATCCTGTGCACATATAACAGAGCATATCCTTCTATTATCAATACCACTTATCCATCAGGGTCTTGGGGGAAAGCTGGAGCCAATCCCAGCTGACTCTGCACTAGAGGCAGGGTACACCCTGGGCAACTGGCCAAACTATTGCAGGGCTAACACAGAGGCAAACAACCATTCACACACCTATGGGCAATTTAGAGTAGCCAGTTGACCTAATCCACATGTCTTTGGACTGTGGGAGGAAACCCAGACAGGCATGGAGAGAACATACAAACTCCAAACATACAAACACAGAAAGACCCTAGTTGGCCATGAGGTTTGAAACCAGACCCTGCTTGCTGTGAGGCAACAGTGCTAAGCACTGCACCACCAGGCAGCCCAGAACAAAACATAACAAAAATATATAGCTGAGCAGTCTGTGTATCTACAGTCACTTATGAATTACAAAGTTTGCTTTTGATTGCTTTAGTGTAAGGTTTACAGCAAAGTTCAATTTCTTTTTTCAATTTTTATATTTTATTAAACATACAGTATAGTAACAATATTCTACAAATATTGGTCAAGTGCTTTAAGTACCATGCATTAAAAGAGGCTTAAAGGTTTAAAATGTGGTACCAACCATGAAGCAGCATCAGAAAATCCTAGCCACAAATAAAACACAAATGATTAAATAACACACATTAATGTTTTTTGTTCGTACTCAAACTTCTCAGTGTAAATTGTCAGTCAAATTCCTTCATTAGTTCTCATTGTCATTACTGTGTAACATCATTATTAACAATAACAACCATAACCATTTATATGCACAGTAGCCTATATAATTATATATCTCACCTTATTTTTTTTCATGCAATTGCATTTTACAGATAAATATTTAAGTGAATATATTCAAGTAAATCTTTAAACATCTTTAATCTGTAAACACCCTGATAAAAATGTGACAGTAAAAATGCGTCAGTAGTCTATGAAAATTAGTGTATATTTGTATTACATGCTGTAAAATATACTGTATAACAAATGTATTTCTAGTTTTGTCTGCTTTAAATTGTTTGTATGTTGTTTGCATTTTTATAATCATTCATTTTTAAAACATTTCCTTTAAACTGTTTCAGTTATAATAATCACACGGTAACTATGCACTTAATATTAAAATGTATTCAAATAGGAGAATATGTTTCTGCAATTATTTTCATTTTCAGTTATTCTGACTTCATTTCAGAAACCAATATCTCAATCAGTTGTCTCAGTGTAGAAATGTCATTGAAAAATAAAGTGCATAAATTAAAGTCAAGTAAGAGATTAAAACTCCACTTCATCCACCGTAACCTGGATTTCTCTGAACCTTCTTTGTTTAGTGGCCCTTACTGTTTTATTCTCTTAGGTGAAACTTAGGTGTCATCATAATTAATCCAAACCTTCAATAAATAACTATAAATTTTGATCAGTCAAACTTTCCATAAAACTCTGAATATCCCGTAGCTTTTCTTTCATTTTCAAATCCTTGGAGTATTCTAATGATCCTGTTTGGGATTCAATTGATGTTTTTGTTATCTGTGTAATAAGTTTACAGTCAGAATCTTCACCACAGATTTTACTCGGATGATCAAGACCCTCTGTTTGGTTCTCAATACTCTCTGCTCTCATGTCAGTTTGATGCTTTTCATCAGTTCCACAATCATCCATGTCTGCCGGGTTACCATCCTCCTCCTCAGAGACCAGCTGTCCTGCTACAGATATGCTATCTTTCTTTTTGGTTGGCTTCTCAATATATGTCTTACCCTTGCTCTTATATGACTCCTTTCCAACCTCATTTTCTGCCTCAGTAGATTCACTCTGATTTTCATCTGCACTATTTACAGTGGACATCTTAGCTCCACTCTTTCTTGGGGTACCATCTTTCTCTGTTTTTTCACCTTCTGTAATTTTAGCTATTTTATTCTTTCTAGGCTTAGCTTCAGCTGCAGCAGAAGGCGCATCATCTTGTGTTCGCTCATCACTTGTCGCATTACTATTCTCAGCTTCTCCTGATTCATCCCCGGATGTCTTGTCTTCTTTGGCTGATTGTGTTTCCTCTCCGGTTCTATTTTCTGTTTCCTCACCCTCTTCTAGTATCTCTGCCTTCTCTTCGATCTCATCTCTTTCCTCTTCTTCAGCTTCCCCAGATTCACTCTCTTTATTTGTTTCCCCTTCAGACACCTCCTCTTCAGCTCTTTCATCATTTGATTCATTTTCCTCCACTGGATTCCCTTCTCCCTCTTCAATGTCACTGCTTTCTATTTCTTTTCTTTCTGCAGCTACTTCATCAGATGGATCTTTTTCCATTGCTACCTCTTCATCTGCTGTTGTATCTCCCTCTGTTGCCTCTTCTGCCTCTTCATCCTCTCTATTCATTACTTCCTTATCCTTCTTATCTGTGCTGTTGTCCTCCAAATCCTCTCCCACTTCATGTATTTCCCTTTCTGTTTTACTTTCTCCATCATCTGCTCCATCAACATTGTTATCAAACATGTTCTCTTCTGTTGGCTGCCCATCATCTTTATAACCAGATGGTCCTTCATTCACTGTCCTCCATCCTCCATTATTTATTACCCCTCCATCTTTGTCTTGATTCTCACAGGCCTGAATTCCGTGCTCTGTTATGGTTTCATTCTTAGCCTCCTCCACCATATGGATATCATCTTCGCCTATTTGGCTTTTTATAATATATAGTTTGGCCTCCTCATTAGCCACTTCTAAATGATTTTTATCTTGGACATTGCTACTGTCAGTACCCTCAATCTGATCTTTTTGTTCATCCAGCTTGGACTGTACTGGCATAGTACCAGGGGGATCTTTCTTTTTTTGCAAGATTTTCCTAAGATCAAAATCCTTAAGAATTGGAGCCACACTCAAAGTTTCAGCACACTGGACAACTCTAGATGCCATCTTCTTTTTCATGCATGTGTCACATGGACAGTATTCATCTTCACTGCGCTGGTCACTGAATTCAGTACCCGAAGCAGTGTTTATGTCTTCACTTCTTGAAGGGTTAATAAGTTTATTCTGCATCACTTTAAGACGCCTTCTCCGGTGCTCAGTTTGGACAGTAGAATCTCTAGAAAGCATGCTGATTGGTGGTCTTGGTGTTCTACCTGCTCGACTTTGGATCTTCTGGAGTTCTCGATTTATAGTAGACTGAATCCTTTTATGAACCTCTTCTTTCAGTTCACTGATCATTATATCACGTGTCTCATTGCCATTTAAATCCCACCTCACTTTGAACTCTGCTATGGCATTTGCATAGTGAGACATAAATTGCTTTTCCAGTTTCTTTAACAAGCTCAGAACCCATACCGGATCTGGGTCTTGTGAAATTCTCTTAGTTAATTGACCTTTCTGATCTGATGGTGGTGTTCTTGAGTTGTTATTTTCTGGTGGATTTGTTTCTGGTGGAGTTCCATTATTCTGAGAGGTCCTAGTGGAAAATGTTGAAGCTATATCCTTAATTTCTTTAATATGTTCATTAGTCTGAAAGATAGCATCTGTGGCTTTATGGCCTTCAATTTTTTGTGCTTCCTTGCTTAATCTTTCATGCTCGGGACTGCATCGGACCCTCTCAGCAATGTCTGGAGTTATAGGATCTGAAGAGACAAGTGAAGTATTTAAGTTTTCTGGTGTAGCAGATAAAGAGTCACATCCACCCCCCATAATAGCATCTTCTTGAATCTGTGGGAAGGCCTTCTGTTCAGCAATTAGTGTTGTTCTGCCTTGTGCTGTTTCTGATTTTTCAAGCCCACCACTGATGCTTCCTTTGCCAGACCCTATGGAACCACTGCTTAAATCTACCCCTGATGACGACCTTGGGTTAAACTCATCCTCTACTGAATGAACTTTTATTTTATGCTTGTCTTGCACAGTTTCAGAGGGCCTGTTAATCCATAGTGACTGGAGAGTGCTTATTATTTCATTGTATTTGTCATATATCTTTGGATCTGGGTCAATCAATTGTAAATTAGCAAGGCAGTCTAGTAGTCCTTTGGCTGATGCGCTTAATCTTCTCCCATATGTTGGTGAAACTTCAGGCAAACTATTGCATCTGTCCAATTTTGGACTTAAGAGGACCTTCATGACCTGTACAGAGGATTGACAATTATTTGTTAAACTCTCTCTCTTACTTAATTTTGGACTGAAATGACTGCAATCTCTGTTGGTTGCAATAGTTTGAAATGTCTCATTACATGCCAGTTTTGCATCAGAGATGGTATTTATATCTTCTGTAACAGGATCTGCACCTTCAGGCCCACATATTTCTTGAGATTCTTTCATTTTCATTGGCTTTTCAGACTGTTCTCTGATTTCATTTTGAAAACATCCTTCTTCTTTCACAGCAGGTATGTGAAGGAGAGTTTCATCATGTTGCTCATTGAATTCATCCTCCATTTCATACACAGGATCATCAATTGGTATATTTTTAAGCCAGTCATTTATAACATCCATAGGAGATGCATTAGGTAAACAAGACGGCATCAGTGGTTCCTTACCGTGATCCTCAGTTTTGTTCTGTGATGTGGTGCTAATTTTCCTTTGTTTAAAACTGCTGCTGTTTTTACAATTACTGTCAATATGCTGCATCTCTTCAAGGATATAGTTTTTGTCCAATGTGTTTGATCTTGATGTTCTACCATCTGATTTTGCGTCAGTATCCTTTTCCCTCAATAGATCTGGACTGTGAGACAAATCACTATCACCTTTAGAATCTGGAGTGGTGCCGTTTTGTAACACTTCAGACTTAGAGACATATTTATTCTTGAGTGGAGGTTTCTTGTCTAATTTGGGTGTTTTTAAAGAAATCACACTAACAGCACTGTTAGAATCAGTTTTCCTGGATTTTTTTATTTGCAGGATTGAGGAGGATTTTTCTTTGCTCTTTGTAGTACATTGATCTTTAGATTTAGCAGCTCTGGGGGTGGTAGCCTTCCCTGCGATCATTTTATTTTGACTAGATTTTAAAGAACTTCCAGATATGGTTAAAGCTTTGTTTGTTTCACCCTTATCTATATTTTTATTGATTGCTTGAGTACCATGTTTATATGTTTTTATGGTTTGAGTGTTTTCACTAGTTGAGTTCTGCTGTGATTTCTCTGATGACACTGACAATGCAGATGTCACTCTATGATCACCATCATTCTGTAAAAGCTGGACCTCTTCCTTGCTTTCTGTCTTTGACTTGGTCGATATGATGCTTTCAGATTCAGCTCCCAAGATAACTTCAGGATTCTTGCATGAGTCTTCCATAAAATTAGACAATTTTGACTTATCTGAAACTGTAGAACTTGTAGACACAGCTGTTTTGACCGTCTCTCTGGTTTCTGCTATTGCTGAATTGTTAATAGCCTGATCTAATGCAGAGGGTTCAGAGGTATATTTCTTTGACAAACATCTAGGCTCATCAATGATTTGTGATGTAGTGCTCATGGATCGTTCATTGAGGTCTTCAGACCTCTCTTCTGCAGTAAGTCCAAGAGAGACAGAAGCTGTTGATGTTGGACTTATGGGTTCATCTAGCAGGTCATGTGCAGTGGGAGTGGGAGATTTTGTGGATTTGTATTGTCCTGAGGGACTATTTGCTACTCTTTGAATACATCTGCTTGAAGAACAGTGACTTTTGTTAGATCTTGTTGATTTTGAAGATGCTTTGGAGTGACCCAATTTTATACTTAATGAATGATTATTATTTTCAACCGTAATTGGTGACTTTGGTGTGCTTGATGTTTGAACTATTTTTTTCATTTTGAGTGATGGAGAGGCCACTGATAAGGAATTCCATGCACTAAACTTTGCATCATCTGTTGTTTGTCTAGGTTCCTGCCATGTAGACATATCAGTGGGATTCAACACTGACTCTAAATCTCTCTCTGAGCATGCCATTGATTTTGCTGAAACTTTGGCATTCTTGCACAGTGCAGTTGTTGACCTCTCTGAATGTATATTTTCATGATGAGTGTCAGCAATAGGGATTTTAGAAACTGGTGGGGAGGCAGTTGCAGAGTCTTGAAAGTTGTTTGAATTGTGGGACTTGTCAGAATCTCTAGAAGAGTGTGTTTTAGTTGACATTGCACTAGGGACTCTTTCTTTAGTGTCCGTATCACAAGCTTGCATTACATTCTCTGTTTCTGTTATATATTCCTGGGCCATATGCAAATTCCCAATTTCCTCAGCAATTTGATTATCTAGTCCAGATGTTGTATCTGGTATGTCATTGTTTGTCTTTGCAGATCCAGTTGATTTCACTGACATGGCACATTCGGTCCTTCCTTCTACATCCTCCACTCCAGTATTTTCAGAAATCATTTCTGCAGTAGATGACCTCCAACATGTAGGCTGGTTATTGGATTGTTTTGAAGCAGCGCAATGATTTGATAAATCAAACAATGCGCTTTGGGGACAAGCATGCCTGACCTCTACCTCCACTCTATTATTTTGAACAGGTTCAATATTCTCTAGTATGTTTGAAATAGCAGGATCTCTTTGTAGTGCACAATGTGTACATTTGTTAGATCTCCCAGACCCGGGTGACTTAGATGACTTTTGACAAAGTGACTTAACTTCACCATCTTCCTCAGCTACCTGAACTGGTATATCATGCATATTTGCTGGTATTGTTGATATTAATTTTCCACATCCACCACAGCAAGGGCATACTGTGGACTTAACTGAGAAACATGTGTTTGTTGACATGGCACTTATAGATCTATTCCCACTCTTTGTTTTCTCTTTGCATGCTTTCTGAGCACCATTGTCTGATATCACTGTCCTTGGGGAATTTGTTCTTGCTTGAGATTTATTAGACACTTTGCTGTCATCAGACATTGAATTCTGAACCCTTTCTTTTAGACCACCCTTCAAATCAGATTCCACCAAGCTTGTTATTGCTTCTCTACATTGGCTGCAGCAGCAGCAGCACTGAGACCTTGAGGACGCTTTTGAAACTGAAGATCTGACACTGTCTGGACTATCACTGTCAGCATGACCTTCTTGGGGCACGTCTGGTGCTGCATACCTACTTTTGTACATTTTGGATTTTAATGGATCAGCAGAGCAGCTTGAGACTTTAGCTGGCATGGGGGATGAGTGTAAATTTTGTGACCGTTGACTGCCATAGCAGTGTACACATGTAACTTGTTTATCCTGTTCAGAACACCATTGTGATGCTCTTGATATGCTTGGGGAAAGGTCATCATAATCATCGTCCTCATCCTTTTTGAATGACTGTATGATGGATGAATTTCTGGTAGCAGAAATCAAATGTTCAGCTACTTTTGTGACTTTGCTCAAATTATCAAATTCTGCATAATCATTATGGTGACATATTTTCCCAGTATTACTCTCACATGTGTCAGTGGGTATATTGCACTTTGTGATGCTGGTTGATACATCACTCCCACTGCAACAACGACTTACTGAGCAATATTCAATCATTCTGTCTCCGTCCTCAATAGTCTGTTGGAAGCAAGATGCCTTCTCTACCACATGTTCAGTATATTCCTCACTGGACCTAGAAACTGTATACACACTGTCCACAGATGCCTTTTGATGCATAATTTTGTTGGATGATTCAGCAGAATTCGAGGAACTTCTGGTTCCACTGGTTCTATCATCCTTGTGTAAGGGGTTTTTCCAAATGTCATACCCTTGACTCTGGTTGCAGCAATTTTGACAGTAGGATTCTGTAAAGGTCATTTGATGACATTTTGGTGAACAGGCCACCTCAGCCTCACATTCAGCATTGGACTCTGGTTCAGAGTATACAACTTTGCCTTGAAGACAATGAGGGTCTCCCTCTTGTAAAGAACTACATTCATTTGTAGATGCTGGCAACTTCTTGATTTCAGTGGACCACTGAAGAGTTTCATCATTGACTAGGCGGAACCAAACTTTCATTTCTACAGACATACTACCATCTTTGTTGATGAGAACCCTTTTTTCAACATCATCATTCATTATGACTTCCTTTGTAACACAACTCGGCTGCCTTGGTGTCATGCCTGATCCATTTGGGTAAGATTTTTCTGATGATAGGGAGAACCTTGCAGATTTGTTACTTGAATCTGACCTTGGATGGATGATACTTTTCTTGGTCTCAAGTCCAAAGTTCACTGTAAATACAATATGATAAATCATAATGAACAATTTGTTTTACAACAAATAAACAGTTTATTGTCTCATCCCTTGGTACTGATATCTACTTATTCAGTATAATTTGTTAGTTTATATATTAATGTAAATCATATTAATACATGAAGCAAGAAGATTTTATTTGTTTTTATATTACTGTTAGAAACATTTGGTCCCCAAAATAGAACCACTCCTCAAATTAATGAACACTGTCTTCTTTCCAGAAAACTACTAATTTATATCTCCAGGCAGTACCATTTTTCTTGCTGTCGTGGCCCTCACTGTAGATGCTGGAGTGTGACATTGCATCTATCCCAGGCAACTTCTCCTCTGAGTTCTTTCTCAGATTCTCCAGAAGTAGTGGCTTTAAGGGCTCTCGGCCCACACACACCAGCACACTGGGACATTGCATCAGGCTCTGCATACTATCAATCTGTGGGAGTCCAATTACAAAGTCATCACACAGGTGTTATACATAAAAATATATCTTTTAAGCTTTAAACTCTGCATGTTATTTCTTTCATTCTATTAGCACCATCAATAATATGGGTTATTATTTGAAACATATTTCCTTTATCTAACCTGATTATATTGATTTTTAACAGAAAAGTGTAATAAAAATCAAATTCATAGGTAATTAATTGTGAGAAAAGCATTAGATAAGGTTCAAAACTAAGCATATTTAATATCAAAATATTTTTGACTAGTAGAGTATTCTAGGCAGATCGCAATTTTTGGTTACAACACTGCCTCCAAGTGAACAAGAAACTCTTTGCCCCATGACATTTTACCAATGCTAACTATGGCTCAAGACCAGAAATATTAGCTAACCTTCCGTCCTTCCAAGGTGTATAGCTTCCTGACATGACACTGCATGAGCTCTGAAATCTCATCCATAAAGACACGAAGACTGCAAGCCTTCTTTCTGCTCAAAACGATGGACCTTCTCACTGCAGGATCATTGTTTTTCACCAGCAAAATCCTCTTTGGTTGTCGATGGTAGTGATGGCCAGAACGTCCTGTAGGTGGCTCGTCAGGTCGGGAAGGCTTTCTAACGGTGTTAAGTGGGTAGCTGTGGTGCCAGACAGCAGGCCATTTACATGCAGCATCCAAATCGATTGGCTTAACATAGTGGCGATCAGAGCACAGGTAGCAGGCCCCGTCCTGTAACTGCTCCAGACTCTGAATAGTGCGAGTTCCTCTGGGTGTAGTGATCGTGCGCACACCAAATGGCAAAGGCATTTTCTGTGAAAGGTCATCCAGCAAGGCATCAAAGCATTTGAAGCTTCGCTTATGAATGGGCATTTTGATACCACTGAACTGGGTGTCTCCACTTTTGTAGAAAGTGATTCTTTTGGCTGGGGTGGCAGTGGTCACACTAGAGAAACGAGACAATGAATCATTCCTAATCGGGCAGCTTGCATTGGAGAAGCCTGCACTCAGCATTCTTCCTAGTTGCTCAACACTGTAAGAGAGAAATTCTGTATCATTAACACTCCAAAATTCTTCTAAATAAAGGATCGGTCTACAGTACATTATCTTTAAAATATCATGAATTATGCTGTTTCATTTGCAAACAATAGAAAAAGTCTATTAAATGACACCACATGACGTGTTACCTTTAAGGGAAATATAATAATAAACAAAAGAATTAGAGTATCTATAAGGTAGCGTACTGTAAGATTCAATCAAACATCCTGTATGGTTAGATAATAAACCTAACCGTATTGGATCAATAATAGATTACAAACAAACAACATCTCCAATACTAACACTTACTGACGTCTCCATTACTGCCACAGGAGCCCCATTTATCCATACTATATTCAATTTATATGACATAAACATAAACAGAATGCAAAGCAACTTCCAACTTCTAGGCCAAAACAAGGAAGTCACCATATGATTCAGGATTTGTAAATAAATTTAATTTACAATTGTCATAAGAAACACTTATTTTATTTCATTAAGCTATCTCGCAGTGTGATGGGAAGGATAATTTTCAGCCAGTAAAATGTAAGCTATGAAGATATGAATAAGTAACTATTGGCCTTTAAATGAATTTGATATGCCTTTTTAATGTTTTTGATTGATTTTAAGCTTTTATGTAAATGTGGATACATATGTAGTATCATATTGTTTGTATTATCATCATAATATTACAAAATTAACCATACATTAACCAACTCCAAATGTGCATATTTTGTATCTCCAGGTCTCCTTACACTTGATGTCCCTCTCTTTCAAAATAAAGCCAGAATAAGTCATTGGTTAGGCTAAAATATTTTTCCTAAAATCAATTCACACCAATTGTAACTTCTAAATGTCTCCCAGATATACAAAGCAGGGAATCAGCATCTACTATTATAAACATAGAAACAGAAATTTACTCACACTCAAAGGACACATGATCCAAGTAAATATTATAATACAAATATTTAGAAAAACTAAAACAAATTTATACAATCAATGACAGAAGCATGTTTCAGGTAGCATCAAGTCATCTGAAGTGCAGCAAGCATCACAGTAATGTACATTCAAAATCCAGCCACTAAAGATGCAGCCATTAAGCATGTCCTTTTGAAGCTGAGGATAGAGTGCAAAGCTTCTTTAATCATCTTGAGATTTCTGAGGTCTGCTCGAGCATTAGATGCATGCCAGGAAGGCCCAGATTGTATAAAGAATGAGAGGCAGAATAGACAGTGAAGAAAAACCGTGAGAAAAAATGCATTCTCAAGTGACTGGAACTGCATTTTCTGTGCTTTTTTTTTTTTTTACTTTAGTGTGTGTTATTACAATGAATAATTAAGTGCAGCTGGATGCCAGTACAGGCATTTGTTCTTTAAACATACACCCCCTCTCTGAAATGCACATACAGTTAAGAAAAACACTGTGACATTAAGGCAAGGACATTAGTTGCTGGTGAAGACAAGAAATATAACTGGCATGAAATTCTGTTCTAACCTGCACATTCACTATGAGCTTTTTGCATGGCATAGGATGTAAGTAAATATAAGTTTTCTGTTTCCATAGAGAAGCTTGGACTAAATATGGAGTGTGAATATACATTTCTACAGAATATACTAAAGGATTATGTTAGAATATAACAACAAATCTTAGTACAGATATTCCTATTTATCACAGTAACACTGCCCTTAATATTTAATATCCAAAATCACCCACATTTAACTAGATATCATATGTACTTTTACATATTAAGCTCTTTTTTGTGTGTCTAACATGTGCTACTGTTAAGTCACTCCTATACTGACAGAAAATAGCTTACTGTAAGCCCTTGTAAAGCCGGCAAAACCTCTGCACCTTAAAATAAAGTGACCCTCCATTACCTCCATTAAACACAGCTACTGTGCTCCTAATTACACTTCAGAGCAACATTTCAGACCTGTTTTATAATGCCAAGATTTTGTACATTGAACCTGAAATATCTCTTTCATGTCATGCTCAGTGGCAATGCTAGAAGAAAAAGCTATCAATGTTAATATTTAAGTAAATCATAGGCTATTGCTTCATTTAAGGAAAAAAAGAGAACACTAAATAAACAATATACAACAGGAAATGATCATAAGGAGCATAAAATACTTTCATATGACAATAAGAAGAGACAGTTTTTCAGACTTCATTTGTTATCTTCCACTCTGTATTACAAACTCAAGTTGGCACTTGTGACACTCATGGGAACAATCGCTGTGAAGGTCTGTCAGACACGCATTTCACTAATCTTATACAGAAATGTTTAGAGCCCAAGGGCTGTCTGTTAAAAACAACGGGAATGACATAACAGCTTCTCAAGGGGTCCAACATCATATGCGTAATATAAGGCCCAGATTTATTAAGCTCCAAAATAAATAATAATTAATATGTGCAATGGGTTAGACTGCACAGTGAATCTAATATGAAACCAACTTTACCATGGTAATAGGTTATTTAGTAATCATTTGGGGGGAAAGAACTTTTACTATGGCATAATTGAGATAAACATTCTACTTGTTAAGACTTGGTAAAGGGTATGACTAATATTTTGTCTATAACTAGCATAAACAGGCTTCCAGAAGGTTATTCAGGCCTTAATCTTCTGGATGTATTCATTTGCCCCGTTCTTAACATGACTTTCAGGCTTCGTAAAGGTGCAAAAGTTGCAAAAGGTACAAAATGAATCATCTTCCATAGAAAACACACATTTTGGCCCTTTAAATAGAATTGCCCCAAAATGCTTAAACACGCAAAACAGAAAAAAATGTGTCATTTGCTCATGTGAAAGATGTTAGTAAATTAGTGTGACACTTGATACAATTAACTGGATAGGAACTAGGTATTAGGTACTAACCAAGAGCACCAATTATACTTAATTAACCTTTAAATTCAAAATCCACATTATTCTCATATCCAGCATGTGTGTACAGCAATGTGGTCTCCAGAGTTATGTTGCTTGATCCATGAAAAAATAATCAAAATGACATGTAACTACAATTAGACATCAAACTGAGTGATAGAACAATAATAATCACCCTATACAGTCTACAGTCTTTCTAGTGTGCTTTTCTAGTCTATAACATCCTGATAAGTCAGCACAAAGCCTAATTAGGTCACAGGATTTAATGCCAGCCCTGTTGCACAGCTTTTATTCCACTGTGATTACAACCATTGAGCTTGACAGCATAATAAGATTCTAGACTGCATTATTGCTGTACTGCACACATTCACAATGCCCAAACCTCCATCATCCTACCAATCATGTTATAAATAATGGCCTGTTGCTTTATTCACATACTTGTTGGGTTAGGCCCAGGTCCTTTCTGAGTCGTAGCTATCTTGTGTCTCTAATTTCACACTGCATTGCACACATCAGCAGCTTACCCTTTAGCGATGGATTCATTGTTGCAATGGGCTGTACCAAAAACCTCTAAACTCTGTTGTTGGCTATTAAGTATTCCAGAAAGCTAGTTCAGCAGGCACCGTAACTCTGAAAATGTCTGCAAAGATGAAACAGTATCCGATCCAGCATGGCGATGTGTCACTCAGCAGCTACAGCAACCCACTACAGGGATGACACATCTGTATGTTGTTTGCTTCACTCTGTCTTCATTCATTCCATTAGGCTAATTATCAGATACATGCAGACCCCCATGCAGGGAGGAGTGACTCCTATGAAAGAGGATTATACTGTTCCACCATCTGCTCCAGTAGATATTAACTCTTACTTCCCCAAAAGTAATATGTATGTCAAGAACCCTTAAATAAAATGTAATGTTAAAATGTGAACACAGAATTAGTCACTTATGTACAGACTATTCACAAACTATTTATATGTTTAAGTCTGGTAAACATACCAATATATAACACAATATTACTTGCCTAACCTATCCTTGTAACATGCTGCCACTTTTGATTAAACATTTAACTAATGCATATAATTTGGCTTTCAGTCAATTACAGCTTTTTTTTTTAGTTTTCTTTTACTTTTTAAAACCTTATTAGTTGACTCATTGTATGAAAGGGAACGAATGAACAAACGAACAAATTAATTATATTTTATACAAAATAATATACAATATAATATTATAATATTAATATAATAATATACAAATTATATTATTATTATTATTATTATTATTATTATTATTTCTCATGGTTATTACTGTATCATGATAAGTGTCCTAATTTTCTTTTTTTACTTTTCAGTGATGTCTGATATATTAATGACAAATGATTACACACAAATGATCATGAAGAAATAATGTCTCCTGTTCAATATTTTACCTCTGTTATAGAAATGCTGAGTGGTATTATTATTATTATTATTATTATTATTATTATAAAATATTTCCAACATAGAATAACATACAAAATAGGACACCTGATTTAATACAAACACGTCATGCATTATGTGTACAGATACTTTTAATGGAGTTTTAGAGTAGTTGGCAAAAAGTTGCTCAAATTACATAATTTACTGATAGATGATTGATTGATAGATAGATAGATAGATAGATAGATAGATAGATAGATAGATAGATAGATACTTTATTAATTTCCTGGAGGGAGATTTGGGTACTACAGCAGCAAAAGACATTGATGCAATGTAAACACATTGCATTCAAATAATAAGTTAAAACAAATCACTAACAGTGCAAAATACAATATTACACGACAAGGTACAGAAAAAAAAACCAGTCATTCACACCAACCAAGTGGTAATTTGGTAAGAGATTGGAGATTATTATTATTATTATTATTATTATTATTATTATTATTATTTCAAGAAATGCTAGGCTACTATCATTAACAATAGCACTAAGATTTGAGGAAAACGTTCTCTGGAGCATTTTATGAACATGTTCATCCTGCTCAGATGCTAAATGTGGGACTGCACAGTAAGCACAACACTCATGCAGTCCTATAGTCAAAGGAGTCACGTGACTAGGCGATGGCTGTGCGCGTGTCTCCCTAGTAACAAGCATTTTCTTAACAACATCAGCTGCCGCAATGGACGCGTTAAAAACCGCGATACAGGAGGCAGCGAAGCTCAAGGTAACTGTCTACTGTACAAGCTTCCATTAGGTGTAATGTTTACCAAGTACGACATACATCTACAGTTAGACTGGGGCTTTTCCGAAGGCCGTTTACGAAGCGATATAAGCGGATGCACGAGCAGGCCAGGGGCAGTTAAAACAAATCACAGTCGGTAGATTGGAGGTGATGTTTATCTTTGTGGAAAGAAATCGTGTGCTGCTGATTTAACGTTAGCATGAAGGTAAAAGCAGTAGCAGGCAGGCCTAACTATTGTTCTTTTATAGTCTAACTATAGTATCTGCATTTGCAGATGCAACAGGTTTCACATCATGCATGCCTGCGATTTCCATCACACTTAAAATGTTTAATTCATTGCAATCAGTGTGATCAGTGCAGCAGCTTACCTCCGGTAACCTTACACTAAATACCGGTGCCAAAGCAGGTGGGCGTTCGTATAATCACGCCTCTTTCCATATCATCAGGAGCATGTACAGTCACTTCTGCCTTATTGCCACCGTGCGCCGTTTCATTTCAGAGGGATGAAGGCATAGTGCGCCTGAGCAGCTGTTTTCAGTGGAGAGAGTTTGAAGGCGACGACCAGAGGCAGTATATACACCAGGAATTTGTGTATGAGAATGTGATGTACTCAGTACAGCGTGGGCTTCCATGGACTGCAGTGGCCCAAATAGCAAATCTGAGTAAAGAGCTCCTCCCTGAGCTTAGAGGTGAGTCATGGCTCTTGAATACATGCTTCATTTATGTTTCACTTGTTAAGCATATCAATGCATATCTACATTTTAACAATAATATTGCTGAATAACAGCTGAACAAAGACAAATTGTACTTGTGATTGCCTGTGATTATTGCATACTGGCCAAAACCATTTTTTTTAGCCCTGTGAAAAAATGAAATCAGGCATTATCATCATAAATCCAATGTATTCTCTGTAGGTTCTGTTAACCTGACTCTGGATATGTGTGTGTGGTTCCCTCTATAAACCTCTGTATCAGGTTTGGAGAGATCTGAAGCACTGTCTTTGATCCAGACACGACTGTCACAGTGTGATCAACAACTGCCTCCCTCTCATCACGCCACCATGTATGACTTCATGGTGCAGACCTATATCCATCATCAGTGCCTCTATCAAGCGTTTTTAAAGGAAGAGGTGAACCTTAAGTGCATGCACTGCCATCTTGATATTCATGTTCCACCACATCCATTACCACTATCTGAGGGAACAGAGTTGGGAGTCTGGGAGAAGCAGCAGGCTTTGAAAAAGCTAATGGCAGCCGAGACAGTAAAGCTTGCAGAAATCCAAAGACTCAAAGAACAGGTTGAGGCACAGATAATGGAGAAACCGCAAGTCAGTCTCAGTGACCTTTCACTGGAGGACAGACTAGACAAACAGGTACTAGTGTTTCTTGAATTATGACTGACTAACATTGTGCTTGCTAGCACATGCTGTTAAGGGTAAACTAACAAGTTTAAGATCTGATGATGCTTCAAAAATTCTTAGTTTAGGAGATTACTTAGTATTAATGTCACTCTTTACATACAGACAAGTGAGAAATTAAAGAAAAAAACAACATAAACTGACTTAATAGGGTGGTGGGCCACCACAAGACACCATAACAGCTTCAGTGCACCTGATTTGGGTTCACTTGATCCCTCGGAGGGAAGGGTCACTGCAAATCAATGCAAAGTTATTCTGTCTAGTCATCTTTATCATGGTGAAACAGTTACAATTACACTTACAGCATATAAACGATGCCCTTATCGAGAGTGATTTACAGCAGTACTTTGTAGTCTCAATAGTCGAAAGTAGTTAGTACAGCAAGAAAAGAATTTTTAATAAATTAAATAAGTGCTAATTAAAGTGCTTGGTGAAGCCAATCTATCATTTCTATCCTGTTGGGAGTGGTGTCTTCCAGAACGACACTATCCCACAACCTCCCCCCCCTTCCACCCATCACACCCCACCCCTGGGAAGCTGAAGCTGTTCTAGTGGCTTGTGGTGACGCAACACATCAGACTGACACTTTATTGTTCTTTTGTCACTCGACTGTATCTTAGATATGAGTATTTTTAGACAATGTGTTACTCACCATCTCCACACCACAAAAGCAAGAGGGCCTTCAGGTCCAAGTGCTGTGCTGTAATCAGCTAAAAAGCACTTCACCTTTAAACACCCATGCTTCATCAGCAGTTATCCTAAACCGGATTAAACGAGCGCATTTGTTATTTGCTCCTACTGACAGCTTACTTTGGGGTTATAAGGTAGGGAACATGTCTGACCAAAAATTTTCTTGTCTTTTATTTATAAGTATTTATTTATATATCCAAGAACTTATTAGTGTTTGCTTTTGCTATTTTTGGACTCTGTAGGCTAGTAAAAGTTATACTGCATTGTATCAGAGATGAGAACTGTTTTTATACTCTTCCTTAACAACGTTATTTGACTCTAGGCACTGGAAAGCATGGTTCGCTCCTTTCTGCAGTCAGAAGTAAACATGATAAAGGAGATTTTAATAAAGGAAATCAGAGCTGTACAAGAGCTGCTGGAAATAAGATGGAGTCAGACAGCTCTACAAGGAGCAGGACGCTATTCAGATGCATCAGGCTTCTCACAAAAAGGATCTACATCTGGCTCCACAAAAATGAAAAAGAAATGAGGGTAACGATGGTTTGCCATCATCCATCCGTTATCTATACCACTTATCTGTCAGGGTCATGGGGGAAGCTGGAGCCAATCCCAGCTGACTTCAGGTGAGAGGCGGGGTACACCCTGGGGAGGTTGCCAATCTATTGCAGTGCTAACACAGAAACAAACAACCATTCACACCTATGGGCAATTTAGAGTAGCCAGTTAACCTAATCCGCATGTCTTTGGACTGTGGGAGGAAACCCACGTGGGCACGGGGAGAACATGCAAACTCTGCAGAGAAAGGCCCCTGTTGGATGCAACATTTGAACCCAGAACCTTCTTGTTGTGAGGTGACAGTGCTAACCACTGCACCACCGGGCAGCCCAGTTTACCATCATTTAAAAAAATATTTTATACTGGGAACCATTAACTTATTAATTTGTTCATCTTCAGGGACCACATTATCCTGGTCAGGGTTACAGTGGATCCGGAGTCTATCCTGGAAAGACTGGACGTGAAGAGGGAACACACCATAGGTGGGGTGTCAGTCCATTGCATGGCATCACACACTAATTCACTCGTAGGAGTAATTTTAGTGTAGTCACTCATCCTATAGGATGTTTTTGGGAGGTGGAGCGGAAATCCACATGGACCCAAAGTGACCATAGAAACGCCACAGATAGTAACCAGAAATCAGGATCAAACTAGGGAGCCTGGAGCTGTGAGGCAGCAAACCTTCCCTCTGCAATTACAGTTTCACAAAATTGTCTTTGTACAGTGTTCTATTTTACAGAAAATGGGTTCCTCAGTGTTTCGTTTTTGTTGTTGTTGTTGTTAGGGCTTCTAGCTTTATACAGAGATTTTAGGTGGTACTAAGCAAAAGTACTTAATGTGGAATGTGGACAAAAAAGGGCAGATAAACTGCTTTCTATAATCATTAAACTATCATTTGTGGAGAAACTATCCATAATATACCAACAATATATTCCTAACACAACAATATATTCCTAACACAGTATGCTTGTTGTGTGGATAATGGGCAAAAATAGCATTACAGACATTAAAGTCATTAATTACAATACGTAATATTACCTACAAAGCAGGAAATATGCTCACAAATATAGGTCATCAAAGAGTTTCAAAAAATGTTTTGGAAGGAGAAAGAACTGTGCAAAACTAAGTGTAAAAGCGCTTTTGATAAAGTTGCAAAGTTCTCATATAGTCATTCATTGAATAGCACCAGATTCGTAATGGTTGTTCCCATGAACAATACTCCACTTACTTCTCCAGAAGAGCACATATGATCAAATAAAAATCATTAAAACAACTTACACCTTTGGTATTACACTAACAGAGAAGTGCATGAAAGCCAGCACCACAAAAACAAAGTGACAGCAAAATGATATGCAAAATATCAAACAACAAAAAATGTTGAGTATTCAAGTATATTTTGGGTTAATAAAATGATATATGGAAGTTAAGGCCAACGTGAGGCATTCCTGTACTTGGTTTTAAAACAAAACTCACCATGTGACCATAGCTTGTTAACAGAAATAAATTGCGAACATGAGAAAATATACAGTAAAATATTTTCCTTTTGACCCAAACATCCAGACTAGGAATGTCTGTTATTTTGCAACCCAGTTCACGTCCTTATATCTCATGAACATCATCCCCGGAAAGGCTTATTATACAATTATTTGAAGAAGTACACTGCACTACAAATAAGAACAATACAGGATTTTAAAAAAAACATATGCCTGTTAAAAAACCTCAGTAAAATGGTCAATATCTGGAAGCATACTGATGTGACAATATATGTGTGTGTTTAAACAGGAAAATACTGTTTGCCCCCAGTGTTTGAATGGATGACGTCTCTCTATCATCTCATCTGTTACAAATATAGGAGTTGTTTGTCCTAGCATGTTCACATTTACCTACCTGCAGCTCTACATTCCAAGTATCTAGAATCTGTTTCCCTATTTCAAGTCACCTGACTTTACTGGCACTGCATTTTGGTACAGTGGTCCAGCAAGATTCAGGATACTGTCATGTGATTCAGTGCCCATCCTCACTCTGGACACAAAAGAGAAAAACAAACTTTTTGGTCGGATCTAGTATACTACAGAGAATGGTTCCTTGTCCAGCATGTCTGAGTATGAAGAGTGTTCTAATCAAATCATGATGTTCAGTTAGCATGTGTAAGTCTGGAGTCAGTGCTGATGAAGCTGAACATCGTCTGGATGAGTTCTGGCAGCTTTGGGACCAAAATGTCGCCAGTTCAATTCCCTGGACCAGCAGGAATAGCTGAAGTTCCCTTGAGCAAGGCACCTAACCCCCAACTGCTCCCCAGGCTGCTCTGGGTATGTTGTACGTCGCTCTGGATACGAACGTCTGCTAAATGCCGTTAATGTAATGTAATGGTAGGTCATATTCATGCTTCCAGGCCCAGTCTTTCTTCATATTGCTGCCTTCGAAGTTCATGGGCCAACTGTTGGCTAGTCAGAAACGAATGACAAGAATTAACAGGCTGAATGCATGGTAAGATAAGTTACTCCAATATGAGTCACAGCCGAAGTCTTTGTTCACATAGCAAGGCAAATCTGATTTATATTTTAAATCTGAATTTCCACATTATCTGACTGGAGTAACTGAGTCACATATCCATAAAAATGATTTTAATCTGTTCTGAAACCATGTACACATGTGGCTTGTGGTAAAAAGGGTGTTTTCTATCCATTCAGAGTACCAAAAATCAGATATGATTTTTCTGTCTAAACAAAGCCAAAAAGGGTTTTATGTAGCCTTTAAATGAGATGCCATATACCTCTGGGTTCTTACCAATTGCCTGTCTAATCGGGTCAACATCATAAATGATGTGTAGGTTAGGCAGCTGCTTCTGTAACTCTTGAACAAGCTTTTCAGGAGTGAAGCTCATGGCAGTGATGTTGTAGGTACGCAAGCTGAGCGTCTGTCTCAGCAGGCGCCTCCATCACCCCCAGTCTAGCTCTCAGACAGTCGTCAATAAATGTCATAGGAAGGCGTGTGTCAGCCTTCAAGTTGCACACAAAGTTGGCCATTTTAACAGCATCATGAAAGATCTGGATAGTATAGTCTGAAAAAAGAAAGGCTGCGTGAAAATAGATTTCCAAAAAAAGTACAGAAAATAGAGGGGAAAATATAGAAAGGAAATAATGACAACAGCTGGTACATAATGGAAAGATAACCTGTTGTTCCTCCTTCAGGCTGAGAGTGTGCTGAGATGATGCCTGGGTACCACAGACAACAAGTCAAGGCCATATTTGTGATGGTAATCCTGTCAAACAAAAGCACAAGGATGTTGTGCACCTGAACATGTTTCACCTAGCCAAAGCTTAAATGCTAAGCTCCATCTGAGGCAATGCTATATTTAGCTCGCCACTGAATACCTCTCCCATCAGCTGTGCATGGACCTTAGACACTCCATAAATGGTTCTTGAGCGCTGAATGCACAGGTCTGGAGTGGGATTACAAGGGGATGTGGGTCCAAAAGCTCCAATTGTGCTAGGAACAAACAAGCAAACCCCATGATCTGCACAAATGTCAAAGATATTGTGCAATTCTTAAAATTATGAGAAAAAGATCAATTACTCAGTTTTCCTCAGCAGTGAAAAATCTGTCTCCTTAGGCTGCGTCATTGCCATTTACCAGTTATGTTAACATCATGAGCAAGAGTCACATTTGCCTTGCCAACTGCACTCAAATGGTACTGTAGTGCACCAAGCCATGTGATACAATTATTCACAACATTCTCCTGTAAATTCTTGTAGTCCAGAATAATATCAGCATTGATAAAAAGACCTGGAAATCAGAATTGTATCAGTATAAGTCACATACTTTAGACTCGTTTAGGAAATGGCATTTTAATCCAGATATAGTTGTGATATTCCATTATTTTTTCACCAAATACATATGTAATACAAGCATAACTTACTTTTTTCAGTTACATCACTTAAAGCATTTAAACCTTCAAGATGTCGGCGAAAACCATTCATACCTAAGCAGTGTAGCAAGGCCCACCCCCAGTTGTCCCAGCCCACCTGAAGCAAGTATATAAAGCACACAGAAAAAAGCACATGTTAGAGGTCATCAGTGATATGTGCCCACTGTTACCATGGAAACTACACTTCTTTGGTTTGGAGAATCCATCCAGTTACTAAGGTAACCAATCATCCAAAAAAAAAAGCATAATGTTTACCACTGAGGTGGAGATACAAGTGCTCATGGGTTTAAAAGAATGGCACATAGAACAATGAGGTGATGAAAGCAGACACAGCAGTAATGGTCTCATAGCCTACCTGTGATGAGAACCTTTGGGTGGTCAGTCTCTGAGAAGGAGACAGAGTGAAAGATAGCATCAGATGATGTCACTTGGCGTGGTAAGACATTGATGTTCTTCACAAGAGTGAGAAAGCAGTTCACACCCACATGCTGGAGTCAGGAGGAACTGCTGTGCTGCTTTACTCACCGGTCTGATTAAGGACATCACGTGAGGGCGCACTGAATAGTTTATGGGTAGAGGTAGGTGGAGGTAGTGACCAAATTAAGAGTTCCCATGTTAATAAGTCTGCTCAAGGATGTATGGATATACTGCCACCTTCTGGCTAAAGCTTGCAGTAAATCACATGCAGTATAAGCTTCTCACAAAATCCAAATGGACCAAACAAATGGTTGTACATCTAACATAAAATCCTCCTGGTGCAGCTTTGGCTTTGTAAAATTTAAGTAACAATACAAAGAGCATATTAGGGCTTCCTAAACCTACAATGTCACCTTGGATGTCACCAGTGTTCTGGTTCCTGGTAACAATTAGCTAGTGGGGGGAATAAACTCTACAAAGAAGCAACACTGTCCATCCAGGATGGCCCTGAAAGCACATAGAGTGGTACAGAGTAAGTGTAAAAGTAATTTCATAAGGAAATATTTAGCTGACATTCAGTTTTTGTGAACAACAACATGACACTTTTGCCTCTTATTAGTCGTTAACTATTACGATTATGTGGTACAAATAGTTAGCGAGATTAGAACTCGTACTAACAATTGTTCTTGTTATGACTTCATGTATTTTAGCTAACTAGATAGCTACTACAGCAATGTGCATTGAGCCGCTAACGATAGCTTCTGTGTACACTGCTGGTACTCACCGCTTATTACTTCCACTGAGATAAATCCTTGGGTTTAAAGACAAGTTACCAATAAATATGTAAAAATCCCTATTTAGCTTTAATTAGAGCTATAATTACACGGAGCTGCCTCAGTCCATCAGCATCGCATCAAACCCGAGTCTGCCTCCCACAAGGTGAGAGCAGAAGCCGGTTTCTACTCCTATTGGCTAATAAAACGAAGGTTCGGCTCAAAAAAAAAAGTACCCAAGTTCACTCTTATTGGCCAACAGAACAGAGGCGTGGCTCTCTGTTGAACTGAAAACGCCCCTTGCGTCAGTATTCTTCAAGGGGGTTGATGTGCTGAAACAGGAGTGTTTTTGTGCAGACAAGGTCCACTTAAGCATGATGCTTAGATTAGGCATGTGTGTACATGTACACTTTTAGTCAAATCTAATCTAGTATACTCGAGAGCCAGGCTGTTTTAGCTATAGCTTGAACTATGGGTTAAATTGTAATATATTGCACAAATGCACATTTTGCCCTGCTTAATCTCTTGCACTATCAGTATCCATTAGTAACTCCTAACTTTAGTTGCATTCCTCACTCCTGTTGCTACATCTTCCCTATTAGTGTCACAGTAATTACTGAATAGCAGGCTTTAAGACAAATAGCTAAATGATATTTTAAGTGATTAAAACTGTTTACTGTCTTATGTAACTTAACAAATTATTATTATTATTATTATTATTATTATTATTACTACTACTACTAATATAATAATAATGATAATGATAATATTGAAAACATACTACTTCACGATTTAACTTAATGGCATAATTATACATTCATTTTCTATACCACCTATTCATTGTGGGTCGCGGGTGAGCTGGAGTCAATCCCAGCTGACATTGGGCGAGAGGCAGGGTACACCCTGGACAGGCTGCCAGTCTATTGCGGGGCTAACACACAGAGACAAACAGCCATTCACACTCAAATTCACACCTATGGGCAAATTAGAGTAGTTGACCTAATCCACATGTCTTTGGACTGTGGGAGGGAACCAGAGCACCTGGAGGAAACCCACACAGGCACGGGGAGAACATGCAAACTCCACACAGACAAGCCCCAGTCAACCGGCAGGCTCAAACCCAGAACCTGCTTGCTTTGAGGTGACAGTGCAAACCACTGTACCACTGTGCTGCCCTAATTACATAATTAAATCATTAAAATAAAAACATTTGTACTTTACATTACATAACTACATTAAGAAAATAAACACGGATAGTTTAGTTGTGCTATAAAACTAAATACAAGTATATTTCAAATGTAAAATCTTATTTGTGCCAAAAATAGAACATTTAACACCCAACAAAGTGTATCAAAGTAATATTTAAATGTGTATACAAAAAAGACACCTTAATTAGCTCATTTGTCTTGATATTTGTGTAAGCTGGAATAAGAATGTCCTTATTTTATGTCAAACCAATGGTTAATTAAACTAGTAGTTTTCATTGTCAGTTATTAAGTCAATTTTATTGTATAAAGTAACCCTAATAAAGAATATGTATTGTTTTTTATTAACTACACAAAGAACTAATTGTGTGGTTTGTCAACTCATAGCAAAGCATCAAACTGCTGACTGAAGTGTAATTCTATAATAGTGATGCAATGGATCACTATTATATATACATGGATATATTATTTGCATGTCTGCTCTGGTTACCGGCACATGAAAGCAATATTCTTTTCCAGGGATCTAAAGGCAATTATGTGCATTGCATTATTCAACCCACACTCATGCAGAATTCACTCTGTTTCCCCTTGAGAATATTACTCCAGCATTTGATTTCATAAAAATTGCATGCTC
This sequence comes from Gogo arcuatus, assembly GCA_028570945.1. Lineage (NCBI taxonomy): Eukaryota > Metazoa > Chordata > Actinopteri > Siluriformes > Anchariidae > Gogo > Gogo arcuatus. Next base: position 17,312,761 of record JAOTRR010000002.1, read on the forward strand.
TTGAGTAGTAGAAGAAATAGAAAAACACAAATGGTACATTTAGTAATACAGACTAATATTAAATGACTATGAGGTTTCCTTTTCTTGTATCCTAACTGATATGGGAAGAAACAATGCCTGTAAAATCAGGTGTGCATCTTGTATACTGTTATTCTCCATTAAAGTTGTAATTTTGCAGTTATCTTTGACAGAGCATTCAGGTTGTGCTAATCTTGGCAATTGTCATATTCAATGAAAGAGGCTGTGGAATGTAGACTCTCCTAGATAGTACTCAAATATATTGCTGCTATATTAAAAGTGGCGCTGATTAGGTAGAATACTATGGTGATTCACAAATTAAACTGTTTATTCAGTCGTCAATTATCTAGATATGTAATCATTATTCAAAAGACATGAATCATCCATCATTGATCACCATGCGTATACAGCATTCACACACTAATTCACACCAGTGAGCAATTTTGTGTAGGCAAAACAGGAGAAACCCAGATTAAACCCACACAAAATGGAGAGAACATGTAGAACTCCAAACAGACAGTAATCCAAGACCAAACCAGTGATCCTGGAGCTGTGAGGTGAAGAGGAGAGAATATATGGGAAATATTTTCCAGGAGGGAAAATATGAGATGCACAAAATGTGCATTTAGGATTCTTATAGTTAGGAAAGTACTGGCACTGCATGATGGACCAAATATCATCTCTGCCTTTGGAGTCCAAAAGTTATGTATTGGATTTCTTTTTGTTATACCAGCTGCATTGCATTTCAAGTGTGAATGGACTGAGAATGGGTGGCATTGCCACATCACAGCTCTAGGGTCCCTGGTTCAACCCTGAGCTTGGGTTCCTCTCCGTGTCTGTGAGTTTTGCACGTTCTCCCTGTGTCCACATGGTTTTCCTCGGGATTCTCTGAGGTCCTCCTAAAACGTTCCATCAAATCCAGGGTGTATTTTCACCTCGCATCCAGTGTTCCTTGGATAGACTTCGGATCCACCTTGACCTTGTCCAAGATAAAGTGGTTACTGAAGATAAATACAATATTTAGATATGTAGAACAGATATGTAGCCTATATGTGGGCTAACATACAGTAATTGTGCTTGCACGGTTTTGACACAGCTAAATGTCCAGTGTTGAATAAGTACTACAGTGTTTCTTTTTGATAAATCAGGAGTAACACCGTAAGTGTTAATCCCACTGCTGGTTGGAGACAAAATGCGCATTTACAGTTTTCTGAGCATTCATAATTCATAAATTCACAAGATTCACAGGTTAATGAAGTTTTCACATTCATGGGTAGAGGCTGCAGAGCACAGGTATTTGGGAAGTGACGTCAGCAGCCCTGAAAGGGAGGAAGGGGGGACGAAACGTTTCGGCGAGCAAGATGGCAGCGAAATCCGATGGCGTGGGGGTCGTTACCGGGTTCGCGCAGCTGGATGAGCAGGACGAAACGGCGGGCAACGACGACGAGCTGGACAGCGCGGCCATCCACATCTGTCACTGCTGTAAGTCGTCGTCGTGTTACTGGGGCTGCCGGAGCGCGTGCCTGCGCTCGCTCACGGGGAAAGCGAACCGGAGAGGAGGAAGAGGAGCGGAGGAGCGCCTATGGCTGGACTGTCTGTGGATCGTGCTGGCCATGCTCGTGTTCTTCTGGGACGTGGGCACGGACGTGTTGTTGGCCGTGGATTACTACTGGAAGCGGGACTACGCGTGGTTCGGGCTCACGCTCTTTTTCGTGCTCGCTCCGTCTGTGCTCGTGCAGATCCTCAGCTTCAGGTGGTTCGTGCAGGATTACACGGGCGGAGGCCTCGGTCCGGTGCAGGGTCTGAGCCGGAGAGCCACCGCTGGACTGAGCGCAGGCAAGTACGGCAGGGATACGTGCTGCCACATCTCCATCTGGACATGGCAAGTGCTGGTGCATCTCCTGCAAATGGGCCAAGTGTGGAGGTAAGCTGGGGTTTCGGATGCCAGTGGTCTGATGTGCTCTCTGATGTGCTCCCTCTCCTCCTCTCTCCCTGTCCTCCTCTCTCCCTCTCCTCCTCTCTCCCTCATACTCAAGCACAGCCACTCACACCCGGGATACACCTTGTGATAGCTAGGAGAACCCTGCTTCACCCTTACTTCAACTCAGAAAGGCATTGTCAGACAGGAGATTTGCAATTATATAGGCTAAAAATGCATCAGTGTATTTTATGTAGTCATCTCCCTGTGCAATGGCTTTTTTTCCCCAGTTAATTATATGAGTCATCCTTGAATGTAGAAGATAATTTTGGTTGCCACTCTTGCTGTTCACTGAGAAAGGCTGATGTGCTGGTGAGTGGACTCCATGGTCTCAACCATCACATCTGTGCTGCATGACATAATACCCGTGTGTACACTCAGTACCTGCATCTGCTCTAAATGTTCCTGGAGGATGTTGAAGTCTGTGAAGATTTTCTGTCATCCCAGTCACACTGAATGTGTAGGAGAGTGAAAAATAATCCGACTTATATTTTATTTTAATCTTAAAGACTTTCTTCATTCATCCAGGAGTCTTCATTCACACCTAAACCACAACCAATCATTGATATTTTCATTACTGATATAATTTTAAATGCTATTTTTATTGCTTATAATTGCTTATAAGCAATTTATTTATGTATTCTGAACTATTTATGAAGTCCTCATGTCAGGGTCTTGAGCTAAAGCATTACTAAATGAAGGCTGTTTTACTGTGTTGAGGATGTAATAACACTCTCGTGTGCCTTTTTAAGCTGCAGGTTCTGCATTATAATCACCAAAATAAAACCACTTTTGCTTTTTGAAGGTCAGCAACCACTGAACAAAACTGCTGATAGCTGGAAAGTTTGGTTTATAATTAGTAACTTGCAATGGTAAAGAAGCTGACAAACAGTACTGCGTTAGAATTTAAAATAAATTAAATTTTAATTTTATTTCAATTTAATTTTAGTTCAAATCAGTATGATTTTTATTACTAATAATATGTGGCATTTTTATTACTAATAATATGTAATAAGTAAATATAAAATGTAATTAAATAAAATTTTAATTCAAATCAGTATGATTTTTATTACTAATAATATGTGGCTACACCTTGAATGCTCTTTCAGCTACTATTTATAAAAGTTGTAGTAGTAGTGAAGGGAGGGTCAGACACAGCTCACTCTCTCCGCTTTAGCGGGAGCTGAAAACATGATCTAAAATAGTTTCTAATAAATAAGCAGATTTGCTTCTATCAGCATTTTTACTCTTGCATGAGAACCCTGGTTTCATGCTGTAATATTGGAATATTTAGAATTTCGCCTAGGATTATATCAGGGTTGGAGGCCAATATGATTTCACTTTGCATCTACAGAAAGGCAGCTCTGTCACTGTTCTGTGGTTCTGGGCTTGATTTAAAATGTTCTTCTAAAACACAGCCAGATGGAATGCTTATTTCTTTGAGGCAACCCTTTGACTGAAATAACGTGGAGAAGCCATATGTCCAGGAATTGTAGGTTAAATGAAGTTGAATCACTGTGATGTGTCACTGGAATTCATTGCCAAAGAAAAAGCTAAATAGATGTCTTGAAGAGATATGTGCAGAAGATCTATTGTAATTATGTCAATAGTAATTTCAGGTTAAAGTTAACACTGCAAATAAAGAGGAGATATTGGTTGATTAACATTTTTCAGTGCTAGTTTCAGGAGTCTGACCGGTGGACTGTTAGTTGAGTCTGGGGGTCTATCTTCTGCAGAAATATTGAGCTGAGGGTGGTTCTGTTGGACTGTTTCCCTATGGTTGTCCAAACACATGCAGCACAAAGCTGGCAGACTCAAGCAAAATGTTTGCTTCCCATCAGCATCATTTAAGCTCACTGGTTATGCACATATGCTGCCCTTGGCAAAGCTGACTGTAATGAGGCTTGATTGGAGTGTTAAGAGTGTAGTCTTGTTGCAGAGTTTGGCTGGTATGAAAATCCCCTTTAAGCCTACTGAAAACAAAACATTTTGCTGTGGCCATTAGCCAGATTTGCAGTCTTCTTATTACATCCTGGACTAGGACTAATGTAAGACTTTGAAAAGCAGAATCGGATTGATAACAAAGCTCCAGTGTATCAAGGAACCTGTTATAATTTTATATATTACATACAGTGTGCTCTGAAAAGTATTTAACTGAGTGGAGTAATCTTTTTCAGATTAAATAACATTGATGATAAGAGGGTATACAGCTAGACATTTCCAGGTGATTGCTTACTGTATGTAAAGTTTCTTCACAGCGCACCATAGACCAGCACTAGGAGATGGCTCATATCCAGATGGTAGTCTTGGTACGCTGAGCTGAATTCCCACTGTGTTTAGTGCAATCCTGCATCTCATTAGTACTCTACACTCAGTCATCACACAATTTACCATTTTCCATTGACTTTAACATGGAACCTACTTTGTTGCAATCAGTCAACCCAGTCTACATTTTTCCCCTTTCATCAACATGCACTAAATCTATTCATCTTCTGCCTCTAATAATCACACTTAACCATCATCAGTATGATACTGACTCTCATAGCCATAGGTGGCAAATACAGTCACCTTGAGATGGGCTAGACACAAGCAGTGATGCAGTATTTCACACTTGAGCAAACTATTAGATCCTCCTGTGTCTCTTAACCTCTCCATATAAAACCAGGGCAGTGCAAAAAACAGTGGAATAGCAATGAAATACAGAGAAATATGTTGGGCGATACAAGAAGACAAACAACTCAAGGACACATAGTGGTTCATATTCCAGGAAAAAGGAGATGCTGACTCCAGTCCTACTACCCTTTTCACTTTGAGGGTTGTGCCATTGATGATTCAGTGCTACTTCTATCAGACAGCAGTTGGAGAATCAATATTAATGGCTTGGTGTAATTATTCCAAATGCAAGAGGGCTTTCTGTCCCCAGGAACTAGGTGCATGCCTCACCACAACCAAGTACTGGCTAAAGAATTACACAGCTTCGAATCATTTTCCTGGCTAAGACACCTAACCAGTGTAAGATCTATTCTTAATAGTTATTGGTTTAGAAAACAGCCTAATGTTCTTCATGCAGATTTATTATTATTATTATTATTTATTTTTTAATTAAGAAACAACAGAGAAGCTATTAGTTTGTTACAGTCCAGTGAGAAGCAGCAGAGCAGAGACATTGAGTAAAGTATAAATTACAGGATTTCTAATAGGCTTCTTATATTTTAGGGCAATCATTATTAAACAGTTTGCTTTTGTGTAGAGGATATAATACAGTTTCAAGAGTTACTATATACCATGTTCTTTACGTTTATGATTAATGGACAGGAATTTTTGAAAGAATTTCATTCTCAAGGGCATTTTTATATTTTGTCTCCATGTGACCTTACACTTATTCTTTGAAATATACTTACTGTATTCCACTGAAGTGGATTTTTTGATTCCTCTGAATGTAATATTTGAAAATGATTTGGAATTAGAACAGAGGCTTCACTGACAGCTGCCATTTTTTTTGCCATAACGTTCATGTGCTTTCACTTTTTATTAATTTTATTCAGCATCAACTTTATGCCATGATTTTGTCAGTTTGGTTTTATTTTCTGTACTTCTACCTTCGCCCCATTCTCATTTCATGACTCCATTCTTTTCTGTTTGTTTTGCTTTAGTTGCCCAAATGGACTGATGCTCCTAAAAGAAGCTCTTGGGTTTGAGATGGGGGGTTTTACACTTATTCTATCTGCAGAGTGTAAAGAAAAAAAGTGGGCCACGGAGTAAGTTTCTTGTAAGTCCATCTCTCAATTTATCCACATTTCTTTTTTCTTTATCCACAGTTTTTGGGCATTTTATGTCCTCGGTTTCTCTTTTGGAGTCAAATTTCCCAGTTCGTTAATGACAGCGGCATAATTAAACACTGAATAATTTGGTCTGAAGTATAACCCTGATTTTCAGTTGCCCACAAAGTATGTTCTCTGTCAAAATACTTTTCAGCATTTTAAATCCACTGTCTATGCTGGAGAGTATTTTGCTGAGCCGGGCATTTCCTCTTCCTGTGTATTTGTTCAGTGAAGTCATTTGAAGAGGAGAGTCTGTTTGAACGCTCTCCCCAGGAAGCTGTTTGCAGGAAAACGCCGGAGGCTCTTGTGGGATTACACAGATGTGCATGTCTTTCATCTGAGCTGTAACACAGAAACATCTACTGCAAAGTACATCAAAAGAGGAGAATTCTCTTCCAAAAATTATATAGCTTTCTCCCATTTGGTGAATATAATATGGGTGCTACCTGCTTGATGCCTTCTTTAATTTCCATTGTGAAAAGCAAGTGCAGCTTTGATTAATTTCATGATCATATTATGATGTATTTGGAGGGTTTTTAGGTGTTAACTGTGGCTTAGAGAGACAGTATATTCTTTACACCTGGATAAAATGAAACCATTTTAAATTTGTTATTGGCACATTTACACATGCATTTTTATGTGAATAATCCTTACCAGGATATAACCCTAAAATCTCAGATGCATGAATCAGCTGCTTCATACTGTAAATCACAGAGCAACAGATTTTTGCTAAGATGTTCTGATACAAGAGATTATTTGGGCTTCCTTCTTGGACTCACAATCTCATGGACAAATGCATTTCTGAGGCAAACATCTGCATGTTTCTTATTTGTGCAGAAGATTGGAGGGGTCTTCATACATGCAGAGATGATCGCGGCCTGAACCAAAGCACAGTAAAGTACAGATACCCGCTGCCTCTGGTGCCCTCAGCTCTACAAACAGCCAACATTTTCATCAAGCTTGATCTTAGAAGTGCTTGCAATCTAGTACAGTCTAATACCATATGGACTGGTCAATGCCCCTGCTATCCTCCAGCCATTCATTAATGATATTTGTGAAAATTTCTGATAGCCTTTATGACATCTCAATCGGCTCCAACTCCGTAACCCAGTTGGACCCTCCCTATTTTTCAAACATAGAGAAATGTGAATTCCATGAGTTATGTTTCTAGGTCAAGAGGGTGTTGTGAGTGGTAAAGCCAAGATCCAAGCAGTAACAGAGTGACTCACTTGCGAAAGCATCAAAACATCTCCTACGGAGATTCATAGAGTTTGCACATTTTTACCAAAGAGTTCAAAGAAATTTCATTTTAACCCCTCTCATGTCACTTCTTTAGGGAGGATAAAAAATGGTTTTACCTAATCCTTACCAAAATTGCATTTCACTATCTCACATAATCCAGTTTCAAAAAATATCAAAGCACTTGCCCCCTTTTACATGTACCCCACTAATTCCAAATCCACTAATAATGACAGCATCTTGCAAGAATCATGTTGAATTACTGCCATAAGTTTTGATATCAATCACCAAATCACCCTGACTCAGTAAGATCACCCTGGTCTCCAAATAAGATCTTACAATCTTCACAATGCTCTGATAACATGAGCTCATACCTCCCTTGCCACTGGTCACTCCATTGCCACTGGTCACCTGACTCATCAACTCCTTACCACGAAATAATGGTGGGAAACCATGCTACAAAACATACATGTTTATTAAGCCATGCCCCATGTGTTCCCAGGCCAAGAGTCCATGCTGTCTGGTGGTCCTATGCCTGAGCAAGATGAAAGAGCCAACCAAAAAATTGCTTGATTCTTCTACACTTTGTAGTGGCCACCCAGAGGAATGGTCACATTTCCTTCCATAGAAAGAATATGCCCAGAATTCCCTGAGCCATTCAACTATCCAGCTCACACCTTGCCACTGGTACTGGAATACTAACCAAGTCTTTTTCTCTGGGACACACCCACAGATGCACCAGCTGTTGATGAGATTGTTTTGAAAGAGCGAGGGAGCATGGGAGGAGGTGTATGGACAGTGAGGGAAAGCAGTTCAATTACAGTTCAAGGGCACTTCAGCCATTACTGCTGGTCCAGTGAATCAAACCGGCGACCTTTTGGTCCCAAAACAGAGAAGCAGCTTTGGGACTAAAAGGTCGCTGGTTCGATTCCTGGACCAGCAGGAATGGCTGAAGTGCCCTTGAGCAAGGCACCTATCCGATAACTGCTCCCTGGGTGCTGCAGAACATCTGCCCACTGCTCTGGGTATGTGTGCTCACATCCCCAGATGGGTTAAATGCAG
>JAOTRR010000002.1:17351934-17366324 GCA_028570945.1 Gogo arcuatus
TTCCACCTTCCCTGTGCCCCCCCCCCCCCCCCTCCTCTCTGGTCTAGGTATATCATGAGAAACAGATTATATTAAGAAATTGGTGATGAGGACTCTCTATAGTGATGTTAATATGTAGTTTTTCAGTATAAAGCATTTGCAAATGAATGTCAGGTCATATATAACGTAAAATTGCATAACGTCAAATACTTGTACTATTTTTAAAGCAGATATTTTGGGACACATACGACAAAAACTATAGTAAACTATAAGTCAGACAGGCATAGGTGTTATCAGGTATGCTGAAGTGCAATGTTCATTTGACTCAATGGCTTACTGGAAATGCAGTGAGAATATTCATATTTTGCATCGCTTCAGAGGTTTGAAGAGCTTTCTGATCTCAAGCATAGTACCAGGAACTGAAGCAATCAAGTTACTGAGTTATGTACACTGTATATTTATTGCCTTGTGTTTTATGCTTTCTTAAGAACATATGAATGTTTGTTTATTTCTTTTGCTTCCTCAGTGAATATTGATCTTCATATTTAGATAGCATTAAAGAAAATTCTATTTTTCTATGTTGGTAGTATGTAAGTATAGACTATTCAGTGACTTGAAAAATATGCTTTTAGTGATCGTTTAAATTAAGAGAGCTTTTTTAAAATAATGTGTTTCTTGCACTTAGATGTTTGTGTTTATGGTGAGACGGGGTTTAAGGGATGGTTCACTGTTTTCTTGAAGTCTTCCTTTAAAGGTATTTGTACTGTGTAACTATGCAAGGGAAAGAATTTCAGGTACTGATATGTTACAAGAGCTTTTGTGGAGCTGTGTTTGTGTGTTTAAACTGTGATTGATTTTGATAGATTTTCTTTCTTGTATAATATTTAGTGGTGTTATTTTAAGGCAGCTTAAATGGTTGCTAGATGTAAAGTGGTCATACATTGACAGCTTTGGTAATGTGATTATATCTGAACCACTAGAGGTCACTCTCTCTAATGTGTGTCTTATAATGTGGCTCACAGTCAGTATGTACAATTATTAATATGACTGTTCTGAATTTGATATTGGTTATGTAAATGGATTATTCCATTTGGATATTCTGAATTTAGCCTTATTCCAAATTTAGCATTTTCTGATTAAGACTTGCCATATGCTGATGTTTGGGTTTTAGGAGCATTCTTTGGACGTATACAGCGCTTCTGGAATATGTGTCTCGATTGGGGTTTTTACGGCAGTTTGCGACACACTGCTTCTTGCCTGTTTATGATCAGCTCTGTGCGTTGTACACAAACCAACTAGACACTTGGCGTATGCACGGCTCCATGTAAATGGGAATAGTAGAATGTTCATTTTCATTAGCCATATAAACAGTTTAGTAGAATTATTGTCTTTTTTTCTGAATAAGGGCAAGAAATGGAATATTTTCTGAATGTAAACATAAATAATATATAAATCTCTCACGCTTTCCTGGAATCATCTTTTGTCAAAAAAAAAAAAACCAATGAAAGAAAATGAGCGACAGGTACATCTCAAGTTCATTTTAGTTGTGATAGTAAATTGATTTGCTTGTATATGTGGATGAAGTTGCAGCTCTGACAAGTTTTAAGTCAATTGTTTTTCCTGTAATAGTCCCCTATAGTAAATTACTGTCATTGCTATTTATTAAACAAAATTATCATTCAATAGCTAGATCCTTGTTTACATAGTAATAACTTGCTTCAGGAGGAATTTTTAAATCATAAGACCTAAGTAAAGACCTTAGCCCTAGGTGGGAGCTCTGTGTGTGTGGTGTGAGTTAGGAGTTGAGCAAGCCTCTATATTTAGAGAGTGGAATGTCCAGCTCCCTTCTCCACCTCAGGCCATAGCCCACCTCTGACTCACTATGTATAGCATATGCTGCACTTTCTTACAGGTTATCATTTTCACAATAACTACTAATCAGTATTATCCAAATTTTATATGAACCTTTTTAGTTTTCCTTCATGCTTTTATATTCAGGAGATGTTCACCTTTAATCTCATAGTTTGAAGCATAGATAATGTTGGTTGAGGATAGATATTCAATCAGGTTATCAGATGAGCTTTCAGTGTATCTATGTATACTGCAATATTGCATTGGTTCTAGAATCATACTCTTTTAATCACCATCATTTATCAGTTACTGGTGTATCATGTTCTTTAGTGCTTAAGCATTACTCATCCTCCTGGATCTTAAACACTCCATCTGGATTTTCACACTATCTGAAGTAGGACATCTCTTTCCTGTGCTCCCAGAGTGACTCAGTTCCTGATTTATTTTTTACAAGAAAGGCTGAAAAGTGATTGATGGCTGGCAGAACATAAAGGCCAGAGAGTGAGAGTGTGTGTGGAGGGAGTGTAGGTGACACAGGAGCAGACATTCGGAGCTCCTCCCTCTCCTCTTTGCTGGCTATTTTTGGCCTGAGTGTGACAGTGAGAGCATGCTGTACCCCTGACAGCTGGGCCCATGGGCCAAATCAAAACAAGGCTGCACCTCATGCACTTGTTGCATGAGCAAGACCATCACTAGAGCCAGCTGGAGGTACAGTAAGGACAGTAAGGAGGTTTTTTGGTGAGCAAGTTTTCTCCTGCTTACAGACCATCCCACCCTGAGCTCAGTGGCACATTTGGGTGAGGGAACATTAATAAAGCCTGAATTAAAATGACCGACTTGGTCTCTTCAAATGAAGAGGATAAGGATCCTGACATTGAATTGTTCGTAAAGGTAAGGATGCATGGCATGCTAGTATCAACCTTTATTTAACTCAGTTTAGCTATCATGAGAAAGCTCTTTGCACAGTCTTTGGATTCAGTATTTTAATGTTTTGACGTGTGCATATTGTGTAGGTCTGTATCTTAGTGTTTGGTCAGCTGCACTTGGTCAGTGAAGCAGGAGTACTGAAGTGCTGAGCTGAAATGGACAGGTGTCTCAATAGCACTCTCTCTGCCCAGGAGGCACACTCCCTCCTGAATTATTTCTGCCTTCCTATCAACACTGCAACGCTCTAATTCCTCATTGGGGGTGTTACACTAGGCTAAATCAGATCTGTGCTAGTGTCTGTGGCTTGCTCCATCAGGTTTAATAGAGCACCGATAACATTTAAAGATGGTGGAAATGATGTGACTATTGTAGTATATAATGAAAGATCAGATCAACTGCATCATCAGCTGAAGTACTGTAAGTTATGGCAGTATGTTTTTTTGTGTGATTGCTCCATACCTTAGTTTATCAGTATCTATATAGCAATTGATGTTAAATTGCATATAAATGCTTAGTCACACATCTGTGGTGCAACCATTGGGAAAGTCCCATACTTTGTGTGATTGTGTCTTATGAAAGCATTAAGGAGGGTAAAGTGGGCCTAATGGTAGAAGCAGATCTTATATGAATATCTGACAGTGTGAGAAACTATTCACAGAAAACTTACTGCATTAAATCAATGTAACTTTTCCAAAATAGTCAAAAGAAGAAACCTTGAATCCCCACTGCAGGCCTTTGAAATCTAAGCACTCTACATTTGAACCTGTAGTGAAGAGGTGATAAAACAAAATCAATTGAAAGGGGTTAGGATGAAGTCAAGCTCAAGGTTCTGTTGACAAGTCAGACTCGAACCCTTTGGGCCGAGGGCTAATGAGGCAGGTAATGGAATTTCAATCAATAATTCAGATCCAGTTGGGATCCTGTGACTGGCTCAGTTTTCCGGCCCAGTTCAATGCTGCTATTGGATAGCAGGAGCGCTTCATTTCAGATATGGATTGTGATTGCTCCCTTGTTTGGTACCTATGATTGACTTGATATAAGGATTAACTGCTAGGACAAAAGGCTGCACCTGATTCACGCAACTGCGCATGTCACTCAAGGGTGTAATAATCTTGCGTCTGGGCCCCATGACACTGACTCACATATTGAGTTGTTTTGTTTTCGGTTCACACTCATGTTTTTTTCACAAAGCTCTATAAATTACCCTTCATAGCTTTAAAGAGGGGCAATGTTTCCACAACACATGTTGGAAAGGTAACAAAGAAATTAATTATGACTTTTAATGACTTCGTTCATGTCATAAATACATAAATGTAACAACTGAGCGAGTCTAAGCATATGGGTAACAAATTAAAGAGGGAAAAAAACCACACACTATGCTCTGTTATGCTTTGGGGGCACATTTTGCTGGCTTGGTTTGGATCCACTTGTCCTATTAGACGGAAGGGTCACTGCAAATCAGTACAAAGTTATCCGGACTGACTACCTTTATACTTTGATGCTGCCAAGATCAAGGCAGCAGCTCCGTGAGCTTTCACCAAATGCTGTTATTTCTTGTTTACACCTATGTTTCATTATACTGCACACCTGTTTGTATGATGACAAAGTTGAATTGGATTAAATTGATCATTTCTATCCCAATGGGAGTGGTCTCTTCCAGGATGACAACAAACCCATCCTAAATAGTTTGATGAGTATGAAAATGAGTATGATGTAAATCAAATGCCATGGCCTTCTCAGTCACCAGGTCTCAACCTAATTGGACACCTACTAGTAGATTTTGGTGATTTGTGTTAGACAGTGCTCTTCACCACTATCATCAAAACACTAACTAAGGAAATACTTCTTGGAAAATGGTGTTCTTCCCTCCATTACAGTTCCAGAGATGTGCTCGGTGGAGCGTTTATGGTGGCTCATGGCGGCTCAATACCTTACTAAGACACTTCATGTTGTTTTTTTCCTTTAATTTGCCACCCATTTGTATATGTATATTTCAGTTCAGTTCAATTTTACTGATATAGCACTTTAAACAGTAAACACACAGCAGTTTGTACAGAAATTGATGTCAATTTAGATCCCTAATGTGCAAGATAGTAGTGGCAGTGGCAAGAAAAGGCTCCCTGAGATGGCTTGAGAGGAACCAGGCTCAAAAGGGAACCGCTTTCTTCTATGGGTGACACCAGAGAGTGTGATTATAAATCATTACCCATTTTCAACTGTATACTATAAAGTCAAACAGTACTAAGTCCATTGAAGGGATATACAGTATGATAATGAACATATTGTGAAATGGAGTTCTAGAGTAAGCACAAGAATGTCTTTGTGTTTAATTTTTTATTAAACAAATGATAGCTCTCTTTTCAAATTAGTTGCTTTATGCTATAAATATTGAGTCTCATTAGTAGAATGGTTGCTCTTTAATGATGAATTTTGTTCTATTGGATTGTTTCACTTCAGGCAGGCAGTGATGGGGAGAGCATTGGGAATTGTCCATTCTCCCAAAGACTCTTCATGATCCTATGGCTGAAAGGGGTGGTATTCAATGTCACAACTGTTGATCTGAAAAGGTAATAATATGTTCATGAACATGGGTATATTTTGGGTGGTATAATGTCTGAGTTTTCATGTATAATCTGTTGTTGTCTGTCATTGCTCCTCAGGAAACCACCAGATCTACATAATCTGGCACCTGGAACACACCCGCCTTTTCTCACCTTCAATGGTGAGGTGCGGACTGATGTCAACAAGATCGAGGAGTACCTAGAGGAGATGCTAGCGCCTCCAAAGTATGTAGTCAGAGCAGGGTTGGGGTTTTTTTGTTTGGTTGTTTCTGCCTGTACAAGTTCAACGCCGCCTTATTGCCTCCTTTCTCTCAAGGTACCCAAAACTAGCGACAAAAAACAGGGAATCAAATACAGCAGGAAATGATATCTTTGCTAAGTTCTCTGCATACATAAAGAACACAAAGCCTGAGGCTAACACAAGTAAGTGGCACATTTTATGATGATTCAAATGCCACAAATCACTCATGTTCAGGCAGTCCTCTCTGGACCAATGTACATCTTTTCACCTTGCAGGTCTACAGCGAGGGTTACTGAAGGCTCTGAAGAAACTAGATGACTTCCTTAACTCTCCTCTACCTGAGGAGATCGATGCAGATAGCATGGAGGAAGAGAAATGCTCTACACGTAAATACCTTGATGGCAATGAATTAACACTTGCAGACTGCAACCTTCTCCCTAAACTTCATGTTGTCAAGGTAAGCCCTCTGATTTCAAAAACCAGGAATAATGTTCCACTATTTTAAATTTTACATATTTTTTTAAGTCCACTGCAGATTTTCCATTGAAGACATTCTCATTTCAAGGTTGTTTCTAAGAAATACCGTAACTTTGAGATACCATCAGAGTACAGTGGAGTGTGGCGCTATCTACAGAACGCCTACGCACGAGATGAGTTCACGAACACATGTGCAGCTGACAGAGAAATCGAACTGGCTTACCAGGATGTAGCCAGGCGGCTGGGCAGGTGAAACCTAGTTCAAGAGCATAGTTCATTTTTACTGACAAAACTACAATGAGAGGTGACTTCTTTGTCATATGAATGTGTTTAATACGTTTGATAAATAATACATAACAGTAACATTTATTTTTCAAGGGGAATATTTGAGTTAGCAACTTTATTGTGTGTGTTGCCTTGAGGACACCATATTGGATTGGTCCTATAAATGCCCTAGATAGACTGTTGCCTGGTCTGATGCTGCCTGTGTACATTTTACATGTCGTTGTCGTTTTGCTCCCTGGATGCAAATGGCACGAATCTGTCTAATCAGCAACTCTGTAATGGGCTTGAGAAAAGACAGTGCCACTAAAATAGTTCTATTAAAATCTCTGCAGCCTTCATTCTCTTGAAATGCACAAGGCAGCATGTTTCATTTGCTTCCACTTTATTATAATACTTTATGCAGTCAAATCACCAGAGTTAAATAAACCTACAGTACTCTCCAGAATCCAGTTTAAGTATGCACACATTATGCATAATCAACTGAATACTATGCAATTTAATTCTGCACTGAATCTATTACATTTATGATCTTGTCATTATCTTTGATCGAGAGTTTTACTTTTGTGCAGTTTGGTTCCTTCTGTATACTGTGAACCTGTTCAAATGCATCACATGCAACAACATGTTCTTTGGTTTAAAGCTTACTTATTGTAAAACTGTTATACCCTTAACTGTTTGATTAACTGTATGTGCTGACATTTTATGTTTATTTGAGAACAGTATTGGATGTTGAGATTCAACTTCAGTAAACCACAAACATATTCATTCCCTGCACTCCTTGTGAAGATTAGTGCAGAGTCTAGTCTACATTACAGGAGTTGTCAGAGGTTCTAGTTAAGCAAACAACGCCATCTTGTGATGAAGCAGGAGAAGTTAAAAAAGCAATGGTACACTATAACAATGCCACACAATATCTACCATCAAGTGCAAAAGTTTGCATACTCTTAAAACAAAGAAATGGAATGAACAGTTTAACAGACATTTCTTCATTATGACAATGAATAAAAATGTTATTAAATCTCTGCCAGTTCTGCAAACATTTGCCCTCAAATGTACCAGTTTTGCTGCAATGTTCTATCAAATTCACCTAAGCCATTTTATGTGATTCTACATTGCAGATAAAATATTGATATGGTATTATAATTATTGGTAGTCTTATTAATAATGATATAACTGTTCATGTACAATGTCCCAAATTATTTGTTAATGAACTTTTGGATAGATCTTGTATATTTCTATCCTCTGCTATATGCCACAGTGGTTGTACTGAAATCTCTTCTAATGGCAAATAAATCTATTTTTTATAATGTTGTTTTGCATTATATACTTTATTGTATTATATGCATAAAATATAATATAGTGTAATGTGAAGGACCATTGAACACTCATTTCAAGTTGAAATCCTGCATTTTCAAGAAGATTAATAGCAATAAATCAACATTTTCCATTATACAGTGTGCATGAACATAAAGTGCTAGCAGCATTTAATCAATTATTTAAGCAAATGTAACTTAAATTAATAAGTAAGCAAAAAGCTTTGACAAAAATAACCTGTACCTGTCCTCAGGGAAACAGTGTGTATGAATATTCCCTGTCACACAGTCAGATTGCCTGCTCTCCGTGTCAGACTTGGTTGACAACAGAATAACACACGCTGCAGTGTAATATGTGTATGGATATCACACTGGTGGAGTTCTGGGTGAAACTGGAGAGGTGTTCCTCAGCTACGGCTGCATGGCCTGGGGCTGCTCAGCCTCCTGGGCTTTAATTATTGCACTTCCTGTGGAGGAAGCCCTTTCACCAGCTCAGGCCTGTCCAGCCTGTTTCTTTCACTGGAAATTCAAACCATCTGTATATACGTCTACAATCTTTTTTGGCCACTGGTGGTATGGGGGGCTGTCAAACATGCACCTCACTCCTTCCTTGATTACTTAAGCAAGCTTTGCGGCATTCAGGATGATAAAATGTCTTGCCTTGAGCACACGGGTCCAGACATTCAGTTTGTTACACCACACATATCATCATGCCCCTTCAGGCTCTCAATGGAACATAATGAAGAGAGACACTTCAGTAATACATCTGTGGCGCATTTGATGTCTTTTATTTCTTCTTTTCAGTATTACGTGTAGCAATTGAGGACTGAACCTGGAACCAGAAGTGGCAGAAGAGGTGCCAGGCACAAAATCCTTATTCAGATTATGCTCATCTGAATATATACTCATCTAAACTCTGGTAAAAATACAGCTTCAAATTATGTACAAGGTAAGATCAAATGCACGATCCTTTATAGTTACTAAGTCTTAAAGTAAAAGTACGGCAAAGAATGACAAAATATAGAGAAATTACATTAAAAAATAAAGAAATTACAAATTACATTTGTCACTTTTCATACATCAAAACATCAGCTAAAAACAGCAAGCAAGAACTAAACCCCAAATATTAGCTATCATGCTACTAATGCTGACAATGCAATATAATGCTCATTTTAATATTTTTAATGCTAATAGCTAGCTATCTTTAGTACAAATTGGGTAGATAAATGTAAAATGTAGCTAACAACAGATACATATTTGTAGCAAAAAGTATTAGGTCACTTACCACAGAGTGTGTAGTGTCATTAGTGTCACTAGTGTCACTTAACCATTACAGTGCTTTCATGTACATGTCCCAATAGCCATGTAATAATTCCATCATTGGATCTGCTCAAAATGCTCTTGCAAAATAAAAGGCAGCTGGTGATTTTCAAAAAATATTCCAGTTGTTATAGACCAATGTATGTTTTTGAAATTTAAAGTGAAAAGTACAGAATTATCTTGTGAAGAGTAGTGATTTGAAGTCATTACTAGACAAATAAGTCACTATTGCTCACTATAGCCCACATCTTTCTACTGCTTTGTACTTTAACATTCAGCATTATCATGGGAGATTTCCTGCTTCACAGTCAGGGAATTTTCACGATATTGAATGGGAGGGTTAAAAATGTAATACTACCAAGCCAGCTTTTTTTTGTTCAAACAAAACATACAGTTCTGCCATTTTCCCCTTTCTGTAATTTGTACTTTGATGGAATAATGTGTGCTTAGTCTGTTTACTTCTAGTTTACACCTGCTATTTCACATGCACCTTCTCAGTCACTGCTGCTGATGTGTTATGGATGTGTCAGTGAAGCTGGCTTAGATAAATTTGCCTCAGTGCACACAAAACCTTGGCGGCATTCACCAAGTGTAATTATTTGACATAGCTGTCACTGATAGGCTATATGAATCTACAGTCTGGGCTAGACAAAAATCAGCCCCAGCCTCTAATTCCTACCATTATGTGTTTTCTTTTTACTTATGACCATTTGGGGTGTTGTTGCTTACAAAAATCCAAACATAATCCACTTTAAAACATTTTCTAACATGAAATAAGATGATGCCAAAAATTGAGCTTTATTTATGTACATTTTCCCAGAAAGCCTAAGGCTCAGTCACAGTCATGCTTATATTCAGTACAATAGCACTTTTGCTCATGCGATATTGTTTAAATATACCTTTAAGGAAGAAAACTTTCATTACTATAGCCACGATCAGTTGGCTCCATGGCTGAGGAGAAAACAATAGACCTCAGTGAGTGCTAATCCTTCAGCTCCAATTCTTAACCTTAACTCACAGAGAACTCGCCTCTGATTAAAAATACTTGGAAAAGACAGGATTCCAAATTAGATTTGGTTTATTTTTCAAACCAGCATATTTTCATGAGTGGAGTTTGTCATACTGTCCCATACCACTTTCATACCAAAGACCAGGGTTGGACTGGGGTTATTTGTCCAAAGTTCAACCCTTCTTTTGTCAATTCAAACCAAGAGAGTCAACACTAGTTAACCCCTGGTCATAACAATTCAGATAGGACCTGGGTCACAACCCGGGAGAGATGCATAACAATTAACTCGCAGGCTGGAAATGGGCAGATATCATATATACACATACACACACACACTCTGTATCTCATGTGCTCTTTTCCTCTTGGCTGCTTTGTCTCTGCGCCTGTCATAAGCGAGCCTTTCTCTGCACTGGCTTTAGTTGACACCCCATATGATGAGACATAAATAAGTATTTCAATTCATTTGTACATCATTTGCACATGCAAAAAAAAAGTTTGTAAGTTTACACTGTGTGTGTGCGCATGTGTGTGCTTGTGTGTGCCTACAGGACAAAGCACTGTTGCATGAGATTCATTAGTCACGCCCTGGCTGTTAGCGACCCGGGTGGTGCAATTCACATTGAAATTTCCTTGGTCAATGCTGGTTAACCTTTTCAAACACAAATCAATGTGGGTATAACCCAGGTTGGCCACTCGGTATGAAAGGGGTATAATAGGTCTGTGCCGTTTAAATGTTAGCTTGAGAAAATGTGCAAATCCGGTTTCGCTGTGCAACTTAATGGCTTCAACATGCAAATGAGCCTGGCCAGTCCCTTCCAAGTCTTATTTCCAGGTGTTATTTCCAAGAAATAACATTAATTGGTGAACAAGTACATAACACTACATGCTCACTAGAGAAGAATCTGTTGGGTGTTGTGAAATAATGATGAACATTATTAGTATGAATCCCTAGACATTTGTTCATCTGTATTTATTGTAGAGCTTTCCTCCAGCTTGTATGGTGTGAAAATGAAAGAGGCCACTGACTAGCAGTTCTCACTTCCCACATGATTTAACTTATACCGAAGTGGCAATTACATTTTCATAGCTCTAAAACCAATCCACATGCATCGTAATGTAAAGCAGAACCTGAGCCACAGACAGTGCCAAAGGGCCTTGCATGAGGCATGCTAGTTCACCACAAGCAGGCTCAAGTCCCCGACATCAGAGGCTTTTTGGACAGTGGAGTCAGTCCTTGATCGAGAGAACCTGCAGTTCAGTTAAGGTTTTTCAAAAACAAGCGCTTGCTTCATCCTTATAATTATAGGTTAATACACAGAGCTGGATTTGAGCAGCGCAGCACAGTAATATCTTCTGAGATCTTGTTGGATTTGTTACTGAGAGCTGGTTGTGCATCACTGACATTGCCTACACACTAAATAATACCAAATGTTTCAGCTCGTCCCTATTTCAAACAGCAGGGTAATTGTGGGTATAGATTGGTCAGATCCCGATTTAGACTTCAGTGCTGTCCGTCTGCACCTCATGAAAAGATCCAAGCGGTTCCACGTTTTATGGTGGAAAATTAGACGTGTTCATGCCGAGGGTGTATGTGATGGCGTTCAGCATTGTTTGCTTTGGTAAGAATATTTTTTGTCCTGGGCCAAGTTAACTTTTTGGAACTTTCATGAGCTGCATATAGCTTTTCTTCATGTACAGCACGTTAACTTTCCATCCTACAGTGCACTCCTTTCAACGTCCTCTATTCAAATTTGATTTGTAGATGCCAATACAGCATTATGTTCATTTTCTTATTGGAGCTCCTGAATTTGTTTTGTTGATCTACAGCAAAAATTTGTTTGTCTGAGTTTCTGCAATGGCAACTTAATGCCTGAAGCCACACTTGTCTTTAGAATACTATCTGGAGTCACCTGAAAATGGCACACATACAATATATGAAACAAGGCCGAAGTAAACGCAACACGTTTTCCACTAACTCACAGTAAATCACACGCACTCTGTAAGCTGAGGAATGGCTCTTTCATGGCTGTACCATGACATGCTTTGAGGAAAGGGCCAGTGTTGATGTCAGGCCAGCCATGGAGCGCAGTGGACCATGGCAGATTGAGAGGGTGAGTCCGACATTCTGTAAAGTTGTCACCCTATGACACATGCATTTGTTTAGCTTTTGGCACTCCATTGCTTCCATGGAGGTGTCAGAACAGGGTCTTTCTTCTGTTTTGCACATCTTTTTTCTCCCTCTGCTTTCAAATGTAAGTTTCTTTCTGAGAGAAAGGGGAAAGTAATGATGTGCTGGAATCTGCAAGCAGGGAGGCATTTTGTATCAATAAGACGATGGGCGTTAAGATGCTAGTGTCTTCCCAGGCCATGCAGGAATCCAACCAGCTTATAGCACGGCTCAGTTCCCTGGTTGCCCTGCTTGAAAACGGCACCCTAATGATCAGTCTATATTTAAAAGCACACTGAGGTCCGAGCCAAATGCCTTCCACAACAGAGGCTAAATGCACCGCATAGTAGTTTGACTTCTTCCAAAACATAAAAAACCCCTGAATCCGGAGAGCATTATTTCTAGAATCTAAAACCAACCACCCAGCATGGAGAGACTGATTGCATATATATACATGGCGTAAAGCTCAGATTAAGATTTCTGCTTGTGCATCAGAATGCTGTCTTGCCATGGTTTCCATGGGCCACAGCCACCCACTCTCTCTGACTCAGAACAACATTTGTGGATATGACTGAGTTTCCGTTTATGCGCCTGGCATTCTCCCTTCTGCTGTCGGCTCCTCTGGTCTGCCCGCTGGCTGTGGGCCATGCCAGGTCTGTGGTAGGCTGCCATGAAGGAGAAAGCGCCGAGGACACCACTGGCCTCTTTCATCACTCACTCTTTCCCTTTCCTCGAATGAATCTCAATGTTTAGAACCCAGTTCACATAAGCCGTCCAACAAATGTAAATATCGTCATAGCTCATCTGTTAAAAGCACTGATCTATTTCCACTTATATTTTCCTGTTTGTCCAGCTTTTTTTAAACAATGAAATTTCATTCGGCCTCAGAGGACATGGGGTATAAACAGTTTTGAGCTTATAAACACAAAATAAATCCAACAGTGGAATTAATACCGTGATTGTTTTATAACTGAACTGATGTGTCTCCCTAACATGCTATTAAAATAGTGCTTTGAAATGCTTCTCATGAGGTTCTAGATGCAAACATTCACACATGCAAAAACATTTCCTTTTGGAACTTGGCTGTCTGATGCCAATATAGGAGCAATATTGATATGAAAGTGTGCACAGATACGGATGAAACTAATCAAATCTCAGCTGTGAGTCTTAACTTCTCTCTGTACATTCTTCTCTATTAGATATGAAGTATAATTAGACTTGGGTGGATTCTATACTTAATCTGTAGCTGACTAAATCACAGATCCAAAAGTGATTTTAACACAGCATTAAATGTGACAGGACTGAGGCTTTTCTGTTTCAGCTTTCTACTGTGAACTCAAGTAGCCTGTAATTGGCATTTTTGTAGATGTCTAGCAAAGTATGGAGCTGGCGTGGAAGATTTTCTACAGGATATTACCCAAGTTGCCTTTGAGGAGATGGTGAAGATGACCACAGCCAAAACACCAGTGGTTTGCTCTGAGGGGGGAAAAAAATGTTAAAGGTTCCAAACACAGGTCAAGCTGGTCAAACTAATAGACCATCTTTGCCAGTTGTAAGTGCTGGGAGATGGAAACAGTTTCTGAATTACTGCTACTAATGCATGTAGTAATGCTACATCATAGACAAATTGTTTTAATACGATAACACGACAGTATGGCAATTAGCAAATCTCAAACATTTACTGATCACAAGTCATAATGAAGCTGAAAAATAACTTACCAGCTAGCAAAGACCAGCTTGACTAGCTCAGCCTGTATTTTGACAGCTAGCAACTTTTTTAGACTCTTTAGAATCTAGCAACAAATCTATATGTTGTATAGATGTGGCTCTGCAGCGCTGAGTTGAGACAGCAGATTCAGTAGACTCAACACCAGTGTGTAAAGCCTGAGTTAGTTGTGCTTGTGCAAGCCTGCTCCAAATATTCATATTAGTAATATTCATATAATCCAAAGGAGGTTTAACTAAAGAACCAGTCAAAAGTTTGAATACAGCTTCTAATTCAATGGTTTTTCTTTATTTTTATTAATTAAAAGACACTTGACGAGGCACACCTGTTAATTGAAGAGCATTGCAGGTGACTACCTCATGAAGCTGCTTAAGATAACGCCAGTAGTGTGTAAAGCGTCATTAAGGTAAACGCTGGCTACTTTGAAGACTCGTTTGAAGACAAACGTTTGACTGGTACTGTGTTTGTTTGTTTGTTTATTATTATATAGACACGAGTGTTTTACTGGGAAATACGCCACTCATATTTTTCATA
>JAOTRR010000002.1:17368653-17386458 GCA_028570945.1 Gogo arcuatus
CACCTTTCCTCAAAATTTCATCAAAATCCATTCACTCCTTTTTGAGTTACGTTGGGAACAGACAAACAGAGGTGAAAACATAACCTCCTCCAACACAGCTGGCAGAGGTAACTATCTTGTGAGCACAAGATAAAACTTGTGCACAAAAGATTTAAAAAAAAATCACCTTTAGGGGCTCTGTATTAATCACATAGACTTTTCATGACCCGTGCAGGCCTGTGATGAAGTCCTTTCAAAAAACCTCATCACGTCTTCCTCGGGCCTTGTCATTTACAGCACACCAATTCTCCTGAACTGTTAACAACCGAAAGCTAATGTGAACGTAAGAAATATAGGCGACACGTCAAGCGCCAGCTATATGCTGATTTGATCATCAGATTGTTAGATGATTCTTTAGAGGACTGTACACTGTCGGCTATAGACTTCAGTAGCAGAGCTGACAGCATTTGTGATCTTACTATATAACATTAATATCAATCATGCACTGTTTTTTTTCTATTACTATTATTTTACTTGTGTTTAAGAAATGTGCAAAACATAAATGACCCAACATGCCCATGCGACCTAACTAAAATTTAAACTGTTGGTTTTGGTACAAAACATGATTAATAATAATTCATTTTGTACACAGTAAAAACATGTACCAGCAATCTATATTTAACAGTGTATATTTTATTTAAAATGAAATTTTATTATTTAATGAAAACTGCATGTACCTGACATTTATGTGTGTTGTTCCATAAAATATACCCTTTAAGAACACAAGAAGGTCTTTTTGAGCCATTTCCAATGTGCCATGGTCAAAGCAAAAAGAATGATCAAGAGCACATGGGAAGCTAAAGGTTTTTTTTCTTTCCTTAAATGTAAACATTTCAGTTTCATTCCACAAAAAAGACTTTGGTGTCTGTGATGTTACTCATTTAAAATATTATTTTTAATTCAAAAATAATATTATTTATAAAACTTTTTTTTTTTTGCTTCCAACTAATCAGTACTTCAGTAATAAACATAAGATTGCAATGGAAACGTATTTCTTTAAAAAATATAATTTAGCATTTAGCTAGTAAAATGCTAGAATAAATCCTCAAACCATACATAACCTAAACATACATCAGAATATTTTGTTTTAAAAATGGTACATGATAACAGTACATGATAACAACACTGACAAACCTGAGACCTTTTTAGAATCTATAGGTTCTCCTATTGTCCTTCTGAGGAACTCTTAACAGTTCTGTGGAGAACCTTACCACTGGTTCTTCATCAGAGAGGGTTCCAATAAGATCTCTTTTAGGATATTACGAAACATTATCTATCCAAATAACTATTGAAGAACATCTAAATGTACCCATTTAATATTATTATTTAAGCCTGGACAGCTACAGGGCCTACACGACAGCTGCCATAAAAAAGCACTGAAACACAGGAAGCATCATGACTATGTTAACTAGTTAAAGTTTATGTTTGATTTAGGGATGTAATGAGAACCTCTTCACTGGAAAACTCTTATTCATGTGAATGAGTGTTTTTCTAATTAAATATACAGTCCCACTTTTTTGCTGCAAGTAGTCACAGAAATGATAGACACCTCTGAGTCATTAGGGGAAGCTGTCCACCTTAAAGAAGAGCCAACACTGGACAAAGTTTTCTATTCTTTCAGTGAGTGTCTTATTTCTCATTGTCCACAGCACCTAACATACAGAGCATAACTCAGTTACTTTATGAATTTGCCAACTGTTTACAATTCTTCACCTCAAGGAAGAAACATTTTTGTATAACTTTTTTGTAGAGAAATTTTAATGCAATGTTTGTTGTATACAACAATTGATGACATTTTAGTTTAGAAACAACTTGAACGGAATCATGCATAATGTAGCTAGCCTCTGTTTTGTGTTTTGAACATTTTACGTAGCAGACAGAACACATCCAGAAAACCCTATATTCCAACAAACCCTATAGCATGTCAATGAGAAATAACCTGACTATAAATGTATTGAAATTATTTACACATAGTACTAGAAAAGCCCATTGAATTTCCTTACTGATGTGATCCAACCCAAACACTGAGCCAAGCTGAACTTTAGGATATTTGTATTCGCTGATATGATTGTTTAAAGGGCCTTCAGTGCAGCTTTAGGCAAACAGTCAGCAATGTGTTTAAAGATCACACTGCCTTAACTGATTCTTTACATGGAACAAATCAGTTTGCATTAATCACATGACTTACAATGGGACATTTGTGCTTCATGTCCAGTATGTTTTGAAAGGCTTTGGCAGAAATCCTATAAATGGTAAAGTCTGGCAGAGTGACAGGAAATCTTAAAGAATCCTATGGAGGTTTGAGTCTGTACTCAATATTAGCAAGACATACCCAGATAAGACTCCTTCAATAAATAGACTCAGTGAATATCAATATAACCATCTCCTCATTTTACCAAATTCAAATCAGAGTTAAGCACTTGGCTGTGGAGGAGACCCAAACATTTAGGGCCAGATCTCAGATTGGCATCAGAGATGTGTAAAAAAACAAAACAAAACAATGATTCAGGTTTGACGTGTCAGACTAGGAATGTTAATGTAAAATACAGACCTGCTGCACCTCAGGTCTTTATAAAGAGGTCTTACAAAATATATACACCATTTCTCAGCCAAACAAAGAGACACAATATCTGCAGAATGGCATAGAATACAATAAGCTGTTATTTATAAAATGTCAGCTGACAATACTACCAGTTCAGCTGGAACTAAATATATCTCATGAGGTACATCCTGAAATAACGACTGCTGTGTGATGCACTAAACACATCTTTGCCTTTTTCACATGATCATGTGTGAGTTTTCAAACAGTCTGTGCATGAGGGTATTATTCTAACTGTCACTAATAATGATGTATGAGACACAGCATGAACTAAAGATTGCAGTCTGCACCCAGATTTTGCCTTTTTCACTGATCGTGCAGGGGCTTTCCAGAGCACTAATGCCTGCAGAATACAAACTAATGGTGCCCAAGTCTAATATGTTATTATAACTGTCACTCAGTAAAAGGAAGTTAAAATAGGTTTTTGCACTTCCCTTGACCATTCCAGTGGTTGTTCATTTTTCTTAGGAAGCACCTGCTGTACAATCACATTTATTGAGGTAAAGTTGTGAAGGTAGGACGCTGGAAAAAAAAAAAAGTATTAGATATCATATATCATCTAGTATAATAATGTCCCAGAGTCTGGATTTATGATTGCCTTCTCACCTTAGTGTGAAAAATATAGCCAAGCCAAGTGTTTTTAACAAAATCTTTCTTTTTTATTATCCAAGACCAATGATACAATCATTAGAAATGTTTTATCTCACAATTTTAACAGGACCTGTTAGTCCTACAGAAACTGCTGGAAGTTTCACAAATAAATGAGTTCAACCAATGAAAGAAGTGAGACAGAAAACCAGGGTGACTGATCAACTAGACATAGAAATCTGTACAGTATGTGCATGGAAAGCAATGGTAAAAGTAAACAAAATGTTCTGCAGCAGTTTACAAACTAAACGTCTATGAAGGTTATTCAAAAACAATGCATATTTATGTATAAAAGGGTTTATTTCCAGAATATTACATGCAAAACACTGTATTTGAGAGACATGTTCTAATATACTGTGCCAAATTTTGCATTTGTTGCTTTCAGCTGGCCAATCTGAATCTACTCGCTGTGACTTATTCTTGTCCTCAGCCTGCAGGCCTCTCCTTTGCTAGGCCACTTAATCAGAGGGGAAAATTAATTTTGGTTAGTTATGAAACCCAAGTGACCCCTGAAGACCTCAAAGCTGTGAACGCCGCCAATCAGTCAACTCCGAGCGCGCTGGATTTCAGTTGGAGATGAAAAATCCTGGAACTGACTCCAGCAGTGGATTTGCTGACCACAGCCTCTGATTAACATTACTCGCTAGGCCATTCATAAAGCTCAGGGCTCCGACATGAGCCACACATTTGTCAGCTATTTGATGCAAACCCAAAACTGCTTGCGAGCCTTTGCAATGTCACTAAAACACATACTTCAGACAGAACAAGTCAAACTTTTGGTATTATTTATCACTGGCATAAAGCAGTTATCAGACATATTTCAATCATGGTAACAGTGCAGAGGTTCTTTAAGTCTTTTGCAGTATTGTAAACATGTTCGCTCTTCTCACAGCCAAAAGACAACAGTTTAAAGAAAATGAGGAATCAGATTTAAAAGCAGATGCTGGAAAACTGTATGATCACTTTGAGCCAGAGTGACATTTTTGTGCTCTCACCAACAGTCAGTCCAGTTTAAACCCAAGTTAAAACCCTGATTAATATTGTAGCAGTACTGTAACGCACACAGATACAAGATCAAATATTGCTTAATTACTCTATGGGACTCTAAGTGGGCTGAACTGTGTGCGTTCATGTATTAGTTGTAAACTCAATCTGGCTCGAGCTCTGTACCTAAGTGACGACTCTTGTGACCTTATGATTGGCTGTTTAGCCGTTCCCTTTCCCCCCATGGCATCAAGGCTTAAATGCAAAACCAAGCAAAGACAAAAAGAAAATAAAAGAAGTGCTTTGATCTAGATTTTAAAAAAAAAATTACATTGGTTTCCCAGGGTGCTGCCTGCAGCCTTTTAAGTTACAATTTACAAATGAAGTATCGTGTGTTTGTCTGAATCCAAAACACACACACACACACACACACATATTCAAAGACTGTGATTGAATCTTGTAAAAAATTACACCTTTACAAATATAAAATTGGTGACATTTTTGCAGATCTCTTGTCAGTAAGAAATCAATCTTGACACATGGTTCACCAAGCAATAAATAAATCACAATTAGAAACAAAAACAGTATTAAGTAAGTAATTTAGATGGTTAAAAGTGGCCGATTGTCTGTATGCTGGAATATCTGATTACAAAATTTGCATTATGAAATATAACGTTCAATTCTAATGTCTTTTAGTAAATGACTTGGAATATCTGACATATATTTTTCCACTTGTCATGAAATAATATTTCTGGGATGTATTCATGCATAAAAGCAAAATGTGATCCATTTGATATTTTTGTAAAAATATATTTTTAAATACATATTTTCCTGTGACCTGGATCCGGATAAGTGGCGGAAAATGGATGGATGGATATTTTTTGCATAGAATTCACCTGACCTCATACATGCACAGTTAATGGTCCAGTTAAGAATTAAAGGCCAAGTCCTCATATTGATTGTGTACATTGTACATGTATTCAGAGCTCACGATTGAAACATGTATTGTGACAGTAAGGGTGCTGTAAACTGAAAGAAATATAGGCAGCCTGAACACAGCTCCGTGTTTACATGGAAAGAGTGAGACAACTGCTGCGTGCTATTGGTCTTGCTCATAGTCACTCAATATCATTAAATAAAAGTAAAATTGAAAAATAAATTAACTTGATAAAACATCGGATAAACAAAGTCAGAATAAGAACTGAGAGTGGAATATGTCACACACGTGTAAATAAATGCTTCACTCAGTTCAAGACTTGGGTCTTGTTATCTTTGCAAGTGCCCCTCAATTTTAAGTCAACTGCCCCTCCCTGTGTATGCAGCTTTCGAAGGAGGAAACAACCCAAGCACAAAAAAAAAAAAAGATCAGAGTCTGACATCTTTCCTTCATTGTTTACATACTGGATATGTGTTTGCCTTACAATAAAGATTAAAAAAAAAACACATTTAAATTACTAAGGAGTAAATATACAATTAAGTTATTAATCATTCCCAAAATATTATTCAAGAGTCTTAAATTTTGTCCCTCTAACCACTTTGCATAATTTACGGTTTATATGGCTTATATTGCTTCTTAGTACCATATATGCTACAATTTTATACATAAATTAAGAAGATCTGAGGGCATATACATAATCAGGTACCGTCAAATATATCTGACTTTTCACTCATAAATAAAAAAAAAAGATGTTCAGTGTTAAAAAATTTCTAAAATACACTGAGTTAGTATGAAAACAGTCTCAGTCAATAGTCTGGGAAATGCATACCTAATATAATAAAAGTTCTTCTACCAGTTTAGTTCAGCAATAGAGCGTTTGCATGGCTCTCACTGGTTCTGCAGTGGAACGTCAGATAGGTCACAATAATGCCTGGACTTGTAAATTAAAGTACTAAAGTTACACTGCTTTCTGAACTGAGCAATTTGTAGCATTTGTGCTTAGAAACCAATTCCATAAGGGCTATTACTACTGAGATTTGCGTAGCTTGTGAGCATTGCTACGTAGACCTGTGTAACCCTCCAAATATGGCTGACCCCTATCAATATGGCCGCCACACAGACTCGTCCATCCTCCCGCTCGAGTTGAGAGCGGTGGGTGAGCTGCTATGGCTGCCATCTGCCTCGGTGCCTTCAGTCTGAGCTGACAGGTTGGGGTTGATGCCTGTTGAGGCGCTGGTGCATGGTGGCAGCATCCGTGTTGGGGAACGTTCTCCCCCTGGCACCATGGAGAATTGGTATGAGCCGGACGAAGCCCCGTAGTACAGATATGGCGTGCTGCTGGTCTGGAATGGCCCACTCTGGTTCTGAGTGGATCCTGGGTAAGGAGGTGGCAGGTAAGTGTGGTAGTGGGTGGTGCTTGACATGCCTAGAGACATGCCCGATGTCACAGGAGTTGGTGTGTAGGTGAATGTGGCAGGGTAGTGCATTCTGGGACTAGAGAAACGTGTCTCGGTAAGAGAGGACAGGCTGGGAAACTGGCGCTCGAACTGGCGTGGGTCAGCTGCAAAAGGGCTCAGATCTGATGTACCTGAAAGACAGAAATATAGGCAGTGTGTTTAGTACATTTACTTACAAATTATGGAAGCATTAAACACAGATATAGGAAATCTAGAATCTAGTGCAGATTGTCCCATATTGAGTTCAACTAAATTAAGAATGAAAATCTTGCCATACTGGGCAGCATTTGGACATAAAAATCACTGACACCCCAAATTAAGAGAACAAGAGATTGCTTTTCACGAGGAAAAGCACAGAGAAAATGTGTGTTTTTATTTTATGAGGGACATTAAGCAGGTGGTAAGGCTGGTAATGCAAGTTTATGGTTTATTACTATTTCATAGAGTTTAGCTTCTCTTTAACTTGACCTCAGTTCTCAGCTAATCTTCCTTATGTTTGGTAGTAAATGTCAAGTTTGGTATAATTATTTTTGTTATTGGATTTGTAGTTAGATTTGTGATTGGGTGCCGTTGACATAATCAGGTAGACTATGATTATCATGATATAACTCAGCTATTCTGAGGCATTTGTCACATTAGCTATAGATAACATGAAGCTATTTGGGTTAATTTAGGATGAATATGTATTTTTACATGAAGCTTATAGTTCCCGATTCTCGTTATATGAATTAAAAAATAACTCTCTACTCTGATGTTATGTTGTTAAGCTAATATTCTAGTTCTTAGAAGGTGTTAGTAGTTTTATGTTGATTTCTGTTCCACTGTACATTTACATTAGCCATACTCTGCCCACGTTTTCAGCAGTCAGGCTCAAGACTCAATGAAATTACTGCCAATGCAGGTATTATATTTATTTACGTCTTTTGCAATATGCAGAAAATGCACAACATCTATAACAAAGCCAAAAGCAAAAATGTAGTAAAAATCAGTTTATGGAAAGCTACACAGACATTTTTTAACCAGGGAAGAGCTGCATCACTGCATCACAGACTTGCATTGGCTTACGAGTGATTCATGTCCTGTGGTGAGGGCAGTGATGTATAAAAGTAGTTTAAAAAAGCAGCTAATGTGGCATCCGCATTTCCTATATCTATGATGAAAGCAATAACACTCAGACAAAAGGGGGCGCTGTGAAGCATTACTTTTAATCCACACTCTGTGAATGTTTATCACACACTCGCCAACCGGTGGCTGTTTCATCGCTGAGTGATGA
This sequence comes from Gogo arcuatus, assembly GCA_028570945.1. Classification (NCBI taxonomy): domain Eukaryota; kingdom Metazoa; phylum Chordata; class Actinopteri; order Siluriformes; family Anchariidae; genus Gogo; species Gogo arcuatus. The sequence goes on from JAOTRR010000002.1 coordinate 17,376,591, forward strand.
GATCTGAATTTCCTAACTCCAAATGTCAAACATGGTATATAAGCTACCTAATGTATAATAATCAGTCATATTGAGTTCACGAAAGTTGAAAAACCTGTACGCAGATAAGCACTCATTTTACATTTTAGCTTTCAAATCACTTTCAAACCACACGTTACAGCCCTCGAGCACATGCTGTTACTATTGTCATGCTGAAACAGCACAGTAATCAATCTCATTAACACCTATTTATTTCTCCACTATTGTAGAGTGCACAGCTCTCTCATATCTTCTATTGTTAGTGCAAGGTTATTTTATGTATTCCTGTGTACACGCATATTTGTAAAAAATATCAAAGCAGGATAAGTGCAGGATAAAGCCAGAACCCATATGGAAGCAGTTTGAGGGGAAAACAGTTTCCATGGGATGCATAATGAGCAGCCTCAGATGTGGCTGCACGTCTGCGATTAGCCAGAGAGAAGGGGCAGATCTGCTCTTTCAGACCCCCGTTTGGCTTTTCTAAAAATTACAAACCACTAATGGTCTGTGGCTACCACAGCACTGGGCCAAAAGAGTGTAAATGGAGAAAAGACTTCCCTAATCCTCTTCCTCCTCATCACCAAACTCAACCATTTACCACACTGTACTTTCTTATTCTCTCACCCCCAGCACACACTCACTCATCATCCACCAATCTCATATTTCATCTGTTTTTCTTATCAGTTTGTCTACTGACCGCTATGTAACCCTGATGCTAAGTGTCAGATCAGAGCAGTTCAGCTCCACACCATCCTCATTGTCAGTTTGCTGGTGGAAATCTGCGGGCCTGCTTTTGTATACAATCCTCCGAATGATGAATCGGCACACTTAAGAGAACATGTGTAGCCAATTATAGACACATCGGGTGCTCACGTTATCAGCTTGTTGCCATTTTAGTTCCAACAATGGAACTTTAGTTAGGACAATGCCAAAGAGAGGGGAACCCATAGAACAAAACATCCTATACATCATCATCATCATCATCATCAGGATTTAATAAGAAATGAAATTATGGAGACAAACTATATTTGAACTCTGAAAGAAGCCATTTAAATACCATATAATACCAATTGTAACCTCAAACTCTAACTCAATTACTACTTATGTAGTTGGAATTCAGACTAGATTCAGTCATAAATTGAACACCACACTGTACAAACTCCATGGTGCTTATAAAATGCACAACAACGATAAATTGATCATAATTCATTCTTATGTTTTTTATTCATGTTTTTTTTTATTCATGGTATCAAATAGATAGAATAAGGACTAATGTTATATCTACACAGAATTTTTCAATCCCCAAAGATTTGTATGCTCATTGATATTTACTAAACTAGCTAACTCGCTTGTCATATATTTGTTAAATCACCTAGTTTAGCTTAGTTAATTAAAATTTCTGAACAACCAAAAAATAAGTCTGGCAACCAAACTGGACCTTCCACTTGTCCAGTGGGATAGCTAAGAAATTTCTGATTTGTCTATCCCATCTGATTTGCCCATTGTCTTCTTTTTATCTCATCAGTCCCTGGATCTAAGACTCTAAGGATCTAAGACTGAGTAAAGAACTGGAAGTTGAGAACAATACAAAGACAAAATGGGGCAGTACAGCAGCTGCTCCAAATAAGCTGATATGGGACGTCCCCTCCCGAAGGAAGAAAAGGAAGAATAGAAGGCATTAGGACCAAGAGGTGCACGTGTCTCTTTGAGGAAAGAACAAAGGCTGACATTGCAGAGATGAAAAGGGGGTGAAATCTAAACTAATCAAACCCAACAAGGCAGTTGGCCAGGGTTCAAAAAGCAGGCAATGAACAGCCACGCCGAGTCATTTCAACTTCCACGTTTGCCCTGTGCTCAAAGAACACAGTTAGGGTGGAGAGCCGGAGGGGAAAGAAGTTCAAAAACAACCTGGCAATGAGTCAAACAGGTGTACTGAAGAAGGAACTTCGTGTTTGTTTCTAGCAGGGTGTATAACGTATCTCTTGTTCAATTAATAAAGGCACAGACATAACAGATCTGCATAATGTGGAGGATGACTCAGTAACTATTCTTTTTATTGTTCCTTTTCAAGCTTGTTCCAAAGAAGTTCTTCACAAGTTCAAAGACTCAAGTAGAAGGGATGGGGTAAGGAGAGATACTGTCATTCTCTGGATTTTAAATGTGACATTGCTAAGAAGATATCTGCCAATGGGCAAGTTTTATACATGCAACTGATGCTTACAAGACAAAAAGAGGAGGCCGGAAAAATCTGCTTTGATTTAACTTCAGACAGAGAGTAGACAAAACCTTTGACAAAACCTCTGGGATCAATTAAGTAAGAAAATACGTAAGCAAAGAAGATGCACTTACAAGCGAGAACATATTTCACTTTCACACCTGGGTAAAAGTATGAGTTAAGACTGAAGGTGTGATGTGGGTTGTGTAGCAGATAGGTGTGGGTGGTACAGGTATGTTCTGTACCTGAGAGACGTCTTGGTACATCACTGATGGCGGGCAGGCCTGTGGCTCGGGTAGAGGAGAGCGGAGTGGTGGAGTGGATGGAAGGGGAAGTCATCTGGCTCAGGTAGGGCGTGTATGGCTGTTCATAGGACCACGGCGGAGACGACTGTGACTGCCGTGGGTCTAAAAACGCAATGGAGGGAACAAAGAAATTAAATGACCGTGTCCATATCAGTTCAATGTAGCTTTATGACATCAATGTGTGCTGATAATTTCATGGCAGAAGGTGATTTGAAGCCTTTGCACTTAATCTTATTGTCATTTTGGTGATGGGCTTATTGCTAAGCCCAAGGGAACTGGATAGAACAGTGATGCAATTTCAGCAATGGATTTTATAATCATATATTACAAACACAGTGTGGTGGAAATCATTATTACTTCCTCAGTGTGCTATGAGAATCTGCTCTATTACAACAAATGGCAACAATATGAACAGCAGGACAAGAATGTGTTCCTGTTTGCTTTCCACATTCATTTGGTAAACATGGTGTCTGCACAAATGCAGACTGGAGGAAGTCCAACGGCAAACATTTGCATTTAGCTCTAAACTTCATTGAGCATGGAAAGCAGTAATGCACTGTTATGAAATTAAATGTTCAAGCATATTTAATTTAATTAAGGTGATATTTATCTAAAACGGTAGTTCGCCGTGCTGCTGTCATACCTGAGAGCTGTGTCTGTCCCTGTGGGCTGAAGGAATTTGCTGCGGTGTTGAGAGATGGCCGGGGGCTCTGCGTGGGCACAGCGACCCTCATGGTGCTGTGGCGCAGGCGTTCTAGTTCACTCAGGCGCTCCGAGAACAACCCTGGTTTTGGAGGGTCCTCCAGCTTCTGCCTGTGTCCTAAAACAGCGAGTAGGCCAAAGGTTACTTTACTATAAACAGAGCTGGAGGTTACTGAGAACAATCAACGTCAACGTTGTATGCTGGCCAAATATATATCACATTAAAGCATAGAAGAAATCAACAATGCTGCAAAATTATATAGCGGTTACATTTTTTAGCAAGCAGCTATGTTCTTGTGGCTTAGCACGATGCAATAATTATCCACCAGAACACTCACAGTTAAATTGCTCAGTGACTGAATTTTCCTGTTATCAGTAACGTGAGTACATGTATGTGTCATGGGAGGAAAACAACCTTCAAAAACAGTCATCATCTCATAAGGAGAACCACTCACGTCATAAGCACTTCCCCTTGGCCCAGATCACTCATGGCTTCCCTACTGAGTATACTAGCGTACTGATGCAACATATGGAGGCCTATATCACTTCTGTTAAAACGGCACACAAAAGCAGTCTCACTGGAACCCATCCTTTCTGTCAATACAGGAGAAGAATATAGCTTAAAGAGAGACTTCTAAAGCCCTTTTTCTCTCTTTAGTCAGAATGTGCCTGTCTGTCTAGCCCCGCTTGGCTCCGCTGAATGGCTCTAAAGTAAATATCAAACAGAAGAAAAGAGAAACTTCTGCCGAAGCTTGGCAGCGCTCCAGCTGGCTTGAAGAGCTTCAGCTACCTCCAACCCTGCAAAACCTGATTGTGTTCTGAAGTTAAGCTGAGCAAACAGCACTTTGTGAGAAGGAGTCGTCGTCCAGAGGTTAATGTCTGCCGCACGTAAGGATCTCGGGTGCGAGTAATCCCTGGGAGCATTCACCGTGTGTGTAAGCGCTGAGGAAAGCATAAGAAATATGTGCCCCCTCTGCTGCTGCTGCCGCTGGAAAGGGCAAGCAGTTTAATTTCATTTAACTGAGTTGATTTGGTGAATGAATACACCTCTGTGTCTATATGGAACCAAGCTTGTCACAAATTACACGAGGGCTTACATGCGACGTGAAATAGTATCTGCCAATATACTCACCATATTGAATTTTATTAGAGGCATAAAATCACTGAGGGTGTCATGCTTCTTGTTCCATAAATATCAAGGCTGGATGCATCAGACAAACCTGCCAGTGTGTTAGTGAATAGGACAGTTATTCCTCACCACCATCAGCCAGCTCCTAATGTAATCGTATGGCAATGCCAAATCATGTACACCAAGTAATTCTCTCCTAAAAACTGCAATGTATAAAGAATAAGAGTATTCAAACACTACCTAACTGTCAAACTATCAAAATTACCTTATTAATTGTAAATCTACATTTATCAAACCCTATTTCACTACAGTTACACTACACTGTTCTCCAGTGATTATCTTGCATCACACTGTTGTCACTTTCTGTAATATATTGCATGAAGGCCTTGGAGGAGACAATTTTGTTTTACTGTACATTCACTGGTCACTTTAATAGGAACACCTGTGCCTTTGCTCATTCATGCAATTATCCAATCAGCCAATCATGGGCAGCAAACATCAACGTGGGGAAAAAATGTCAGTGACTTTGACTGTGGCATGGTTGTTGGTGCCAGGCTGGTCTGAGTATTTCAGAAGCCTTCAACAGGAACATATTTCAGGAATATATGCAATAGTCTCTAGAGTTTACACAGAAGGTGCAAGAAAAAAAAAAAAACCCGGTGAGCAGCAGGCCTTGTTGATGAGAGAGGCCAGAGGAGAGACTGGTTCACACTGACAAGAAGGCTACAGTAACTCAAATAACCACTCTTTACAGCTGTGGTAAGCACAACAGCATCACAGGACACACATCACTTCAAACCTGATGGGCTACAACAGCAGATCACATCTTCTGTTACACAACACATCCACTGCGGCTAGACTGGGAACAGGCTCAAGATGTGAAAGACGCTGCCTGGTCTTATCACATTTCCTCCTGTTCTGAACACATGATTTTATGCATTACACTGTTGCTACTCGATTGGCTAATTGCATAATTGCATGTTGCATAATGAGCAGGAGTACTGGTGTTCCTATTAAAGTGGTCAGTGAGTGTATGCTTGTATATGGCTGGAACGACAATAAAGCTCTCTACTCTACTCTTACGTCACATATTTTATAGTATACAAATACTCTGCTAAGTAAATCTTTTGGATCCCTAAAATATTTGTCTTAAACAGCTATACAGAGTGAAATCCTGGCTAATTTAAACCTTGAAAATGTGAACAGACTATACGTCAGACTAAATACTACAGAAGCTGACGAAAAAGCTTTAATGTGAATGATTCAGCTGCAGCAAAGGAAATTCCATAATACTCACATCCTCCTTGAGAAATAAAAGGTTTACGCTAGTCTCATAATTAAATCCATCAGGTCAATGGTTAGGAGTCACAATTGAGGACACCAGTAAAAACAAACAACAGATCGTATGCTAAATGATGATCTTGTGCAGGTCGCATGTGTCTTGACATTACTAATGAGGCTATGAAGCAATTCTCTACAAGAAAAAAAAACATTAAAAAGACTTATTCAAAGCACACGATGACTCCAAACCTTTGGCACAAGGAAAACTGTGAAAGCTGGCTTTTAAGAAAAAAGAGAATGACATACACAGTAAATAATATGAACGAATAAATACTGAGAAGCTGTATTTCTGGAAAGGTTGCCTGCTTGCATGTGAAATCGTCATCTGATAGTGTTCGAACCTGCAAAAACACCCTTAACACGTTAAACACCAGAGCACTCATCAACATCAAATATCAGCCCGGGCTGTCAGGGTACATCAATCATGCAGTGGCGACACAGGGAATAAAACGGATGGAAGAAGAAAGGGAAACATACATCCGTCTAGATTTCATTTCTTTAATTGCTGTGCTGTGGGGAGGGTTGACTCCTCTGAAGAGCAAAACAATGGATTATTTCATATGGCAGCTTCGTGTGAAGAGCTTGTGAAATTAGCAAGCAGGGAAAAAACAGCAGCGAAAGACGGGACAAGGCCAAACGCCTGTCTGCTCGCAGGATCAGAGAGGAGGGCAGTGGGTGGGAGGGAGTGAGACCGAACGAGAGCAAGAGCGAGCGAGAAGAGAAAAGAGAGAACAAGGCAGCCAAGCAGTACTGGAGTTCTGCCAGTCGCTTGTGTGGTCTGTGTGTTCCAGGATTCAGGAAGCAAAGCACGCCAAGAAAGGGCACAAATACTACCAGAGCTTTATAAATCAACAGCCTGGCTTCAGCAAGCAGGCACCATGCAACTTCACAACAAAAACAATTTGTTAAAAAAAAAGTGTTTAAAAAATTGTTAAAAAATTACACAATTCACTGAATGGCTGAGACATAAAAAATGAGATGGATTAAGGCTTACCTTGCATATTTTATAGTGAACAGTACTGCTAGAAAATTGGCTAAGGACTCCAAATGAAGATGAATGTACCCAGAGAGTTGGATGCTGTTGGAGAAACTGCTTGCCATAGTCCCTGAAACCTCTTTAAACATATCTATGCAGGGAAACGGTTATGGTAATATGAACACGCCGTTCCGTTCTCACATTGTGCCGACTGAGTCGGCGACTTACACAGCGGGGGTGTTAGTACACTGGAGCTGTGTGTAGGGAAAAAAATACTAGCAGATTTTACCCAACTGTATAGCTCCATCCAAGCTGTCAGCTTGCTGTCGTTCATACGAGGTCCAAAGATTCCCCCTTAGCCAACAGCAACAAGTAACATCTTAAGTTCACTTCACAATTGGAAATGTGCTTAGAGAAAGTACATCAGGATTATTTCTCAAGCAAGTCAACCCGGAAAAGGTTTATTTTCAATGGACCATGCGGCCTTTTGTCTGAGAGACCTACTGTGAATGTTTTGTTGTGGGAGCCTACCTGTCGAGACATGCGCCAAACGTTCAAAGCCTCGAGGAACTTCACAAATTCACCACTAATGCTCATTTCTGGCTCTGGTAATTAGAGTGGCTCCACACACAAACCGCAACGTAAACAGTTCAACATTAGTAGCAATATTATTGTCAGTGCTAATGCTAACATCATCCTATATTTTTAGCAAGCATGGGTACAATACACCACAAAAGAGTATGACCTTAAATATAAAAGTACAGTGCAATTGTAATATTATACTATATTTTATTAACTAATAATATGAAGTGTTTGAGGGAAGCATGATGGGGAAGGAAAGAAAAGGGATGACAAAAAGAGAACGAGGTGGACTAATCCAAAAGAAGAGCATTTCTCTTGGCTTCATTTACCATCGCTGTGAAACTGACAAACATGGAGGTAAAGCTTTGATGTCTTTCTGGCTACAGCTTTATTGGAGTCCTCAATGAGACAATAGCTCTTTTCCAGCCGTCTGCATGGCAGTCAAAACACACAGGCTCATGCAGAAGCTCGGAAAATACAGACCCTTTCATAAAATAGACAGTGTGTTTTCCATCTCGCTAACGTAATACACCATTAATACACACACCAGACCTGCTTTCCGCTGTAAATGATTCCATTTGACTCAAGAAATGTTACATGAATTCATCACTCGAATCTGAGGAGACTGAACATTTTGTCTGAGCTGTAATATCATCTCAGTGATACGGCAATGATGGAACAATAACATCCAACTGAAATTAGTCTATCATGCACTGGTTGAAGGACCTAGTATGAAGTGCAAAAGAAGTCAATGATCTCAAATGAGAAGTCATGATTTCTCACACAAAAACATTTAGGTGATAAACCATTGTATTCTGCTTATTCTAAGTACATCATATAACCTCATTAAGATTCTTCAACATTCCTCAAACCTTTTTTTAGCATTCTGTAGAATTTGTAAAATTCACATTTTACTAAATACATCCATCTGTAACTAAACCAAACACATTTATACAGTCAGTGCATGATTATTTGTGCAATCATGGACATTCTTGTTCAGAACCCAAATGAGCAACGGTAACATTCCACAAACTGTTTAAAAATGAACTCCATATACCTGACACTAATAGTATCTTCTGTGGTATCATACTGCAAATGTCCCTACTTCCAAGTGCAAATCTTTCCCCCACACAAGCATATTTAATTTCACACATAACATTGACTTGTATTGATTTTGGACGTGAGCACTGTCACGTCTTTATCCTCACCCCTGTTAAAACAGATTATCTGATGTATTACCAGCGAATCAGAGACAAATATGCGTCTAGTCCTTAAGAATGCTTGTACTCTGGTGGTCTGCAGGCCCTGGAGTCAGCCACCATGCAGGGAGTAACACAGAGCCTTCTATTAAAGATCTGACCAGCACCTCCCAATCCATTAGCTGAAATTGCTCTTAATAACCAGCGCTACACCAGTCCTGCTACATAATTACTGCACTGTCGAGTTCACACTCAGATGAGGCCTGGTGTGCAAAAACAAAACAAAACCCACAACTGAAATATTTTTTTGTAGCTCAGCATAAGGAAATAGCTTTTTGTAAAGGACTGAGATTAAAGATTGTAGGACAAATGTTGTGGAAAATAATGAGTAATTATTAGCTAAGCCTAATTTAAAGCTATATAAGAGTTGATTTAGGGATTCGAATCTGAAAGGCTGAAAGCAAATCAATTTATTCACGATTCACTGGCTGTCAGTTCGATTCAGATGCAACTTTTGTAAATTAAGATTGATTCAAATCAATTCAATCCAGCGTGGGTTTCTTCTGGGTGCTCCAGTTTCCTCCGACAGTCCAAAGACACGCAAATTAGTTCAACTGGCTACCCTAAATTGCCCAAAGGTGTGCATGTGAGTGTGAATGGTTGTCTGTCTGTCCCTCTGTGTTGGTCCTGTGATGGATCGGCAGCCCGTCCAGGATGTACCCCGCCTCTCACCTGATGTCGGCTGGGATTGGCTCCAGCTTCCCCGCGACCCGCAATGGAAAAGCGGTATAGAAAATGAAATGAAAATGAACTTCAATCCAAAAAAAACATGACTAGATTCAGCAAGTCAAGCTTCTTTAAGAAATATTATAATGCCTTAAAAGTAGGGATGGGCAATATGATGATATAATATCGATATTGTGATCAATGTCGCAATTTTGAGATATTGTGGATATTGTCAATATTTTTAGAACAATTAGAACCTCTTTAGAAACAACTGATTATGTGTTTGTACTGTTAAAAAAGTATCTGTAACAGAATTCCCCTAATATTACTCAGGCATATTTTTGTGTTATTAATGTCAGTCTCCGTATCCATGGTTAGCTGCTGCTTGAGCCAATCCTGTGCTGTATAGGCATTTTTGTTTAAGTGTTTTTATTTTGTTAATAAATCCATGTTCATGCCATTGTAAGCATTTAAATTTGATTGTTGATTAATGCAACCAATTCAATATAATTGTATTTCTTTTAAGTTAGATGCAGCTGTATAAGCTTATGCATACCGCTCTTTAAGTCAACATGGACTTACACTCACCGGCCACTTTAATAGGAATTTGTTCTCGATTCTAAGATCCCTGTTCTTGGCTGGCAGGAGTGGAACCCAATGTGGTCTTCTGCTGTT
>JAOTRR010000002.1:17394086-17406216 GCA_028570945.1 Gogo arcuatus
TATATATATACACACACACACACACACACACACAAATCCTCATGTGGTCTGATAGTAAAAAAGCATATTAATAGCAACAATGAATAAAATACAATGCAGAAAATAGAAAGTTCAGTCTAGACAGACTAGGGATCTAAAAACACATACTCTATAAACTTGTTCAACTTGTTTGATTTCATTTTTCCAATTAAAATCACAAAATCACACAGGAACAATGGGTTGGGTAAAACTACGTACCTTATAAAACTATAACAGCACTGGCTGTCTCACACAGAGAGAAAACCTAGCAAGTACACTCCGAGTTTTAGTTCTGAATATCCAGTACAGATTGTGGCAAACCAGACCCACATGTTGGACCCACATTTTTAGAATGTTGATAAGAATTTTACTTTTCATTTAGTTTACAGCTCCAGTCAGTTGCAGAAGGCATAAAGGTTACTGCTTTTGGTTTAAAATAACATCATGATGGATGTAGGGACACGCTGAAGGGATCAGGGGATAAGTTTACCACTGATCTATTTTTACTGGCTTTATTGAATGCTAGAATGAGTTGAGTTCATGTGTAGAAACGGTACAACAGTAGTGCGATTGCTGGTGTACTTTCCATCGTCTTGATTCTACCATTACTGAAAAGCACTTTGGAGGGAATCAAGTTTTCTACACGTTGGAGCACTAAAGCACATGTGTATTTATTTATATTTAATAAAAACAGGCTATACAAAAGGTGATCTGAACATGATGACTGATGTAAGCAGAGCTGAGATCCAGAACCGGGCTCGGGACTCACCTTGAAGGCGACCGGTAGGGTTTTGTTACACCTCCAGTGAGACGGCAGCACGGAGCAGAGGAAGTTGGGGCTGTCGGTGCGCACGAGCTCGGCGGGGTGGTCGGCGATGATCTCCACCATGGTGCGGTTGTCGTGCGCGCGCAGTCTCGGCACCGCCGCCGCCGTGTTCGCCTCGTGCTGCGTCGCTCCCGCCGCGCTCGCATCCGCCGCTTTCCCGGGCAGAGCCTGCACTCCGTTGGACGGCGGGCTGAACCTCCTGCTGCTGCTCGGATCTATCGGAATGCGCATTACACAGAAACACACACGCACGCACGCACACACACACAAATCGAACCGTGAGGCGGCTTCAGATCAAATTGCCAGTCCTTTTGGAGTCTCTTCTGAGCCCCTGTACACGCTGTGTACACGCTTTAACGGTTCTTCTTTAGTATATCATAGTGGAAATGCAGCGTGCTGTCTGGTTCGCATGCGCGGGTCGCTCGGAAGCAAGTGCGCGCGCCTTCTTTGGGGAAAACGAAATCGCGCGCTCCACGTGAGAAGTCAGCCTCAAAGCCGCGCGCGCGATCGTTGTGTTGTGTTCTGTGTGTGTGTGTGTGTGTGTGTGTGTGTGTTTCCAGCTCAAAAGAGTCAGAGGTATCGTTCTGTTCTTTGCGAGCTCACGCGATTCTCCGCGGTTTGAAGTTTACAGAGACAACGCGAAGGTCCGAGAGAAAAGCGAGTCTCCGCGCATCCCGACTCGCGAGGAGGAAAGTCGACTAAGGTCAGTCCTGCTGTAAAGCCCAATGGTTTAAACAGATGGCACGTCAAAAAGGAGGAAAACTTGAATAGTTGTGCGTAATAGCCTCTAATTCAAAGATGCCGTAAAAATATTCAGCTTTCCCCCACAAGCTGGCACAGTCGCAGTAAAAAAAAGAAAGCAAAAAAGAGACGGGACTGTGAAAGTTGCGGTTGGAGATGGAGGAGATAGGAAAAGCCGCAGCCTATTGGTCTCGTTGTGCGGTTTGTCTTTGGAGGCAGGCGCTTTGGCGAGCTCAGGTTTTGTGGTTTATATATATGTGCGCACGCGGGATGATTATTATGCTGATGAGCCTCGAGCACGTGGTGTACAGGACCGGACATTTCCCTCAATCCAAACAAACCACATTAATGACTCACTTTAAACTCACTGCCCCACAAAGACTGATATTGTAGAGGGTACAGTTTGTGTTCAGATCAAAACTTACACTGCAGACCTTAACTCATCAAAACCTAGATTAGACCTACTGTAGCTAAAACAGCAAAAACCCACTGAGTTAACAGGAGCGCACTGAGTTCAGTCCTGTAGTGATGAATGACTTTTACAGGGTTGCATTTACTCTTACAGATGAAGTCTTGTTGGCACAGATGAACACTAATAACACTGTAATAATTCAGTACTGTTGTAGAGAGTTCAGTACTGTAGCTTGTAGCTCTGGGGGTTCTCCGCTATTTATAATAAAACACGTAAACAGGAAGTGCGTAAAGCACATAGGGATGAGATGAACAGCTACTTTAAATCACGTTGGCTATAAAATATTACAAAGGATAGCTTATTTGGTGTAACCTTTGACTAGACGTCTATGTATGAGCTCATTTATAGTTTTTTTAAAATTTATTTTCACACAAATTTTAGCAGTAGTATAAAAACGTTGACATTAAAACAAATAAAAAAGCTATCGCTGTATCTAATGATAAATCAGGTTTATAGTTACAGAGAACGCTGTAAAATATAGTGTAGTTAGTAGTGCTGGTAATAATAATAATAATAATAATAACAGCAAAAACAACAATAACAATCATAACTATTATTATTATTATTATTATTATTATTATTATTATTTTACATACGCCTTTGTAACATAGGCCTATAACTTGTGCTCCCTATTGTTTTATTTTCTAGTTATTTTAGGATGATTTGTTTGACACCTAAATTACCCATATTTTTTTTTTAAATGGCTAAATTATGTCCCCTTAAATCACTACTGTTCTAGTATGTATTCTAGTATCACATACTATTCTAGTATGCTTTTGGAGAGTCGTTGTTATGTATTCATTCTGTCCCTGGTAAACGCGTGTAGTTTGAGGACTGAGCTGTGAGCTGTGGGTGGCGCTGTTGAATCTGCTTTTTGATGTCGTCTTTTACTGTGCGACTCCACACTGTGGGGAACTACAGCAGCCCTGCTGCCTCACTGCCGTCCTATAGCGGCACGCGCCACGTAAAACTACAATACCCATAGATCACCGCGACACGCCGGCGTGACGTTTAAACTACTCACCCGGAAAGTTGAATATCTGTGATGAGAGGCGAGTGTGAGAGAGTCAACACCGAGGGGACTATTGTTTAATAGCCACACAGAGGTAACTGAATGAAAGTGTGGAGTGTTATAGCTGTGTGTTTGTTGTGAACTCCTTACACATTCATAACGCCACTGTTTTAGACCTCATGCATGTTTGTGTACACACGAAAGCATAATAATGCTGCACATGTCCCAGTATTAGCCTATAGAAACGCCTGTTTTGCTTTTACCCTTTATAAGCGTGCACATTCCCATGCATGTTGGTGTTTTGAGCTCTTCGCACTTGAGAGTTTAGCTGAGCTTACTGTATGCTTTGAACTTTTAATACTTGGCATCAGGAACAAAGTGAGTTACTGGAGAAGAATAAGAAGCAAACTGCCTTTTAACTTTCTCGTTACACATTTGTGATTGTTTCACACTAGTTCCATCTGCAGGCTAGACAGAAAACAAAAAAGTCCATCACAGTCTGGTGTTTGAAGCCCCTGAGAAATCCTCAGCTCTGCTCTTCACTGAGGGATGCTGGAGTTAAGTTAATGCCTATTAAGGCGGCTGGGTAGTGTGGTTTTGGGATAATTGTGGATATAAAAGCTGTAGTTGAGTGGTGGCTGATAGCTTACTTTTCCACATGCCCATTGTTTGTTAAAACTGTGTGTGTGTGTGTGTGTGTGTGTGTGTGTGTGAGTGTGAGTGTGAAGGGCAGGCAGCAGATGAGGCGCCACACTTCACTGTGGAAAGGGGGGGGGGTGCAGACTGAGTACGATTTTACTACGCTCGCTCGTTTAACCAGAGCCTTATCCCACCGCATTCTCATTTGAATAGACCTCCAAGAGTCTTTGCTCTGCACTTTTGGATAGAGGGAAATAGATTTTGCATGATTTCACTTTCTTATGCAAACATGGGGAGGTGGAGGCCGTGGCACAGGGATGTGTGGGGTGCTGGGTCGAGGATGTGGGAGTGAAATAAAACTTTGAACAGCATTAAATCACTTTTTGCCTCTTCATTATAACCTCCAGAACGGCACGGTCTTAAATTACTTCTCCCGATTCAGCAGTTCCCAAATTTGTTTCTTATTCCCCCCCTAATATTTTATGATGTCGGACTGTAAATTTTGGGATGGCTAAATTGAGATGATTGTAGTCTAACCGTTTTATTATTTTTAATTTTTATATTTTTCTTACATTTTTGGACAGACTTAATTGATTGTTAAAACAGTAAGTCTGTCATTCTGACTTTTAATAGTTTTGTCCCCTATAAAGTATAAAGGTTTTTTTTCTTGATATCAGTGCATGAGAATGTGGCTTATTAATGGACATTATAGCTGCTTAACTTGATGTAATGTGGAAAAAAATTGACAATCAGATGATTTGATATTTTTCTAGATACTAGTGTTAAGCATTGCAGTTTCTTATTAGTTTAGTTTATATAACAAAAGCTTTTTGCCCAGTCATACTAAACAGTGCCTTGATTAAATCAGTAAATTAACTAGGCGTCTGTTGAAAAAGAAATTTCGAAGCAAAGCTATATAAAGCTATACAAAGCTATATAAAGGTCTAGTTAATTATAGAGAGGGAAATGCAATAAATAGCCTAGGCTCCCCTGTTCTCATTCAAGGCGAGGCACTCTTTCAGACCTTTGCATGTTGAAGTAATCTTGATTCATTTGCCACATCTGAATTCATTTTGCTGAGTATGGCGACCATCTGCCTTCACAAGTCAAAGCAAATGCTCCAGCTTTCATCCAACAGAGGGGGCGAAAACAGAAGGATTTGAACTTTTATGCTCGGATGTATTTATTGGGGAAGTTAGTGCTGTCTGTGCTTCTGCTCTCGGGATGCCTTGAAACACTTCGCTTTCTCTGAGTGTAAACTAGCAGTTTTATGTTCGCCTTCTTGTGCGTTTCCTGCTTTGATGTATAGAAGGGGTGGACAGCATTTATTTGGTCTGAGAATTGTTTTTAACAATAGAGCAAGCTATTTATTTTGTCCTCTGGCTTTGTTCTCATCTGTTCAGAAAAAAAGGCAATCCACCTGTGTGATTTGCTAGTCTGATGACTTGGCTGGCAAAAGGAAGGCTGTGGTTTTGAATTCAGTCAAGCCAGCAGCTGTGCATCAGGTGATTTTGTTCAAATAAATCTGGTGGGCCGTCAAAACTCACCTGGCTCTGCTTCCAAATGTAAATGTTTCCACACTGAACAATGGAACATTTAAATTTTACAAGGTCCATTTCCAGGTAAATATCAGCATCCTGTTAATTTGTTTTATTAAGCAGGGGGTGATATTTGACGAGGCCTAACTGCAAAATGTGTGGATAGCTGTGTGATGAATGTTATCTGCTGGGCAGCACATGATAATATGTTCACACTTCCTTAATCTCTTTACTTTTTAAATTCTCCAGTAATGATCTTTTTCATGAGTACAGTCTTTGGGTCTTTGGGTTGATTAGAGATGTATAATGTAGATGAGTCTTTACATGGCATTAAACCTAGAGCTGCACCACTGACAATCCTGGTGCTGTTAGAAGACATTGAATAATTTGATCATATGTAATTAATCAACCTAACACAGTGATTTTGTTCATTTAGTTTTGTGTAAGTTTGGAACATGTTTAGGGATTTAGGGACTGTTGTGGGATACTTCATTAACTTTTATGTCAGCATGGGTAATATAACAGTAATATAACATTATTGTTATTGATGAATTTGATCACAGCACAACTTTCTAATGGCTTTCTTGGGTACTTTATCAACATTGACTGACTCCAACAATATTACATTATTTCTCTCCTGTTTCTTTTCAGTTTCTTTTATTGTTATTGCTATTATTATTATTATTATTATTATTATTATTATTTTCATATTGTGGCCTTAGATTTCAATGTGTGCTCCAACTTAAACCTCAGCAAAAGATTAACAATAACAATGAATATTGTCTTGTTGTTTTTTTGTGAAATAATATTTTCACCATATTGACCACACCTCCAGGCCAGCAGTTACCACAGAGCTGCTGAAATTGAATTAGTAATTTTGGTATCTGTGTGTACTTGATTTTTAATAGGTATTGACACTGCAAAAATGTTATTGGCGCATCATTAAGTAGAACCAGATGTTCAAAATTTAGTACTGTCTTAGTACTTTTAAAAATGTGTTTTATAAGAGACATCAGCACTGGGTTGTGTTCCGTGACTCAGTTGCACAAAAAGAGGCCCAATTTTATATTTCTCAATATGATTTGTGTAAATAGGTTTTTCAGTGATTACTAGAACACTTTAATTACATATGAATGGCTTTAAATCACTAATATATATTAAGAATTAGCTCTGCTCATCTGTTCTCACTGTGACACTTTAGAAATGTTTCCATTATAAAACTCTTATCCTTAAAAGTAAATATCACGCGCCGCATTCCAGAGCGTCTTTTGTAACGATCCAGGTTCCGTCTCATGTGGCGTGTTTTTTCCTCTCCTGTCTGATCGTCAGGAAATGTTTTCTTTGTGAAGTGGGTTTATAATTGCCTCAGGCTTTGATGGACCACACGGTCAAATGAGCCCTGCGTTTTGTGTGTGTGTAACAGATGAGCAACAGTGCTGCAAGCCCCATGGCAGCCAGCAGCACCTCAGTGGCAGCGAGAGGATCCGGAAAACCCATCAGCTTCATCCCAGAGCTGCAGAGCATGATGTGAGTAGATCAGGCTTTTACACAGCTACCCGCTTTACACTAACATTCACCAGTCTGAAGAGGAACTTCTCATTTTACAGTTCCTAAATCTCACAACGGAGCTCGGCTGCTCAGCGCAGCATAAACATATCAGTGGCTTCCTCTCTTCAAACGCACACACACGCATTACGCATCCTTTCATGCCCCTTTTCTGATGTGTATACTAATGTCACTCGTCATCATGATGATCGGTAGTTCAAAAGCGACCAGTCAGTTTGCATATGAGGGCATGTCAGATGTGAGAAATTCTCACACTATTCACTAAACCTCAGTGTCTTGGATGCATCCAACTTTCTGCACCATCGAGAAGCCAGTTAGCCGCAGACATTATGTTCATCACTGCTGTAATAAAGAATACGCATACAAAGCTCAGATTCTGTGAAGGGAATAAGAATAGGCCTTGACTTACTATTATTCATATTGAAATATTGATGTTTTGCAAATATTGCTTAATGTTAACTGATTTATGTCAGTTTAGCGAATATGAGTCGATGAATTGGTCCATTAGGGCTTTGTGCGAGAACTCAAGTTGAACTTGAAGTCATATGAGGCCAGTCTTCAATTATATCAATTTAAAGTAAAAACAAAAACAAAAAAGAGACTCAAAAACTGAATTTCTGCTGCAATCCACATCTTTTTCCAGCAGAGTGATTGTGGTTGGTGAAGCCACAGTAAAATTTATCCTGCTGTGTTGCCAGTGAGCCTCACCTGGGGAGACCTTTAGTGTTCTCGGAAATGGCAGATAAACAAAAACAATACACTTGAAACGGAACATCTCATATGTATTTTAAATTATCTTCCCGCAGTGTATTTCCTTTCCTTTAGGAAAATACACCCTGATTTGCTTGTGTCGCCACTGCTGAGCCTTGTTCTAATATGAAGGCCAGTTAATGTTCATTTATTATCTAAATTTCAACATTAAAAAAAAAAATCATCATTTTTCTTATTTTTCTTGTAACTTCAGCTTCGTGGTAACTTCATTATGCTTAAGATCTTTGTCAATTAGTCACAGTTAGTAATGTATGTAATTATATAGAATTAATGTAAACATTTTCATATAAATGACACCAGGCCAGCTTGTAAACCAGGTTCCTCAAAGCTTATGGTTAACTCAAGCTTAGGTTTTATATTATTCATGACAAATATGTGTGCTCATTTCAGCTTAAGCATTTAGTTCTAAGACCTTATGCATTACTGCTCGATAGCATGTCTACAGCATGCTACTGAATGTGCTTGTGAAATCGCACCCATACTGCTCAAACCTATTTTTTAACCCCCTCATAAACTCTCAGTTCTTGAAATCCCATTTTGCAAGTTTGCATTTAGTTATTGTGTCTTATCGTGTGTTATTGTGTATTGTACAGTTTCCTTAACATTGTATTACACTGGTATTCCTTTGGCACAGCTTACCCTCTTTTTCCTGTATTCATCATGTTTTGGTTCCATCACGCACTAATAACTCTGCACTGGCGCTTCTTTCTGAACGAGAGTCAGTCAGAGTGACGCTAGTAAACTGCGTGATTCTGACATTTATGTCTGCATACTGTAAAACAGGCACGTTTTCGGAGCATGTTTTTTTTTTCGACAGTGTCTGGAGCGCTGAGGGAGGAAAATGTAAAGACGGTTTCCTCTGGCTCTCATTGCCATGACTGTCTGCCGCCTCCTGCCTTCATGGAGGTCCTTAATTGAGATCACTTGTACTTATAAATGGCAGGAAGTGCTGTGGTTCATGTGAGAAGAAATGGAACTGAAACATGGCCCTTAAAAAAAAAAACGGAGGCTACCGTCTCAATGATCTAATGGAGCCATTGGAGCATTTTTGTCACCATTTGTCACATTTTCTCTTTCCATGATAATATCAGCATTTCAGCATTGTTGAGCTGATTAAAGTGTTGTGCTGTCCGTCTCGAGCATCCTGTTGCGTTAGGTCTATAGCTGGATTGACTGCACTCAGTGATTTTCTAGAGAAAGACACTGAAAGATAGCAAATCATCTGGTACATGGGATATATTACACATTTGCCTGGACTATTCTGGGAATTCAGTACTGCATGCATTCAAGTGCAATGATATAATCAGAGTAGTAGAAGGAGCACCATTAATACTCGGGTAAGAGTTGCTGCGTGTTGATAATTTGACAGTCAAAGCTAAAGGAGCTCAGAGTCGAGTTGTGTTTTCTTAGGAAGGGGGCCAGTGATCACTTTTGTCACTCATGTATGAAATAACTCTGCCGTTTTGTCTCTCTATCTATTCCCATAGCTGCGGTCAAACCGAGAGGTCGCTCGCGTCAGACTCTCCCGTTTGTTCAAAATGATTAAAAAACTTGCCCTTCCTTCCACTCCTAATCATCCTGACATTTAATACTCTGATCCACACTAAAAAGTGCTTACTTTGGACCGGAAAATTCCATACTACACGCATAAGGTGCTAAGCATAACACAGACAGTTGAATATGGCCAACGTTCAGCTTTTCCTTTGTTTGTGGACTCGACTCCCTACATCTTTTTCCTGAAATACTCACACTGTTTAAATCCGTTTATTGAACACCTATAAAGTAAGCCGTGGTCTGTATGATTGATGACTTTGTTAGCTTTATATAAAGGCAGATTAGTGAATTGTGGATTAAACATTAGATGCTCATGTGCCGTTGAAGGAGATTGGCTTCAAGAGTTTTACTGATTGCTGATATTGTCCATTTCTAGAATCATACCACAGCAGTGTTGAATTCTCAATTCTAACAAGTCAGAAGGTGTTGATTAATTTTCTATAACAGCAGCTCGGACAGTCGGGCATGATTTCAAAGTAAATCAAGTTTATATTAATGCACACATTCTAATACATTATCTTTTCCATAGTAACAGCTTACACAGGGACTTGTATGGCGACCGGATTAAAAAAATGTGTGTAATTATGGAAGGAGTCTCCAGTGTCAGCGCTTTGTAACAGTCAGAAGTAAAGCTGTAACTTTGTTTTCCAACATTGGAAAGTCTTTAGGATTTTGTGCTTTCTTGGTAAAATGACATGCTGCTTTTTTTTTTTTTTTTTTTAAGTCAAGAAGGAAAAAACGTCAGCTGTTGTAATGTAAGTGATGACAGGAAGTAACTGTTTCACGGATACCCACGGAAGAAAAGTAACTAAAGGCATAAAAAGTCCAAGGTGTCATTCTTTAATAAATAAACATTTGTTAGCAATGGCAAATTGCTGTGGTATAATAGGAATCAAACACCTCAGGGTGTGCTGTTTTTGGAAAATAATCAGCTTTGATTATATTCCTATAATAGCATGCGGCATTGTGTTTTATTCCTTACTTACACATTGTGAAAAGTGAATGTCAAGGGTGTTATTTATTAAAGAGGACAATACTCATTTATGATGATTTATAATATGTTCATCAAAGTGATTAAATAACAGAATAATCATTTTAATAATGAAGATATTTACCGAATATCGTACCTTGTCTAAATGTAGACAACATTTTTCCCATACCAGGTTTTGGAGGAAAAAATGGAATTTGTTCCAATGGTCATTTGTTCTTTATCCAGTAAAGACCAGCAGCGTATCATTATCTCTTCCCCAATCTAAGTGCTTTTCTGAGAAAGCACAATATAAGCTCAGGAGTTCATCAGTGCTGTGCCAGTTGTATAAAATAGTGAAATGACATTTTTGTGGCTTCAGGTCTCTAACACTGATGGACACATCTCTGTACATCAGCAATTTTGTGGTATTTTTTCAAACCTGAAGTTACGGCAATAAAGCTAAACTAAAATACCTGAAACAATCCATTTTTTTAAACTTATGTACAATTGGGCAGTAGGCAAACTTGGTACAAATATTTATTTTGATATATTTATTTGTGGCATGGCGTTAATACTATGGTATTTGTACACCCTGCCCAAACCCACAACAGCATTTTTGTGGGCTTGAGGTTGTCTAGCATTTCTTTCTGTGTTCTGTTGCTCATTCATATCTGAAATGTTTCTAGCTGAAAAAAGCTACTAGGACGTTTAGATAAACACTGTGGTAACTGAACTATAAGGGAAAAGTGGGTGCTGAAATGTTACCATGGCCCTCTTAGCTTTATCCCTTAAGTTAAAATGATTCTGCCTTTTTTTAACCAAGGAATGTTTCTTAGAGACACTCGTTTCACTTATTATAGTCGTTACTTTGCAATGACCCGAGTAATGACTGCTAAATCTTTCCTATGATTAGTATTGTACACCAAAAACACGACATTTTATAACTTCTGAAACAAATACCTTTTTATTACATAAAAGTTGAGAGTGAAATTTAACATTTAGCTCATATGTCTTTTACTGAGTTGACACGGTAAGCCAAGGTTCCTGAATTAGGCATATTTTCTCTCCAAATTAGTGTTTTTTTTCTTTTTTCTGTTAAATGAAGTACAAAAGTGTTTGTGCTTGTATATCTGTGACTGGTGGCTATGGGCAGAGCCCAGCTGTCACTACACCCAAAGGCTGTTTAGAAAGCCTGTGCGTCAAATGAGGCCAGAGCCGGGCACTTTCCCTGAGCGTGCGGGCGTGCGCGCACACACACACACACACTTACACCTCAGTGGGACTTACTGTAACCACTGATACCACACACACACACCTATGAACTGTAAAATATTCAGTCTGCACCATTGCGGGAATAAGGCAGTGCTATGACTATTGAAAGAATTTTATTGAAGATGACTTATATGTCTGGTAACTTCATGTTTCATGTGCATGAAATAAAATTGAAACTTGTAACATAAAATTCTTTAATTGTAGTATAATTGCCCCTTTTTTCTGACGTATTAATAAGGTTATGTTCTTTATCATAATCATCATCATAATAATTAGGCAGCCCATGAGAGTAATTAAAAAGTAATTCAAGAACATTAATGAATATGTAGTACATTTCTCAGCCTGTCCTAGCCGTTGCCCTCCCACACCATCGCTTGAAGTTTTGGCACCCTGTAGGCATGTGATTAATTCCGTACCCTGTCTCCTGGACTTCGACACTCATAACGCCTTCTTTACTTCCAAGGCCCCTTGAATGTTTTCCTAAACCGGGATGGAGACGAGTCCCTTTGGAAGTGAGCAGCAATAATGAGTTGGCACACACGCGGTCTCTGCTTAACCAGACTGTACTTTGGGAACTGAATAGAACCTCTCATCACTGTTATTTGTTTACTGCAGTGTTTTTGCTGTGAGATCTACAGTGAAAAACACACCACTCTGATGGTTTCTTTTTCTTTTTGAGATACTGCAAACTTTTAGATATTTGTGTGAAACTCGTGTGTGTGTGTGTGTGTGTATGTGTGTGTGCATATAT
>JAOTRR010000002.1:17434786-17445558 GCA_028570945.1 Gogo arcuatus
ATGTTCCTCAAACACATACCTATAAATAGTAAAACCAGAGAAACTGATAATTTTGTAGTGGTCTCTTAATTTTTTCCAGAGCTGTATATATATATGTATATATATATATATGTAAAAGATCAACACCTTCCGATCAATCAGATTCACAAATTCAAAAGTGCTTTGGTATAAAAAGTGATATGAGTACTTTATGCTTTGACACAGCAAATTACAATAATGTGTGTTGCTAATATTCCAAGCTCTGAATACTGTACCGCTCTCATCTCTCCTGTGTTTGAGCAGACAAAGTCAAATAAGCGGAGTGTAATAAGTGCTGAAGGTCTCCGTATCGCCTTCCAGTGCATTGAACAAAATAACAAACTCTGCCTTCAGTTATGACGGGGGCTGCTACAACTGTTTATTTTCCTGGACAGCCTCTGCCTATAACATTACGGATTTAAACCTTAAATGCATACCTCGAGGCACTAGCGCCCTGTGACCTCTTTTCTCCCTCTCTATCTCTCCCTATAAAAAAAAAAATTACATTAAGCTCTGTAGAATTGCCTAATCTTTGTTTTTAATCAATTAACTAATACCAAACAAAACAGAACACTTAATGAATGGCATTGTATAACGTGTGACTGAGTTTGATATAGCAAATATGTAGTACAAGCTGTTAGATGTAACAAAATATAACTAACAAATGACAAACTTTTAACGAAAACTATGACTAATTGCATTTTATTTTCTTTATTTGGGATTGTCTGTCAAGTGCTTTGTCAGGTTTACACTGTCATGGCTGGTGGTTCATTTTGTGATACATAAATTTGTACATAGATAAGGACTGTACAAAAAAAGATAAAAGGCTTTAAATGTTTAAAATGTTTTGTTTGCTATAAGGATTTTTTTGTATTACAGTGATATCCCAGTAGTCACAATGGAGCAGTCAACAAGTTATCTGTAACGCTGGTTTTGAGAGATAATATTAACCTTTGTTCTTTTTTTCTAGTTTTCATAACATCAGAGTTCTCTCTTACACCCGTGTGGATATGTGGAGGTTTTTTTTTTTCCTCTTCTCCCCTGTCTCTGAGTGCTCATTTCCCCAAATCAGGACTCAAGTGGGTTTTGCAGACTGGAGAGGCCAGCTTCAACTGTCCTGAAATAGCGCAAGTCCAGCCCAGTCTAACCACACCCTACTGCTATAAACGCCTCTTAGCCTGGAAAACTCCACAGCCGCTTCAAGGACAGACACACACAGACACACATACTGTAAATCCACTCCTAAATGGAAAAATCCTGCAGAAAGTGTTAACAACTGCTCCAACACAGAAAGCTGAAATGAGCTTGAACTACTCCCATAGAGTAGACATCATTAATATCTTAGTCACATCTACATGATGCACTGATCTTGATGTCTGCAGACATAAGGATATTCACTGATTTATTAACAGTCAGAAAGGAAAATGCATGGAATAAGTAGCTTGGCCATCAGTTGTCACTAGTGGGAAAATGAAAACAACAAAACAACATAAAATTCCACTAATGACTGAAAAACCGTGTTCCAGGAACGCTGATGTTCGTCTCCAAGGTTGTGATGTCAGAGGCCTGTCATTATGTTTCACTCTCTCTCACTTTCAAGCCTGTGTGCCAACACAAAACTGCACTTCACTCACCAACCTGCAACAGTGTCCATAAAATAAACACAGCTTACCTTACCCAAGTTTATTTTGGGCTTGAAACTGCCTCACTGACTAGTTTCTGTGCTTGCTGATGGAGTCGGAATAATGCTACTGCCTTTATCGAACTTAGCAAGTCTAAAGCTTCACATGCAGTTTGGTTTTTCCCTGCCTTAAAATAAAAATATTATTCTTTAAACTCTGCCCACATTAATGATTCACAAGTGGCAATGTGTCACTATAAAACCTCATGCATTTTGGGTTTTTCTTGCGAAAAACAAGTGTCGCTCTGCTTCTCGGGTTACGATGCTAATTAAATTATGGCGCAGAGTCTGCTATACGAATTGAATCATAATTCGTTTTGGTTAACCCAGAAACCATAATCCTGAGGATTTTGAGCTTTTTAAAATTAAGAATCATTAAGCTGCAAAGTTAATGTCACCCTACAGTAAGTAGA
Source organism: Gogo arcuatus (assembly GCA_028570945.1). Classification (NCBI taxonomy): domain Eukaryota; kingdom Metazoa; phylum Chordata; class Actinopteri; order Siluriformes; family Anchariidae; genus Gogo; species Gogo arcuatus. The sequence continues at coordinate 17,436,899 of JAOTRR010000002.1, forward strand.
GCAAAGCAGTGTCTTTAATTAACCAGTTCCACAAAATAAATTGGGTATATTAACAGAAACCCAAAGCTCATTTCTAGTGGTGCAGATGGACATTTCAGATGAAATGTGGCCGTGTGTGTGTGTGTGTGTGTGTGTGTGTGTGTGTAATTTGTGAATAGTACATGCTAGTAAATGTAAATTACTTTCGTTTAGGTTGAGTATATTCTATAAATAATGTAACTATTGCTTGATGTTTTCTAAGCTTTCTTCTTGTGTTGCTTGAGACTAAAACCTGGATAAGCCTTTCCCACTCGTTCCCAAGAACTTCTTTGCAGCTTAAAATAACATTAGCGCAGATCTTCGAATGTATTCAGATTGATTGATTGTTTTCTGGTATCAGAAACGTTAGATGATTGTGTTTACCCCGTTTCTAAGTTCAACAAGGCGGATGGTGACATGGAGAAAGGCAGAAGGAGGCTGTTGCTGCACCACAAGCTCATAAACATCAGCGTCGACTGTGCTGCGCTCACTTTGAACACAAAGCCCGGACCCAAACATCCAACCCATTTTAGCAAACTAGCTGTGCTCTCGCAAGTTTTTGTTTAGCATCGTTTGTGCAGACTGACTCGTGCTGCCCGTTGATGTAAACACATGGGGGCCACGGGCCAAACCATTGATCCTGCCTAGCTCACATCAACATGCAAGGGATTATGTACGTCTGCCCTGCACTTATGTATGTCTACTACTGTGACAGGAAAAGGAAAAACAGCATGTCAGACTTGCTGCATGTTCACAATTATGAGCCTGTTTATTACTCCATATATCTGACGAGTTATTTTCCTACTTGCCTTTATCCGCTCTGGTTTTGTATCAAGTGCGACGTTATATTTAAAAATGAAATTTATTTCTGAGTTGCAGTTGAGGCAACATTTATTTAAAGCATTTTTTTTCTTTCCAAATCCAGTCTGCAAACTTCCTATATGGCGACTGTTGTCTCGCTGGTTTCCTGAGCAAAACTAAACTGCTTTGTGACCAAACAAATGGAATAAATTACACAACTGGAGTAAATTACTGATTTTCCTCTGGAAGCCATTTGGATTAAAATGTATTTATGTGAAGCAAAGAAATGAAACGGGGTTGTAATAAAAGTTAATTGACAGTGTTATGGTTGAGATATTTAATATCCAGATGTACCATTTTTCAAGGGTAGGTGTGTGTTCTTTTATTTGTCTTTGAACCATAAAAGAAATAAAAAATGAGTTGGTGGTCCTTAATAATATTTGTTGTGTTGCCAAAAAGTAGCTGCGCTTTTATAGGACCAATCTGTTGAACTGCATTTATTGTGGAACTTCCCAATACAAGGATTTTAATGTTTGTTAATTTGAGTGCACATATAGATTAAAGATTTAAAATGGATTTTGAAGACTATTGTATGAGAGGATAATTAGTAATATAAAGATCTATAGTTTTGGAAGTAAATCATTTTTCTGTGTGGCAGGATTGGATTCATCACCTCTGGTTAAATTCAGTTATTCAGGTCCATTAGTGAATTTATTCTGATGGTTGAAATTTTGTGCTTCTCATGGTAGTCTCTCTTAACTGCAGCGAGTCTGTGGCTGTTTAGCGGTTTGCACTTCCATTGGATGAAACCACTGTGTCGATATTAAGCACACTGAATGTGGGAAGCTTTGGCAGCCACATTGTGGGAAAACTTGCGAATAAAGGAGTGTAGAATTTGTAAACAGCACATTGGCCATGCATAAGTGTATGCTGACTAGCTTTTGTGACGTGGTATGAATATGGCTGCTTGTGCTAATTGATGTGACTTTTCTTTTTATTAGTGGCACATGACTCAGTCATAACTGTGTAACTGGTGTGGTAACAGATATTTACTACTGACTCCTGTTTTATCCTCACTTTCAAAAAATAGCTTAATTTGCTGAAATTTCATTGGTTATACAGGATGTTATGCAATAACACCATAATCTTCAGATCATTCTTCAAAGCCAGTAGCTAAAGTCAAACTCACTATAGCGTTTTAAGAAAGCTGGAGCCTAACTGCTACTGAAAACCGGATCCTAATTGCTACTGACAAGCATGAAGGTGCCATGGTACTGAAAACAAGTTAGCTGACAGCACTTAAATCCCACCTCCTAAATGGTTGTGATGGAGGTTTTTCAGGTGCCTTTGTTGGTACTCACTGCCGTGCACACTTCCAACACACTCATCAGCTTATCATCAAGCGCTTCATAACCTAGGTCAGGGCATTTAGTATTGGGAAAACATTTTAGGAATTTCTAGGAATTAAGCTGGAAAGCTGTTAGCTTTGTGATCACCTGGAACTTAAGCTTGATTTAGATTTGTCTAAAACCGTGCAGCCCAGTGGCACGATGGTCCGAGTGCTTGACATATCTTCAGGAGATGGTGAGTTTGAGCCCTCTGTCACTGAGAGTTCAAGAGAGTGTAAATAAAGCATGGCTTTTCTCTATCCTTTGTTGAGTAGAGGGACACTGCACAATTATGGGCTGGCAGTTAGTGCTCTCCTCTGAACATGTTTAACAGCCAGAAGAGTGATATTGCAGTGACCTTTGTGCTGACTTGGTGCATATACTGGCACTGTCCTGTGACGGTTTACTTTATTTTTTTAGGTTTTTTTTTTTTTTTTTTTATCAGATACTAATTTGGAACAGATACCTTGGGTCGTTGTTGTCTTCATTGTCTTCTTCCTCTTCCTCTACCTCTTCCTCCTGGGATGTCTATGGCAGGCCATAGAACATATTGGTAAAAAGTTTTGAAAAACTGATTAGGGACTGTCTCTCAGGCTGCCAATCAGAAAATGAGCTCATATCTTTCCCAATCTTTAGTTAATTGACATGAAACTTGCTGTGAGTACATACAGCCATGACAAAACGGTATGAAGTTTCCATGGCAACCGTGGGCTGCTGGGCTGCTTTGCTCCCTCATTGTTGCTTGTAACTATATTTTTGGAAGTGTTTCTCTCTTCCTGAAAAACAGTCTTACAGTGGCGATATGTGAGACATGAAAACTGAGCTTTTCTGCTTTGCAGTTAAAGCAGAGGTCAGAGCAAACATGAATAAAATTCATCTGGTGGAAAGTTCACCGAAGGGGAAAGGATGTGGGATGTGAAAAACTGATTTGCAATCACTTTAGCTTTGCTCCTACTTTACTTAGTTGAACTGTGACCTGCAAATTTGCAATCCTTGTTCTTGTGAGCCAGTAGAAAACAAAAAGTTTATTTTGTATTTCTGTTTGGGTAAACAAATTGTGCAGTAATAAAATCACAGGGAAAAATGTAAGGCGTGTTGCCATTTAATATTTTTCTTCAGAATGTATTGCATAGGTCTATTTAATAAGTGTCATTTTATGTATTGTGCTATTTTGCGTTCCTGTTTGCTTGATAGTTTCCTTTCTTGTCAGAAAAAGTACAAAAGTGAAGTTTTTAGGTCTGCATACTTATTATATTATAGTACATAATTATATACTTATAATTATGTATAATATAATATGGATGTGGACCTGACTGCTGATCAAATATGCACTTGTAATTCTTTAATTATGTTATAATTGTATAAAATGAGCTTTATATGCTCAGCGGTTGCTTATTAATCCAAACATTTCTACAGATTGCAGTTAAATATCAGTTCTTCAACTACGTATTGTATGATTTATACTGTTAGCATGGAGCCATCCCATCCACCAACGTACACGTTTCTCTCTCTCTCTCTCTCTCTCTCTCTCTCTCTCTCTCTCTCTCTCTCTCTGCCTGCTAGGATTTACTTAGGAAATTTGGTACCTCTGTGTGAAAGCCAGTTGCATCGTGTGTGTTCTTTTAAATGTAGCTTTTGGCTTTATTAAGATGGTTGTTTATCCCCAGTTGCCAATTAAGAGAATTTCTTTTATTATTGGCACTGATTTAACACATGAGGTTGAGCTTCACTAGTCTTGGTGAAAGCATGTGTAAGTTAGTAACTGTTGAGCGACATGAGAGACTAATGGGTGTGAATTGACAACGGTTAATTTAGGGGAGAAAATGGGAGAAGAAAAGGGTGCATCCAAGTAGCCATTGAAAGCAGTAGAGGAAATAAATATTTACACAGAACTTCCTTTCAATGAAGCTGCTCTCCAGAATATTCCAGACTTGGCTTTATAGCAGTCAGACACCACTGTTTAAGTATTTTGTTGTATTAAGAGTGTGCGTGTTGTGTGTTGCAGGTTTGCGCTGGGTGATTCTCGGAGACCCCTGCATGAAACCGCTGCCCTCGTTGAAGACATAGTGCACACGCAACTCATCAATATGGTAAGCTTATTTAAATGACATGAAATGCTCGATCACACTATAAATTAAGGCGTTTTGTGTATATTTTCAGTCATACAGGCTCGTTATTCTCTTTCAAGATACATTCTCCAGCATACTTTTATGAGAACAACTGACGTGACACTCTAGAGCTGTTGCACTGCATGACAAAGTCGTTTTACATTTTTGCATCTGGGAAATGGTTTAAGCGCTCTCTGTAATTAAGTATAAATAGTATGAAAGCAGGCAACCTCTTTTCTCCGCTGCACTACAGTGAGCATTCAGAAATGTCAGCCGCCTCCCAAACTTTCCCAGCAGCCCTGCCCTGTGAAACGGGGCTCACAGTCACTCCGAGATACAAAAAAATGGACGACGTGAAGTAAATAACTCTGCTTTTCAAAGCTAGCTGCTTTCATTGCTTAGATAAACACTGTTACGCCTCTACTTGCACCTTGTCATGCGTTTACCGCAAGCACATGAAAACGCTGACTGTAGTGGCCTACGGCCTCCCTCATCAAAGAAACCTCATATGAAGCAACAGCTCTGCTGTTTATGTAGGGAATATCATGGCCAGAAATAATTAACCTTCAGTATATTATCCTTCGTAATGGTGGGATTGGTGCAGTTTGCATTGTCAAAAGAGAAAACATGTCATGTGGTCCAAAGTTAGTACACCCGCAAAGAGTTATGTCCAAGACGGCCAAGCAGGCAGCTGTGACACATGCTGTAGTTTTAACCTTTCACCCCATAACTCCATGGTGCCCTGCCTTGCTATGAGGAGAAAAGTAGCTCTTAACATTCATTGCTTTGACCTTTAGCCCACTGAGTCAGAGGGCTCTTAAATCAGGCCTCCGTGTGTGCACTGCTGGGAAAAAAAGACAATTCAGCCCCTCCATCCTGCAGCTGCAGAACCCTGTCTTCAGGCTCCGGTTCTCATTTATACTCTCCCAGTTGTTAAACACACAGTAGCTATTTTTTCGCTATTGTATGTGTTTTGCGTGTTTCTGTTTTTCCTCTCTGAGCCAAACCACGGTATGGTTTCTGAAATCGCTGTGAAAAAGCAAAGTTTAATATGAAAGTGTTTCAGGGCTCCAAGCCCATGTCATATCAACCATCTTATTTATACATCGTGCTGTTGTCCTGCTGCTGTACCATGGAGAATTCTGGGACATCGTGGCATCAAGAGGATGGCAAATTCACTAGAGATCACACTTTGCTTTTAGAGTCAAACTGTGAATCTGATTACAGCTTCTTCTGTGTGTTTCTCCTGAGATTAAGTAGGGCCCAAAAGTCTGTGTGTATTGCCAAGAACTATTCTATTCCAGATATGAAGCATAATGCAAACATCTACTCAGTTCATACTTTTCTTTTCTTTTCTTTTTTTTTTTTTTTTTAAAGCTGAAACAGATCAATTCTTTGTAGTTGTTTGAGAAATCGTATGAAATTTGAAAAATATTTGAAGATCCTGTTGGTGCAGCATTTATTTCATTTATTCTTTCATTTTATTCAGATACTACAGCAAGATACTGAAGTAAAGAGCTCTGTGTGCTTAAAGCAGTACAGCCACTACTATCAGCAAAAAGATCAGAGCGTTTATTCAGTGTATTACTGCACAATGATGTAACCTTGCTGGAAAAAGTAATTATAGCACAGTGTTGTTGAATTCTTGTATTCGATGGGTCAGAAAACATTTTTCTGTAACAGTAGTGCCAACTCGAATTCAAATCATGTGTTTTATTAATGTGCTTGTTCTGTGCTATCATTTCTATAGTAACAACTCATTCATAGGGACTTGAATGTTCCATTGAATGCAACCATTGATTGAGTAAAGTTTTCTGTAAGGAGATGATTATTTAACATTTATGGAAGGAGGCTCCAGTGTCAGCTCTTTGTAACAGTAAGTAAGTTTTCCACCACAGGAGAGTCTTCAGGACAACAGACTTTCTGGTTTCTTGGACAACATGGCAAGCTGTGTTTTTTGTCTTATTAACTCCTAGAGAGACAAACAGAGACTGGTGAGGGAATGACTGTAAATAATTATATTAATGATAACATGGATGTAAATGATATTTTTTTTAAATGTAACTATAAATGGTTAAAAAATCATTGACAGTTTTTTGTGGTATAAGAGGACTAAAACACTTCTGGGTGTGCTGTTATATTAAAATAATCAACTTTGGGGTTGTAACAGTAAGTCCACTTTTTGCCAAGTGGCTATTAATAGCGCACCACCCTGCCACTGATTTTTTTTTTTTTTTTTTATAGTGGCACAGTCCAGTGTGCTTTATACTTAACATTTTAATAGAAACAGCTAGAACCTAAACTTTATTTTTTTCATACATTTAAGATGTAAAATGTCTCGCATATACTCGGATGCATGTAAATAACATTTGACAAACTCATTTTTGCAGGAAAAAAAAATTCTGATAATTCCAAGATCCTGATTAGTTTTGTTAAAAGATGAAATAAAAGTCAGTCATTCAGACCTTTGAACCCGCTGTAAGCTGTACAACTCTTCGCATCTGTTTCGCTGTAAAGAGCAGATGCCACCCAGGCCACAGATGAAGCTGCCTTCTTTTACCTCGCATCTGGACACGTGCACTTTTGTCTTGTTCACTTAATGCATTAATGTTAACTGTCATCTGTTCGGGCCATATTTTCTGACAGCGGCCAGTGCCAGACAGATTTATACACGCGCTGGCTTTCAATCAGATGCGCGGAACGTCTTGCATATTATAAATCACAGCACTTAAAAACTCTTGTGGAGCTTACTTGCCAAACATAAAAAGCCAGGACAGCCTAAAATAATTTACAGACTCCTCCCTGAGGACGTATAACTCTGTTCTGTAGATCCAAAGATACATAGAGCACATTAAACACGAGAATGATAAAGCTGTAACTAGTGATGCACCAGAATGAATATTCTTTACCAAAACTGAAATTTCAGACAAAAACTGAAACCCTAACCTTAGTTTGGGATTTTATTAATAATTTTATTCCTTATATCATGGCACACGTTATATTTTGATGTCAGTGATTTTCTAAGAAAAATAATGAGTTTCAAGGATAACCTTTTTTTTCCATAGCAAGTAGCATTGGCTTTAAAAACGTTTAAATACAGAAACTTAATCATTGGTTCTAAAATATTTAGTCATTTGTGGTGTGTGAATATGCATGTGTGTGATGCAGATCAGGCCAGACACCCTGATCAGGTACAGACAGCGTATTCAGGGCTAGTCCAATTGTGAACAGGTTGCTGGAACAGTTTAAAAAAAAAAACATAGTGAGTTATGTGTTTTATTTAAGTAGTGCTGTTTCCAATTTTATCACATTTCTGGTATTTTACGCTTTCAAAAAAATTACACTTTCAAATTTTAGGTGACTAAAAGTCTAGTGCATGTAACATACATACAGTCAGATCCTCAATTATTGGCACCCTTGGTAAAGATGGGGGAAAGGTATGAAAAACTGATACACTGAAAACATGACAGAAGTCTCACCTTTAATTGAAGTAAAATTATTTTAAGTACACTATAAACAGAATTAGAGAGAATTGTCATGCTGGAACAGGGTTCGGCCCTTTAGTTCCAGTGAAGGGAAATTGTAATGCTACAGCATACAAAGACATTGTAGCAACAGTTTGGGGAAGACCCAAGTATGGGTGTGAAGGTGAGGTGTCCAGATACTTTTGCCCACATACTTTTGCCTGTTTTTTTTTTCTTTTCCTCCATGACATGAAAATCCATGGCTTCCTGTTTCACTGATGTGTAAATATGAGAGGGCAAATACAATTAGTCATTTATCATTATGGGGAAGATTAGAGAATACACAATTGAAATGAGACAAAATTGTGCTTATTTTCATAAATCATGGAATGGCTATTAAAATAGCTTCACTTCTGAAAATGTCCATATCAACGGTTAGGGCAATAATTAAGACGTTTAAAGCAAACAAAGCTGTAACAAACCTGCCTGTAAGAGGACATAAGAGGATATCAACCGCTGGGCAGCGTCTGCTAAATGCCTGTAATGAAATAATGAACGAAATGAAACAACTGACTGTACAGAAAAGAACCTAATCCCCACTGTTGAGTATGGTGGAGAACCTGTGATGGTATGGGACTGTTTTCCACCAACAACCCAAAACCAAAAATTTATATATATAAATATTTTTGCTACCTCATGAATAAGATGGTTAAGATAATGCAAATAGTGTGCAAAGCTATCATCAAGGTAAACCGTAGCTACTTTGAAGAATCTAAAATATGAAACACACTATAGTACCAGTAAAAAGTTAGAAAAAACTAGAAGGGCACTCGGTAGAGTGCATACCTCTGCCAAGCCACATATCAACATCAAAATCAAAT
>JAOTRR010000002.1:17448556-17459319 GCA_028570945.1 Gogo arcuatus
TTGCTTCGCTCACTCGTGAAATATGTTCACCACTCGAAGATAAACTTCATATCTTTGCGCCACTGTGTAATATCCTCTATATATCTTTTATATATATCAAAATTACATTTTTAATGCTGCAGCATGGCAAAGAATTCAATATGCTAGTGTTCAGTATTTAATTTAAATAGTCTAACATTATGTTTATGTAGTATTAGGTCGAGTCAAGTGAGGTTTTTATTCTCATTCCTTGATATAACATATGTATACATTGGAATGGACCGTGGTACAACACACAACCATACAACAGTACAGTACACAGGATACATGGTGTGAGATGAGTGGGGGGGGGGAAATAAATTATGCCTGTAATTCTGACTGAACCTCACATACTTGCTTGACTGTGATGGTCAGAGCAACTCACAAAATTTATACACATCCCTTGTATAGCTTGAGCACCACAGATTGTCATTGCAAATAAGTTCTTTAGCAAAAACGCTAGTGGTTTTTCTGTAGTCTAATTTCTATATAGAACCCACTTTTAAGCCTGATGACAAATTGTTTTAGGGCTATGACAGTTTCTAAAATGTACAGGTGAAGAGTTTTATTCTGTACTGTAGCTACATTAGTAGCTAGTAAGATCCTAGAAACGATCGACATTTTAAAAAAAAAAGGATTTGTATTTGTTTTAAACACAGTATGATGAATGTCAGTTGATAACAAGTTTCCCGCATCGTATTGTTTTTGATTGGGTGTTGGACAGTGCAGTACAGTAGTTGTCAATAGTATCATGATGACAATTCATACTTTATATTTATATATATGCGTATATTTATAGTATAACTATTTTCGAGTTCCTCATCACAGGTCATTGCCGTTCGTGTGTATGCAGGTATGTTCTCTAACCTTTTGGGTTTCTCCAGCATACTGTAGTTCTTGGTAAGTTGGTGAGCGAAAATCATCTACGATGAAGGTTGTTGTTTTTTTGCCACTGCTATGATTACTCTCATTCTATATGCCTAAACAGTCTAGAAAGTACTATTCAGCATGTTCACATTGAGATTTGAAGGCAAATGATGTAGTTTTGCATATTTTCCATGGTAGTGTTCAGAGACTGAATGGGATCCTTACACTGACCCCTGGTGCTTTTCACACACATTTCTGAGTGAATGATGACTCCTAGTACAGTAAGAGCTTTGTAGGACCGAGCATCTTCACAATAGCTTTCTACTCTTGATATTTAATGTCTGTTTAAGATTGACACAAGGCTTGCTTGCACGGAAATTCTGTTATTTTATATTTGTGCATGACATGATATAACTCACATACTCCTATAAGAGCCTGATGTTTCTGCAGGCACACGTCCACAGCCCTATTAATGCTTAAAGAAAATGGACAGAATATGAGTAATTCATTCTTGTAATGTGTAGAGGGAGAGGGCAGTTAATTCAGTGTGCGTCCTCCCCCAGACGTCTGTAGTCGTCTGATTTCACCCAGAAACCCAAACAGCACCGTGAAAAGACTTCACATTTTGCCTGCATGTGAAACAGAGTTCACTTGGCTGCTTCTTATAACGCCAGGTGCAAAAGTTGGCAGGCTCTGCTTTCATAGGCACTTATTCCTCCGGACGCTCTCTGCTTCCAGAGTTTCTATCAATCCCCTGAGCCTTGATTGTTTTTTTTGTTGTTTTTTTTTGCTACGATGGTAATTTCATTAAATGACTATTTCATACTGTTGTAAATTTGATAAGGACATGTGAAAATGGCCAGTGCCTGTGTAGCTAATGAATAGAATTATGAGTCTATTGTAAATATCAGCTTAATTACCAGTAGTCAGGTGGTAAAGCTTGTTCTTCAACTTCTTTAGAGTTTAGAAAAATGCTTGTTCCTACTAACGGCTCATTTTAAATCTGAACACATTATATGCATACCTCCCCTTTATTTTAAGGGAATTTTAATGCCTTCTTTTTATTATTACAGAATTTAATTCAGTAAGGGAAAAAAAACCCCAAGGTGTGCCATCCACGCTACCTAAAACAACATCGTCTACAGAATTTCAAATTCACATCCTCATTATTTGCAGGACAAACATGACAAGTCCAAAGCGTAATTTCTCTGGATCAGGATGCTGGGGCTGAATAAAGGAACTTTCAGCAGCAGAACTCTCCAGGTCTGTTTTTGTTTATATATTCTGTTTACTCGGTTACTTTTTTATTACATTTAGTTGCCTGTTTATTTTGTGGATTCTACTTTCCACCTAAGAACCTGATGGGTGGCCTGAGTTAATGATGATCCAGATATATTTAACTTCAGATTTTTTTTATTTATTTATTTTTTGAGCCAGTTAAGAACTGCTGAGGGGCTGCTCGAGTCCTCAGGTCGGTCTGAGTGTAATAGAAGTGTATTCATACGCGTGGCCTGTGGTCGCTCTGGTTAGGAGGTTTTCTGCCAGGCCCAGACTGAAACGCAGTGCTGCTGGAGCCACCCCGAGCCCAGACACACTCCACCGTGAGCGATCGCTCACCGGATATTTGGAGTCAAAATGGTTTGGGTTGTGGAAGCATGCCTGTCATCTCTCGTCCAGGTGCTCGTACTGACATACATCAGAGGTTTGCGAATGCCTAGATCAATTAGTCTCTGCATTGCCAAGGCAGGATAAATGAGGGGTGTATTTTGCTTGAATATATGTTCTCGGTATCCTTTTTCCACAGCGAGCGAGGAGCTTTACATCCTCGCTCCCTGTGCGGTCTCATCTTACTTTGCAGTAACTGGTTGCTTTATCAAAGGCATGTATATGTGTATGTGTGTGTGCGTGTGTGTGTGTAGATATATAATTTTATGCGCCTGTCAGCTTCGTTCTTATTTACACGGCATCAAAATTGTGTAGGAGTTCATACAACGACTGCATCCACATTATCTGCAAATTCACTTATTATTTTATTAACAAACTGTCTCAGGTCTCAGTGTATCTTTATAACCTACCAGGCAGGTTACCGAGGTTTAACAGTGTTGATGAGTGTAGTAAAGGTCAGTATGTGCCAGACAGCGAGTGCAGCAGGTGTGTTCATCATGTCCCGTGCTTCACAGCACAGTAATTTCTGTACTACACTGTTGCTCACTTTCTGTCTCGCGTCTAAAATAGGAAACACTTGTTTTATTTACCCAATTGGCGAGCTCTCAGGGACACTCAGTTTCACAAAACATTGATAATGCCGCTTTCTAAACAATATCATTAAACTGCAAAGAACAAGCAAAACATTTAATCGGTGCAAACGCTCTCGGAATTCCCGTTCCTCTGATAGTGAGCCTGCTTTGATAATTTCTACCTTAATTGTTTATGACAAGTGTTTTCCCTCTTTTTTTTTTCTTGTAATATTATCAAACAATGAATCCAGTAGCAGCCCAGCGAACATCACACAGCCACAGCTAATAAAATGACCTGTTGTCCAGATCCCATAAGCTTTAACAATCTAATATAAGCTTATCAAACAGGGTTACCTGTGATATAATCCAGACGCTGACACATGCGAAACATACACTAATTAAGTTTACATTGGAAACGTAATCATGTGTTTGAGTTGCCAAGGTTGGTTTTAGAGCTATTTTTTATTTTTAAGGCTGTGCAGTTGAATAGTCTGTCTGGGAGGTGAGTTATGCAAACGCAGAAATGTCGTTGTTTTCTCCGCTTTCAAAGGAAATGGTTTAATTGATGCTTACAAGGACGATGGGACTGGAACACTGCCCCGGTCTTCCGCTTACCTTTCCCCCGTGTAATCAAATAATGGATTTCGTTTCAAAACAGAGCAGTAGCGGCACTGAGGAAATTATGTTCAGCTGGTTTGTTTATTTGACTTCTGCCATTCTGTTGCACGAGAGCCAGTCCTTTTCCTCCCACACTGTAATGTGACATGAACCAGCCCTCTGAGGCCAGCGTCACTTGAAAACGTGTGTTAATTAAAATGGATCCCTGTAATTAGGGCCCAGTGCTAGTGAGCTTCATCCAGCGCACTACACTTACATACTTCTGTACTAGCTAGGAGTCGTGTACACTGATTGCACTGATTTAGTGAACTCTTTAGTCAAGGCTTATTTCAAACACTAATGCATGAGCTTTATTTCACATATAAAAAGAGGATTCATTAAGGTTCTAGGCCTCATTTCCTAAAAGGAAAGACTTTCCTCGCTGAGGCCAAAGGTTAAGTTGACTACAGTGGTCATTAGTGTTTGTCCTCCTGCTCCTGTCTGCACTCATGTCTGGCCATGGCTTCTGCTGCAATATCAAAATGGAGAAAAACACTCTCCCTCTTATGAATGCCTGTGTAGTGTGATAGCTGAGGCATCTCAGAAATGGTAAAACAGTCCTTCGCCGCTCGAGTAAACTGTCAACAGAGCCTGCTTCTGAGCTGCTGGAAATAAACCACAGAGATCTCACTGTTCACCGAGCCTGTGAGCCATCCCAAATGAAATAACTCAGCCGACATCATTCAGCCTCACAGCTCAGGAGACTGCTTTCATCGGGTGAAAAATTAGAGCAATTACCAAAATTAATCTGTTATTTCACCCAATCTGTTTGGTGAGCCAGCGACTTCAAATGGCATGGAAAAACTAGCTTTTAAAGGGCAGCTGAGGAAAAGTAGGGACCAGGTCATTCCTCTTTCCTCTTAATTTGGGTTAAATCTGGTCAGAGCTGCTGTAGTTTAAGTTTGTATTAAGATTACAACTAATAAATAGATCATAAGGAAACCTCCAGGGTGAAAATAGATTGAAAACTGGAACTGAAGCTTTAAAAATCAAATTAGATATAAGAAATTAGATATCGGTGTATAAAGAGTGATCAGCGTGTTTTCTTCCTAAATCATACAATGCAGTGTGATTTTTTTTTTTTTTTTAATCCCTTTGCTTGCAGTTACAATTTGCAGTCGCAGTCATTGGTGGGGAGGAACATCTTTTCCATATTTCTCTCAGATGTTAAATCATTATAAGGCCCTTAATTGTGCCTCTCATGTACTTCATGAGTAGTTGTAAGTGCAGAGGTAAATAATGTTATAATCCTGTAATAATATAAGTCTTTGTAAATAATAATTACCCAGATGAGTAGTGGCTGATTCTGAGCCTCATTGGTGTTTGAGCTCGGTTACATTTGGAGAGTGAAGGATGAGAGGTGTACTTGAAGCCATTTTTGTCTATTAAAAACTATTTCCTTGTTAAATGGTGGGACAGATATGGCAGTCAGTCTGTCAACATTGGAAAGATGCCAGGCCAGAAAGAACTAAATGAAGCTCTCTGAGCTCGTACTTTTTTAAATGCTCGCCCTGTGATTGCATGTGTGAGGCCCATTCTACCTCCAAGCTCCATGCTGAGGTCCACATTTGCAAGCAAACATATTTTATGACCAACAAATGTTTACAATCCTCTAAGAATTGCTTGCATGTATTTCTAGATTCAGCCCCAGCCAAGACCGATTGAAGGTCTACATTTTAATTAATGAAGTTCAGGATTTAAAAAAAAAAAAATTATAGCCAGTTCCAGGAATAAAACAGACATTACACCACTGAAAATATATATATATATATATATATATATATCAGATACACCACAAGGATAAATATTTCTTTATTCTAATATCAGAAATTGCAGAACGCATTTTTGGCCCACGTGTTTGTTTTTATGTTGTTCTACATTTTGATTTCGTTGGTTTGCTTTTATTCTGAAATTGTTATTTCCTGGTGAGTATTTGAAGCATTAATGTTTAAAAGCCTTTGTATCTGTATTCTATTTCATGCCAAAAAACAGGATTATCTTCACATTTTTATTTGAGTCACAGGACTGGTGTTCAAAGCCATTGTATGAACTTCCTGTATACAGTATTTTTGTTCAAAAATGGCAGATGCCTCATTCAAAATTCCAGCACTGACTAAACTACTGTTCAGACACATCCTACCTTTCATCTGAAAATATCCACATTGTTTTTTCTTTCCCATTTGCATGCATTTGTATTTTTGTCTCTTAAATCCTAAAGCATCTCTCAGATCATTACCTGTTCTAATGAGGTCTTACAAAACCCTGCTGGTTTTAAATGGATTTAAATGACCGGTTTAACTTTACCCATTATGGTCCTTTTCTTCCTGTTGTAAGTTTAGGGTTAAAAATATAGGTAAGTTGATACTGTAGTCTTTCCATAAAGTTCCTTATTTCCAAAGAGTTCATTTGATTTACTGATTTGTGTAGACAGCTATCATTTTCAGGCGAAGGTGACAGTGATGGATGAGGTGTTTCTGCTCTTTTTGGCAATAATATGAAATGGCTGTGTCTAAGCTTCTTTCAGTCTCTCTCTCTCTCACACTCTCTCTCTCTCTCGCCTTTCCTCATGCTGGTAAAGATTGTTTCCATATGAATGTAACATCCCTGTGTACTTCTTTTAGTCATAACCCAATAAGGAAGATGAATAAGGCCATTATATTTTATAAAGTGTATGCAGTAGGTCTTGACACATATTAATTACCACAACTCTCACATGTGAGGGTGAAATGTGTGTAGTGTCTTGTTTCTTTTTGACTGGCACAGGGATATTCATAGAATCTATTCAGAGCTTTACAAGACAGTCCAGAAGAAATTTGACACATTAACAGCACTGTAAAAATATTGTGGCAGGTTTTCTTACTGTTTTATATTTATAGTAGTTACTGAATAATATGTTGAGATTAATTTTAGTTAGTTTGCTTGTGATGCCATATTTCTTTTTTTCTTTTTTTTAAAATTATTATTATTATTTTGCAGTTCCCAGGCTGGGCACCTGGAAGGTGGCATTGACTAGCTGGCTGACTAACACTTATTTTCCACTATTGCCCCTCTTTTCGTGTTTATCCTGAAGGCAAGGACAGCTGTGCTGTCATATTTGAGTGCTGAGAAAGCAAAACAAACGCTACCTCTGCCAAAATTGTCTGAAGTTTATGGAGACCCTATGTGACTATGAAAGTGCTGCTCTCAAAAATATGTGGTTTTCTTATCAAGGCCCTCAAGGATTTTAAACAGCAGATGCTGTGACTCATTCATCCGACTTGCATTGACTGGCAGAACGTCGAACAAAAACATCTTAAGCGTGATCTTGTTGTCTGTTGACTGAAGCTTTTTGTTCAGAGCTGAAGGTTTTTTTGTTTTTTGTTTTGGTACCTCCTCGCTCTCTTTGCAGCTCCACCAGGCAGCTGAGGTGGCTCTCCTCCGAGGAGCCAGGGTCATATCACCAGAGGATATCATCTTCCTCATGAGGAAAGACAAGGTAAAAAGAACACATGAACACACTCCGAGAGCACATTGCTACAACAAACATGCCCAACGACTCATGCTAATGTCTGGTCTCGCAGTAAATGATAGCTGATTACTCCAGTATGCGGTATGATTGGAATCATTGGAACTTGTACAATCAGGCCTCCACCCTTGCATTGTGAAAGTAACTATAGTCTACCTTCTCTGCTTCACTGGTTTTCCTCTTGTGCCCCTTTCTTTTAGAAGAAATTGCGAAGGCTCCTTAAGTACATGCAGTTTCGAGATTACAAATCCAAACTGATGAAAACTCTTGACGATGAAGAGCCACTGGACCCAGGTACACAGTAGATTCATAAATCATTTTTACTAGAGCAAAATATTGGCCACTTCCATTTTAGCTCCAGGGTATGTTTATGACATTCTGCCTAGAAGAAGACATTTTTTTTGAAACCATTTCCCCCTTGCACCAACTGAATTTCACCATTCAGTAAGAGCTTTAAATGATGAAGGGATACATAATGATTGGAGTCAGCCAAGGTAATTTTGTATGCCACAGTCAATCAGCAAGAGTCATTACCAGAATGCAGGCGGAAGCTTTGGCATGCCTCCTCTTTGCATAGCGTTCCACCTCTCCCTCTGCTAGTTCTCCATCAATATCATAGTGAAACGAAGAACGAGAGAGGAAAATCATCCGCAAAGACGCGGCAGTGCCGTTTCATGTCATGATGAGTATCATTAGGATCTTTGCTCCTCATCTGGCCTGTAACTTGAGAGATGGAATAATGTTAAATGCGGCGTTCAGAGCGAGCGCTCCACGCAGTCGATTGAGAAGGAGTCTGCATGTCTGTGCGCGCAAATTCAGACTTTCCCCCCCTTTTTTTCCACGAGAAGTCTGATGGGCTGCTCTGTTTAATGTTTTTGCTCCCCCAGTGTTTGTGTTGTGCTCAAATTGGCTCCGAAAAGGTTGACGTTTCCCCAAATGAACCTCCTCCTGTCAGGAAAACTGGATTTGGAAATACGCTTTTCTTACTTTGTTTTTTAGTGTTTTCCATAAAAGCATGGGTTGAGTGTAGAGCTCTGCTGGCATCCGTAGACCCTGTTGCCCTGATTCCTCTCTGTGAGGCCTGAGGGAAGCACCACGGCTGTTCTTGCTCTCTTGGCTGTGGTGTGTGTGGTGCGTGTGTGGTGGCAGTTTCGGGGACACAGCAGAAGCATGGCTGAAAGCAACCAGGCTGACTCTGACCACACTGTCTCTATCCTGACCCCTGCAGTAATTCCCTGAGCACGTTCGGCTATGAAAACCACTGCGATGAGCGTCACACACTGAACCATACCCACAGTCTAACCAGTGTGCTCGCTGTGACACACTGCTGCTACTGCTTGTCCTTTATTCCCCCTTTTCTTTCTCTGTACATCAGGAGCAAGACATACAATGCCTGAGATGTTCTTACAGCAGCAGGTTGTGATTACAGCACTATTAAAATATTATGCTGAGTCAGGGTTGCCCATGTAACATATAGCATACACTTAGATTTGTTAAATGAAAAATCCACCCTTTGATTTCTTTTATTATGAAATACTGAAACTTTTCTGGTTTAAAATTCCTTCATTGGCAAGTTGGTCTAATTTCACTTTGGTTAACAGTTTCTTACATTAACCCCAGTGCTGTTCGACTTCCTGCTGATTGTGGCACCAGTGGGAATTCATCTCTACCTAAAGAGAACGATGCAGCAGCGCTTTACTCTGTCAGTCTCTCTCACCTGCTCATCTGTGAACTCTGCTCAAACAGATTCTAACGCTTCAGTGTTCATGCTCATACCACCATCAACGAGTTTTGAGTTCTGCATTGTAAGAGCTGCATTGCATTGTGGAACTTTGAGTCAACTGTTTATTGTTTCCACTACCTCTACATAGGACCTCTCATTAATATGATGTTAAACGTCACTGGAGAATGTTGAGTGAGATTATTAGGAGCTAATAGTGAAACCTGATCGTTATTCCGAATGGTTGAGCTTGTTGAATTTTTTTCTCCATTTAAACTCTACTGCTGCTTTCGCACAGAAATAACAACAATACAGCATCAACCAAGAAATTAGCACCACAATCACTAATCATATCATGAATATTTCAATATAAACACATTTCATGTGTTTCAGGGTGGACTTATGGTTAAGAAAGCATCCATAAGGGTAATATGGAGAATTCAGACATGCCTGTAAGGGGGGAAAACGGGACAGAATTTTTACAGTAATGCATCTTAACTTGCAAAGTAAATCATGTAAGCTTGAGTAAATTTCAGTAGTTTGTAAAATAGTCCAGTCCACATTTTTTCTTTAGTGCTGAATTTTGTGGGTCATTGTTGGTGGATCAAAGATGGCATCTGTTTTTTTCCTCATGTTTATTTTGGTAGATTTGAATGCTCTGTTTCATCACTGCAGATTAGTTTTGTTTACCGTTCACCCAAACCAAGATTTTCCAAGCTCTTTTATTCCTGTAAACACACCACTGCATCAAATGGCAAATTTAGAAACATTTAGAAAACATTAAAGCCAAAAAATATAGTTCTAATTATGTGTATCAGCATATTTGTACCATTTGAAAGCAAGTTTACACAAAATGGCTTTTTTTTTTCCAACATTTTGATTGAATTGCCCGTTTACATAGGAAGTCCACAATTATGGTTCTGTTCGAGGCTCAAGCCATGCCAGCACCAGGAAATTCGAGCCCCATAAAAGTGCTGTTATTAAGGTGTCATGAGTCCTGTCTTCCTGATTAAACATTTTCTGAGGCTATTTATGTCATGTCAAGCAGACATTACTTCACAAAGATGCATTTGATCACTGCGTTTCCTCTCATTTAATTAACATTTCTTTCTATTCATTTTCCCAGCGCAGTGCTGTAGGGATTTAATTAGCAGCGGTTCGCTACATTTTGTAGAGTGAAAAGCGGTTTGTCTTGGTGGGCTGTATTAAGCCTTTGGGACTTGGAGCTGATTATGCCTGTTGAACTTTAGCCAGGAAGTGAGCAATTTTTGGAATGAAATGTAATAATGTTTAACATAACTTTACATTTCATATTTACCATAGTTTTGTTTCCTCAAATCAAAATGTTTTATAAATGTGGAGTCAGGGTTATTTTTATGCCCTTGTTATTCTACGTTATTCTACATTTTCATTCTCATTTGCTAATAATTTCCTTGTAACTACACATCATGGTTTGTTTCAGGACAGATTAAAGAGCTAATACGGCTAATAGTTATTAGAGCAGTGACAGAGTGATGTAGAAAGAGTGTAGATATTGGCTCTATAAGATGGAAAATCCTGTTTCTTCTGTGGGCATACATAGTACCAGGCAGTGTTCTTATGCAGAGTTAGAAGAGATGATGGTTGAGTGGGCAGCACCTCGGGCCCGTCCCATTACAGCTTAGGTGTAAACAAGGCCAGCTGGCCTACAGATGTGGGCACCAGCAAGTCAGTGTGTGTGTGTGTGTGTGTGTGTGTGTGTGTGTGTGTGTGTGTGTGT
>JAOTRR010000002.1:17459419-17470221 GCA_028570945.1 Gogo arcuatus
TGTGTGTGTGTGTGTGTGTGTGTGTGTGTGTGTGTGTGTGTGTGTGTCCGTGTGTGTCCACATCCAGACAAATTCTCCAGCAGCAGTGCCAACAAGAGGCAGAAACTGGCGCTGGACTTCCTGGGCTCCATCGACCAGACAGGGGAATTCCTGACAATGCTAGAGGATGACGAGGTGGATGAAGTCAAGCAGGAGAGGATGGAGGTGAGTGGGATGAAGAGTGCTGACAGGCCCTGATATATGCAGAGCTGAGAGAGAGAGAGAGAGAGAGAGAGAGAGAGACTCTTGTGGTCAGAGAGAGAGAGTTGTGTAGGGTACCTGTATGATTAGACATAGGGTTTCACATTTGGGAATCGGATCTCACTTCAACAAGGTGTTTATACATGTTAAATGTGCCCTCTGACCACAGGAACACTTGATAGTCTGTCTGCACCGAAAGAGTAGTTAAAGTGTTCAGGTTCCACTGAACACAAGCAGCCAGACCTCAAAGGCCTGTCATAAGGTCCTTCTGTTTCTTTTTGTCCTTGTCCACTTGTAGACTGAACATTTTAGCAGACTTTTCCACCGCAATGCTATATCCATCTACTTTCCATTGCACAGCGCCCGACATGCAAATGAGAAAAATTCAGGAAGGAGGTGAGAAAGTTTAGCTGTGGCCTGTCCAGTGTCATTAGAAAGACAGTGTCAGTGCTTTTCAGACCATATACCGTGTTAGAACAAATGTTAACAAGGCAAAATGCTGGACACAGAGACACATATGCCAAGCCCTCAACCATTTTGAAATCCCCAGCTCTCACTTGGCTCAGCACTATTCTAGAGGAAAAGTAAGGGAGCGTTCTATAACGTCCGTTTATCCTCACTCTGCCAATTAAAATAAAGGGCCCTGACTGAAAGATGTAATTACCTGACTGAAGCAAGAACCATGGACGTGTTCAGAAAAAGGGGGCAGTATCGCCATGAGACTTTATATACCCTGTTTCAATTAAAACCAAGCCCGAGTCATTCTGGCCGTTGCCCAGAAAGCCTGTGGTTTTCCTCCAAACCTTTGTTCCTACCAAGTGTTTTAATGGGTGTGTTTTAGCTATCAGGACGATCTTTTGGGGTATAAGCAACCGTATCCTTCAGGGCCTCCCACTTTGCACTGCTCATGAAGCCCCATGGAGCAGTTTTATGGCTTACCCACAGTGCACCGAGCTGCTTTATCTTCATGCACCCTCTGCTCCTTAGGCACTGTCAGCTCTGGCCAAAAAAAGGGAAGAAGAAAAAAAAAAAAGACATATGTGCATTTCCTTGAAAAGGACAGACAATTGGAATTTAATTTGACTGTGTCTAGTAATATGTCTCAAAGATTTTTATTTTGTTCTTTTGGTTGGCTTTGTGCATTTCTCCACTACTCACCAAGTTTTCTTCAATATAGTTCCTATTTACAGTAAATGGCCCTTTTTCAAAGCATTCTGCTATATCCTCCATTGACTCTCCAAAGGTTTCTGGGTGATGTAAATATATGGCAACACTTCCGTAAATACCATGGACGCTATTTTACGGCATTTCCAAACCCGCAACTTATGGTCCAACCGTTTGGTGAATGCCCAGTCTTCTGAACTGGCAGCCATGACTGCCATGCATCAGGTCAGACAGGGTTATAATTTAGCCGTGCACTTATAGTCTTGATCAGACTGCAATGGCCTCTTTTTTTTTGTCAATGGTATGTGGATAGGATTTCTTCAGGCAGACCATCAGTCTTCTCGTGGACCCTCTAAGATCTCTTGACAATCTGTTATTTTCTTGGCTACGTTCAGATGGGAATGCTTAAAAATCCCTTTGTCATATTGTGTGGGATCTACATTGTTTTTGCATTAATACTATGATGACAGAAGTCTTCAGAGAATGCTATTCTGGGACTCCAGGGAAATGTATTTTTCATATTTCACAGTGGGTTTTGAACTTTCTCCATTATATTAGAACTTGTTTTTAACTCGCTATGTGTACATTTGTGCATACATTTTATGTGCTATTTCCGTTTTACAGGAAACAAAGAACAGTTTCTTAATGATGGCACATGGGTCAGTGGAAGCTTTAGGATTTATCAGAATGCATGTTTTTTTGCACAATTACTTAACCTTATGAGGAATCAAAGAAATAATAAAACACCTTTATCACAGCACTGTGAACTTGTAATGGATTTTGGGGGTTGACGCCTTCCTTCTCCTGCTGACTAGGATAATTGTGGTGCTTTAGGATATTATTCTGTGGTCTTCTCCAAGCTCTAAGTAGCATCAGGTGTCTTACTTGAATTCCCTTCAGTCTAAGAGTGTTTTGGTAAGAGCCATTAAAAGCAGCCCCCCGGCAGCATCCAGAGCCTCTCAACACTGACGCAGTGCCTGAGTAATTCTTAAGTATCCATACAGGCGTTTGATAGTGATTGTGCAGAATGAAAATATTGCCTGAAAGTCTGTTCTACTCCTAGAACACCCCAGGTTGTCCCAGACATACAAATGAGGATTTGATGTTTCAGTCACTAGCAAGCTATCCAAAATGTATTTTGAGTTATGGCCTATGGAAGTCTCTATTACTCCTATCTCTAGTACAAATTGACGATTCTCTTTATCCAGACCACACTGGCATAGCATGAAAGCACACAGGAGCCAAATCAAATATTTGTCAATGTTGAATCACACAGCTCTGCTTCAGTTGTGGGTATATTCTGGCTATTACCAGGTGAGTTTTGAAGTTTTGATTTAATCAGCAGCTAAACATAGTATTCAAATGTAAAATCCCCCTGCCACGCTTTTCCGTCAATGAGCCACAGTCATAACATTTCTCCTGTCTCTGGCTGACTGCTCGACAAGAGTTATTTAAGTTCAGTGGCTCCAGCGTCTATCGCTCTCGGCTCAATTTGGAGCCGAACGCAGACGCCGAGGCTGCTGCGAATTCCCCTTCTGCACTGCAAACGAGACCTCTGCTCGCCTGTTAGTGACACTAATAGAAATCACAGTTCCAGCACTCGGCGTCATTAATATGTATTTTCGAAGATGGAATTTCTAACGACTGCCAGCTAACTAAATAAAAAGGCTCCGGTTGGTTTGGGTGGGCTGAAAGTGATCTCTGCAGCCTCGTTTTGGGCGCTGAGCCCCAAGCTTGAACTGGATGTCAGACTGTCCGCCGGCTGGAGGGGAGATGCTGTGCAATGCCTCCCTCTGACCTGTCTACAAAGCCAGCGCTCACTTGGACTCTGGAAAAGTCAAACCTGTAGAACGCAGGTTTAAAGGGAGAGCCATAAACTATAAGTCCTTTTTAACAATGCACACCCTGCTAAATCCTGAAAGTCACTGCGGCTGTCGGGTTTGCCCCTTTTTTACAGCACACTTGCTGCTCGAAAGCTCAAACGGAGTGCTCTGCGAATGTATGAAATTGGTCCAGGATAAGGAAATGTCTAATTATAGGTTCTGACCTGCAATTTAACAGGTTGAGCTGTAAATCCAAAGTGAGGCCTGTTTGGTTGCTATTAAGCGGGTTTGTTATAGCTCAGTGCTCTCTTAAAGTCTATAAAGACAGTAGGTCTCTTGTGATATTCCACTGTGCCGTGTGACTCACACTAATAGTGACTGACTCTCACATGTTGTATTTTGTATGTTGAGTTTGATATGACACTTAAATCACTGCCTAAGTACAAGACCTCACGCTTTCAAAAAAAAAAAAAAGAAAAAGAAAAAAACAGCATGCCACCTGATTGCTCCAGATACCTGGCAGGGTGATGGAAGAGATTGTTACAGGAGGAACAGATAAGCACTTACAGCACTAACACTTACACCCTGAATGAATCTTTTGTGCCGTTGACCCCATTGTACATCTTTATGTCAGGCAGTTGAGCCTTGATGACGTACATGACGATTGTGCCTACTTGTACCATGATATTATTCATATATAACCCTTCCCTGCTGTAGTATTACAGGTCTTAACAATACAATGAGTGCAGTGTGTGTCTTATGTGTCAGAGTAGGCAGCATGCTTTTGTTGCACTGTCATATAAATTGGTCTTCCATTCAGTGGAGTCTTGAATACACCTACTGAATGATTGATGATGTTGAGATGAGCAGATCGTTTTATGGACTCTTTAATCTAAACTATCGGTCGAAACACATCAAAGTTTCACTGTGACTGACTGGGACTGGAGATTCCCTTCGTCTGAGTTCTCGGCAGTCGATGCACGTGCATGCTCTTTGATGCCTCCAGGTGCACAGTAGTGTGTTTGGTTTTACAGCATGACATTATGTAATTAGCCGTAAGTCACTCTCACATTTACTGGAGCTGTGGGAAATGCTCTGTGAGATAACGGAATTCTTTCTGTAGGAAAAATGAACCGGTGTATTTTTTTTCTATTTATCTGCAGAGACTGGAAAAACAGACAAGGAATATGGACTCGGCGCAGTATGCTGAATTTTGTGAGAGCCGACAGCTCGGTTTTTGTAAGTATTCCTCGTGTCACGAATACATGCTGTGCAATACTGTACATGCTGTGCAATACTGTGCAACACTAAGTCTAAATGATATTAGACCAGAGGGCTAAAATTAGTTATCAGAAGTTTAACAATGAAACTATTACGGTTGAGAAAATGCATGATATTACAAGTGGCATAATGAGAATGAAGTGGGACAAACTTTTACACGCTTAAAGGCAGATAGGCAATTGTTTTCATGATTTTCTCCCCAATTTGGTCACCTGACAATTCCCACACACTAGCTAGCTTTCTCCATCATACAATACCTACCAACCAGGGAGAGTAAACGCTAACACACACTTTCTTCAAGCCACATGATGCCAGCCAAGCACATATTTTGAACTGCTGCTCATGCTGCATCACAAGGCAGCAAAATACTTGGAGGAAAACACTATCTGCACTCTTCCTCATACATGAGCTCAGAGACATCCATAACAGGCTAGTGTCACTGTGATTGACAGGGAAGTGAGAGTATGCCGTCCCTCCTACCCAGAAATCATGGCCAATTTTGCTCCCTTAACTCCTGGCCACGGATGACTGCAGCATTGTCGGGATTTATTGGAATCTCTGGAAGATAGGGTGGATGCTTTTCTGTTGTGCCACTTGGGTGCCCCATGATTTTCAATTTTTAAGTGTTTTAGTATGTAATGGTCTGCTGGGTTCATGCCGTATTTCCTCTGAATATCAAACATGGTAGACAGTGGAGATCATGTCATTTCACTGTGTGTAATCTCCTATCAAGACTGTCACTGATAGGCTGCATCAATCTGCAGTCTGGGTTAGAAAGAAGTTAGCCCCAGTCATTCTTAACCATACCATTCTGTGTCTTTTTCTTATCACCATTGATGGTGCTATTGTACTTTCTTCCATAAAATTACAATCTAATCTATGTTTAACAGTATGTTAACCACAGATAATCAGATTTGGATGCCAAACACAAAAACGTCTATTGATTTCCTTTAATCTTTTAATCTTCATACCAACTGTCCCTTTCCCTACTGGTGATGAAGCATATTCCTCAGCTACACAGGATTGCTTAAACGTGTTAATTCTATAGAATTTGGGTGCAGTCAGTGTAGAGCTGTGTGTCTGGAGAGCTCCGAGGTTTAAGAGCATGACTGTGGGATGTGAACACACCACCACTGGTTTGTGAAGGCCACATTCCAGCACTAATAACATGTTGACTGGCTTTGGGCTTCACCAGTAACCATGCTTTCTCCACTGGCACTGGCGTGTGTAACCCCGCACTTCTTGCCTCGAGACCAGTGTGAAAGAACCAACATGAGCACAGGGAGTCATAAACCTATCAGAATAGCCCTAGTGCACATCCTCATCAAATGCTGAGTAGACATAAAGACCAAAGCCTGAAAAGAATAAGGCCTTTTAA
This sequence comes from Gogo arcuatus, assembly GCA_028570945.1. Lineage (NCBI taxonomy): Eukaryota > Metazoa > Chordata > Actinopteri > Siluriformes > Anchariidae > Gogo > Gogo arcuatus. The sequence goes on from JAOTRR010000002.1 coordinate 17,465,306, forward strand.
AAATGTATGCCTTTATATTTTCTTTTCCAGTCTTAGACAGTTCAGTGCAAAAGTTTGCATACCCCAGGCCAAAATGAATAAGACGAATAAATTCAATTTACAGCAGCAGAGCCAGACATTTAGTGTTTTAGGTTTCACAGATGTTCCCTCATTATAATTATCAAGTAATGGCTTCTTTTGTGTCCTCGGAAGAGATTTCCCGTTACAGATTTTAAAATAATTTTCTGTTGATTTAGTTGTATGTTTTGGATTCTTTTCTTATTGCAGAAGCACCAGCTTTACATTTTTAACTTGTTAAAATTTTCTTTTTAATAGTAGATACATTGTAAAATAGTTATGCCCCGTTCTTTTTCCCCTCCATATTCCTAAACCCTGGTGGTGCAAACTTTTATGCTCACCTTAAAATAGAACAATTCATTTTCTAAAGATTCTTGTACCTCAGTGCTTCTCTGGTGTTTGCATAGAATATATATCATGTTTAATGTTGTTGTTTACCTATGACTTGTTTCTCTGACTCTGTGATTAAGCTAAGAAGCTCTCCAAATTTCGTGAGTGGTTGGACTGCAGCAGTCTGGACCTGAAGCCCAATGGGGTCTCCATGGAGATCCTGTCATATCTGGCCTATGAAACAGTTGCCCAGGTAAACTCTGTTATGTACTCTGTAATGTACTTTCAGAAAAAAAACTGAAGAGTGTAAGTTAACAAACAGAAAGTGGCTTTTCTCTTCATAACTTAATTCATAATACATTCACAAAACAGTGATGGGTCACTCAACTAGGGCTGCATAATACATTGTCAGTTGCTATGGTCATTATCGCCCTTGCAGTATTGACGTTGTAGAGGCCTCCAAGGTTTCAGATAAGCCTTGTGTGGAGGACTTTGATAAATCGTGTCATTGGTGTGATCTAACAATTCTAATCACACCAATAAATATTTTCAAGAACATTTTCTCATAATGATATTGTTGTCATTTTCCAGATTGTTGATCTTGCCCTGTTGGTTAAACAAGACATGACCCCCAAAACAGGTGACCCGTTCAGCCATGCCATATCAGCCACTTTTCTGCAGTACCACAGCTCCAGTGCTGAGGTGAGCCACGCACCAGTCAGTCATTTTAGACACTCACTGTGTTCTAGATAATGTGTGTGAGCATGATATCAGGTCCATTCACCTGGCGGATCCAAAGTATATGAGAGAGACTTACCTGAGCTGGGTTATGTAATGATGATGCTACTTAGAAGGTCATTATTGTGTGCAAGTGGTACAGACACAGTCCTATTTAATGTCCGAGAACTTTTATATTTGGTCAGATTTAGATCATTTGTACATCTTTTGAGCTCAGGCAAAGCTCAAAATCTAAGTGTGAAAGATTTGCAGGTGGTTGTTCTGTTGGAAAATGAAATTCAGTTTTCTTTAATTGTATTTGTATAGCACTTTTAACAATAGACATTGTAACAAATCAGCTTTACACAAATTCGGATGTAGATCTAGGTGCTAATCCTGCACTAGCTGAATAAGAACTATTACTAGTCCTACAACTAGGGCTTGACCTTCAGCCAGCTATTGCTGCCAAGTTTATGCAAGGTGGTTTTGTACTGTGGGATGTTGTTCATGGAGGGGCTTTTCTGTCACTGCAACCGCAAAACCTCATCTCTCTCTCTCTCTCATATATTCGGACTCAGCCAAGGCCACTTTTGGTCTGGAAACACAAGTTGTATTCTACCATGGATTCCATTATTGTTTTTTACTTCCTAAACCTTGAGGGTCCCATGTGGAGGAATGCGACAGTAAAGTTACATTGCACAATCGCTATGGTCGGCTGAGCAGAGGAGAAGCTGACCAGCATGATCACCGCATTTGGATAATAGGAACAACACACAGACTTACTACCTAATTGATGAATGTATTGAAATCATAGCTTTCCAAACTCATTCATTCATAAGCTTGGGTTTAAGACAGGCCAGTTTAATAATGTATGAATGAATGGTTATTTAATGGATGTACTTGTAAAGTTTTTTTTTAGGGAATTTTAAGCCTTCATTCATCACATGCACCTTTAGAGCACAGTGAAATTCTTTCTCTGCATTTAACCCATCTGGAGATGTGAGCAGATGTGAGCAGTGAACTGTGCTGCAGTGCCCAGGGAGCAGTTGGGGGTTAGATGCCTTGCTCAAAGGCACTTCAGCCATTCCTGCTGGTCCAGGGAATCGAACCGGAGACCTTTTGGTCCCAAAGCTGCTTCTCTAACCTTTAGGCCATGGCTTCCCTATGGTTTTCCCCATAAGTTTTAAATAACTTATTTGGCTTGATGTACATACAACATTTTTAGTTTGCTGTTTTAGTTAAATTGTTATACCACAGCACTGATGAATTCTCAAATCAGATTGGTCAAAAGGTGTACAAGAAGGCACTTATATTGTTAAGAAGGACTGATGTTGTATACAAGAAGGGAGGCTCTACTATAGACTAACAACATATAGATTTTTTTTTTAAATCTTATTGCAATATAATGTCAATGTAATTGCTGACATGGTGAAGTTTTCTGGATTTATGGAACGAGTCTCCAGTGTCAGCACTTTGTAGCAGTCAGAGCTAAAGCTGTTCTTTTTCCGCCATGGGAAAGTCTTTGCATTTTCTTGGTAACATGACAAGCTGCGTTTTTGTCTCATTTACTTCAAGAGGGAGAAAAAGAAACAGGAAATAACTGTTTACAGCTGCTTTAACATAAATGACAACGGGAACCTGATTTATGGACATGCCATTATGGACAAATAATCGGTTTTGGAGTGTTAATGGCATCATACCGCCTTGTCAATGCCTGTATACATTGGTATCATTATGAGATGTTCTGCTGGTTTATCTGTAGGCCTCATCTGCTAAAAGAGAGATGGATTCTCCAGAGAACACACCTCCTTCCACCCCAAGCTCAGGTCATCAGGCCAAACTGCACTCCATGAACCAGGGCAATGGCACACTCTCTCAGGACTCCAGCAGCAAGAGCAAACAGCGCAAGAGGAAGAAGGTAAGGGTCATGGGGTCATGTGATGAAGAGGGGGCATTTCGGCAGATCATTTTACACTTTGTTTCTCCTGTTATTTTTTTAGGGCCGCTGTTTTTCATTCATAGTAAAGCATTCTTTCATTATCAATATTTGTCATACGCTATCATTTTGTGTAGTCTACACATGAAAAGGCCAATAAAAATGACTTGATGGGAAAAAGCAGAACAGAAAAGCACTCATTCTGTTTTTGTCTTTCAGTGTGAGTGAGTATAAAGCATTCATTTGGATGATGTGTAGATGATTGTATATAGGCATGTTTATTTGGCTACAGAATTTTACTATCCTGTATTATTCTGGGTTTATTGAGAAATATGGACTTTGCAGGAAAATTGAATAAAATAGCCACCCACTTGAAAGACTATTGATCAAGGAAAAAATCTGGAGCTTATTTTCTGCAGAAGGACTAGACTTTATTTATTCTGCTGCACTGTAGCAGCCAGCTAGATACTGCTGATTACTGTGATCTCTGAAATGATAGAGAAGCAGGAAAAGAGTTTTGGAAATATTTCACTGGTTTAAATTGTGCATTTCGGATGATTTGCCTTCTGAAAGTGTAGCATTGATAATAAATGAATAATTAAATGATAATTGCATTTAATATATGCAGTATATCATACTATACTAAAGTTTACTACTTTATACATTATCCAAGTATAGTTCTATACATGCTTTGGAATAGATTTTTGCAGACAGTATACTTGTATGCAAACATTTTCAGTTATAAACTAGCTATAATCATAATCAGCTATAATCATATATTGTTGATAATATTTTAAAGAAGCTATTATTGCACTAGCCATATACTTATTAATAACAGTACATTATTTGAAATCAAAGCACAACACTGTTAACTTCTCGATTGATTTCACCATCCTCTAATACATTACTGTTTGTACACTAACAGCTCAAAAAGGATTTAAAAATGTGTGTAATTAAAGATGTGATTTTTTTTGTCTGTGAGGAAGCATTTATTTAGCGTTTATGGAAGGAGTCTCCAGTGTCAGTAACTGTTTCATAGCAGTCAGACGTAAAGCCATTGCTTAATGTTGGGTAAAGTTTCCTGACTCTTCAGGATGGAGGTTTTTCTGTTTTATAAGTAGCTTGACAAGCTTTTTTGTCTTAACTTCAGTGAGACAAAAAGACACTGGTGAGGAAATGACTTTTTACTACATGCCTTAACATAAGTGATCACAAGAACTAACTTGTTTCACTGATGTTCCACAACATTAAAATATAACTAGAAAGAGAAAATGTTGTTAGTGATTGCATAAAAATGTTACTGTTGGAGAACTACTGTGAATAAAAAGGAATAAGACAAAAAAGGAATAAAACACATTGGGACATGGAAAATAATGACACCACCTCATCATGTTTTATTCATTTTGTAATAACTACATGTTGACTTGTAAATCTTAAGATGTATTTTCAAGTTTTAAAAAAATAATTTGTTCTGATTTGAGTTCACTGGTTAGATTCATTAATAAAGTCATCTTTATTTACATAGAAAGTGTTCGCTGAAGTGCTGCACAGTAAAACAAAGGGAATAAGAGTAAAAGAAGTTTAAAAACTCTTCTCCAAGTACAGTTTTACAGCTTGAATATATTTTGAGATTATTGAATAATACTGGAGTCAAGTTTGAAAACACATGAGCCTATTTAATAATGTAAATGTGGGGCACGTTTGAGTACACCTGAATATTTAGTACATTTAGAAATACGCCATAACTGTGTACATACACAAGTAAATGAGTGAGGTACTGTGCTTCTGTCCTAGTATGTACAACCCCATTTCCAAAAAAGCTGGGATGCTGTGTAAAATGTAAATAAAAACAGAATGCGATGATTTGCAAATCATG
>JAOTRR010000002.1:17489058-17505563 GCA_028570945.1 Gogo arcuatus
AACACAGGGTCAAAATTATACACACAGGGTCAAAAATATACATACAGCACACCTAAGATTTGGTTAAATGTCCCTTAACAAGTTTGACCTTGACCAGAAGCTTTTGTTAGCCATCATCAAGCGTCTGTCAGAATTCTAGTTGGATATTTGACCACTCTTCTTCGCAGAATTGGTTGAGTTCGATAAAATTTGTGTCTTTCCTGGCACAGACCCAACTTTTAAGCACAGTCCACATATTTTCGATAGTGTTGAGGTCAGGACTTGTTTTAAGATTAATGGTAGCCTGTTTTATCTATTCCACATCCAGCATCGATGTGTGTTTGGAGTCATTGTCCTATTGGAACACCCAGTTGTATCCAAGTTTCAACTGTCTAGCTGATGGTTTGAGGTTATGCTGAAGAATTTTGAGGTTCTTTATTATTCCATCCATTTTGTGCAATGCACCAGTTCTACTGGCAGCAAAACAGCCCCAGAGCAGTATACTACCACCACCATGCTTAACAGTTGGTACAGTGTTCCGCTGAGCCTCTGGTCATTGTGGCCAAACAACTCAATCTTTGTCTCCTCTGAACATAAAACTTTCCTCCAGAAGGCTTTTTCTTTGTCCATGTGGTCAGCTGCAAACGTTACTCGAGCTTGAAAGTGTCGATTTTGGAACAGGGGCTTCTTTCTTGGATGGCAGCCTCTCAGTCCATGGCGACGTAAAACACGGTTGACTGTAGACAGTGTTCCAGTAGCTTCCAATTCATGGCAGACCTGTGCCTTGGTAGTTCCTGGATTGTTCCTGACCATCTGAACCATTTTCCTCTCAGCTCAGGGTGATAGTTTGGGTCTTCTTCCAGTAAATTGGCTTGGCAAAGTGGCTACACCCCCAATACCTTGTACTTACATACAGCTCTTTGAACTGATGATCTTGGAATCTGCAGTTGTTTAGAAATGGCTCCAAGAGGCATTCCCGAGTTGTGTAAATCTATGATCCTCTTTCTCAGACCTGCATGGAGCTCCTTGGAATTTCCCATTGTACTGTCTGTTGGTCAATCCAATGAGTGCTGTCAATTAAACCATTTTTTGGCACAGAGAAGCTACCAGCTGTAATCATGATCACTAACAGGAAGTTAAGAGGTCTTGGCCTTGGCAAGTTAAAAGACATCTTGGAGCTTTCAGCACCATTGAATTAATAACCTAAGTGGGTGTATGTAATTTTTCGATCCTGTATGTATAATTTTCACCCTGTGTTGATTTCAAAAAACCCCAAAATAAATTCAAACATGTTCATCAATTCTTGTTTTGTTTTGTTTTTTCAAATAAAGATGTATGTTGTACAATCATTCTGCCCCAGAAAAAGAACAGTTCAAAGAGATCACTGAAAGCCTAATATTGCCATGACATTCATGTTCATGATAACATTCATGTCTGTGTATGTAAACTTCTGACCACAACTGTAAGTGATGACGGGAGCTAATTTGTGTCAGGGATGTTCCATCGTTAAAATTTAACTATAAACGGGTAAAAGCATGATCTGTCATTCATTAATAAATGGGGGGAAAAATCGCTAATGTTGGCAAATCACTGTGGTATAAGAGGTATAAATTACTTCAGGATTATCCATCAAGTTCTAGTTGATGCAAAGCCACATCACACAACCCTGTTGTTGATTATTTTCCTATAACAGCATGCCTGGTCATATTTTATTCCCTATTATTCATCTTTTTCCTGCCAGATCCTTTTCACTTAACACAGACACCCAGAGTTCCCATTTTCAGAAATAGACTCTGAAGTTTTCTGGCTTTTCCTATCATGTAATTCAAATGCTTTATTTTAAATATGTATCCCAGCCCTCAGTGTCGAGCTCACAGTGTATCACACCATCCATTTTTGTTGTGTAGCAGCCACCTAAATGGAAAATAAAGCTTCCAGTGTGAGAGGATCTTTGTGTGCAGAGAGTTCTCCTTATGTCCACACTCCTGTAGGCTGCAGTAGTGGAGTGTGATCGGTTTTCAGGGGCCGCCGGGACCAGGGCTGAACTCTAATGGGGGCTGACAGTCGTGAGGCAACAGGACACAGCGAGTGTGCCACGGCGGAGCTGTGAAAATAAACAGCTGTAACAGAGAGCAGTGAAGGCTTATAAAACCTGCCGCAACCTCAGGTAGATCAGAGGAATTTTACATTAATCCTATTATAGCCACATTCTCACAAGTGCTGTTGCAATTTATGTAAAAATGTTAATGTTCATGTTTAATTCAGTTTTTTTTTATTTAATGAGAGTATAAAGATGTATTGTAATATCTTCTCCAAAGTTCTTGATGTGCCTAAGATTTTAATTTGTCTCAAGATTTATAGTAGTTCTTGTGTAATACATTTTCACAGCGGCTTTGAAAAATCTCCCACACATTATTATGATAGAAAGATGATTTCTCTTTGGCATCCTTTTAGTTGTCAAGTTGTATCATATCATTGCCGGAGCATGTTGTTCCCAGTCCAGGTCCTCAAGACCTCCTGCCAGTCCACATTTTTATTCTTTGTAAGCTGCCAACATACGCATGCCAGGTAGTATTTTTATTTTATTTTATTATTTCATTTTCATTTTCTGGCCCAGGTGTGTTAGGAGCAGGAACAGAAAACTGCAGGAGCTGATGGCTGCCATTCAACTATTTTTTTCCCCGTTTGAAGTGTATTATGTATAATATTGAAGATGAAGTGTGTGAAGAGAGTTTACATTTCTATTTAGACTTCCATCCAGGAAAAAAAAAAACCATTGTGCTTTGGATGTATGCAGGATGTACATGTGCTCACAGCAGTAGGTCTGTACAGTCCACAGCTTTTCACTGCTCTGGGTTTGATTACACTACGATAATCAATGGCGACAAAACCATTCTCAAATTACTGATCAGTTGATTGCATTTTGATGTTTGGAAAGATCTCCAAACTCTATCATCACTGGGACTTGATCCAGTATGTAAGCCAGTTTTCCTCTGGATTGAGCAAACACTGATTCTCTATTAAAGCAGAATTCAAGTATTTAACGATCGCTTTCCAGGCATGCCATAAATATCTATCTATTTGGCCTGAGATTTCGTCTGGCTCGAAATCATCAATGCTCATGTTCTAGAGATGTTGTCCAGAGATGTCCATTCTGAGGCATGAGGATTTAAAATACAGACTCCAGCATTAAAAAAATGGAGTCATTCAATCGAGACCGGAAATGGATTGTGCAATCTATTGACTGTATGATTGATTGAAGTGAAATAAGGAATGTTCCCTGAATCCTGTAGTGATGTCAGAGTCCACAGAAAATAGTGCATAATTCATTTTTGTTTTGTACTCATCTAATTGTTGCTTTGTGGAATGTAAAACTTCTGTAAGCTTCTTTCCAGATGCAGTCAAAGCACAACAATTCAGCATTTTTAAGTCAGCTGAATTAAATATCACAACAAGGCTCTGATTGGTGCAGAAACAAAGAATAAATGTCATGAGTAAAGGGAGGAGACACCATTTAAAGGTTATTGCCTGTGCTGATTGTTTCAATAATTGTTGTGAGTTTGGATCTCAAAGAGACCCCAGGAAATGCAAATTTGCTAAATGAACATATGATTACAAGTCAAGTGTTTAAAATGGTTGGATGTGTAAAAAAAAAAAAAAACTGTTCAAAATATATGAATGCTAAACAAGAGTGTAGACGTGTGTTCGTAAAGTATTATGTAAGGAAAACTTTTTTTTTTTTAACATTTTTACTCATTAAATGCTGCTGTCATTGGCAGTGTGAATGTTTTGGTGAATATCTAATATCAAACCAACTTTAGCACAGTAATATTACATCAGAATTTCCAAATCCTTTTTTAATATAACCTAAAGATAATTTTAAAAAACATTTAATATAGTAATGATTTTATTTTTTGCTCTTGCTTAGTGGAAACAGCCTTCTCCCAATCTAATACCTGCCCTTTAGTTGCATTTTTTTGGAGTGTTATTGCTGCTATCAAAGTGACTTTCATTACATTACAGGCATTTAGCAGATGCTTGTATCCAGAACAATGTACAACAAGGAAACCTATGCACACATGGGGAGAACATGCAAACTCCACACAGAAAGGCCCCCATCAGCCATGCGGTTCAAACCTGGAACCTTCTTGCTGTGAGGCAACAGTGCTAACCACTGCACCACCGTGCTGCACTTTCAGGCTGTACTGAAAAGTGCAGGTGGAATTTACATTGACGCCTCCCTATGTTTTGCAACTTTAGAAGAATGCTGAAAGACACACATGATCTTCTATAGATCCTGCAAGTGCGTCTTTACACAAACATTTAGTAAGTCATGGATCAAAATTTAAGACAGTCATTATATGACAGTTTCTGTAGTAGGTCCAATAACACTAGTGAAAAAAGAAAATATTGGATGTATGCAGGCTGTATGTCTTTTGCTACAATACAAGTAGTGCAATGTTTAAGTTTGGAGAAATGTTGTAAATCCCAGTTTTGGATGTGCTCCATCAGTAAAGTGCCGGAGTAATGAACAGTGGATGGACATCCTGTTCTAGGCTTTACTACGTTCCACAGAGGTCCCACCATGTCCTTCCTGTGACAGAACCACTCACTGCATGTACAGTACACATAGTGTGCTCCTCTCTTATCCATGGATGATAAAGCATGCCAGATATTGTTCTTAGGCTGGGCTGTGGCTTTGACAGCATCTGTAACTTATTGTTTTTGGGCTTGTGTATCAATTTTATATGTTTTATAGGTACCACATCTCAAATGGAAATCATTCTCAAATTGGAACATTGTGTTGAGTGTAGTTTAGGTAATTTGGAGGAGATGAAACAACCTTTCTTATTTCAGATGGACTCATTTGATCTTGAGATAATGTGAGTGAGGTGTGTATGTCATGCTGGCTCTGAATGACTCCTTCATACTGTAAGATCTCTCACTGTGAAGTCTAAAACACAAAGCAGATTCCTGCAACTGGCTCATAAATCAGGGGTAAGGCACTGACTAATATGGAGTCTCAAAGGGGGGCCAAAGGCCACTTGGGAAAAGTCTGCAAAGGCATTAATTATGAGCCAATAAAATGTGTGACTAGTAGAAAGGGGGTGGATTTCCTACAGGCCCAGTCACTGGTGCTGATGCCTGCCTCTGTTCAAGCACTTATACCCAATCAGCTTTTCCCAACGTGGCTGCAACTTTCCCATGCGTGAGTCAGACAAAAATATAGCAACCTTCTGAATTCTTGAAAGGACACAACTTCAAGGCAATAGTGGCAACGAAAATCTGTGAGACAGAATAAAGAAAAAGGAACCCATCCTCTTTATGTGTCAACTGGAAAAGAAGTCATCTATAGTCAGCTCTTTTGTCAGAATTGACTTTCTTTCTACTGTGTCATTTTCCAGAACATTTTTTTCTCCTCATCATTACAATGATTGGATTTATACTGAACTTTCCTCCTCTGTAGTGTATATATTATATACGTGCATAAGTTGATAGATATTCTTTCAACAGGATATCAGTCAAGTCAGACTGTCTAACATTAACTGTATTATGCATTAAATCAGATTTTATCTGACATTTTACACCAAATGCCCAGAAAATGTTCATGACACTTCAGTGCACACTGCATTCTTTGAATCGTAAATGACTTCCCATAAGATAAGCAACCACTGGCAGAGCGGTGCAGCTGAGGAAAGACAATGCGCACATAGTGGAGAAAAGTGTAGGGAAAGATCCTCCAGAGGATTCTTTAGTAAAGACTGAGCTGTGTGGAACCCAGGCTTAAATAACCAGCCTAATAAACATGTCCGGCATGCTGAATGGATCACAGATGAGTGCTGCCATCTAAATGCTTTCTCTCTGTTTTGAAGTGATGTGACTTATCGTGAAATGGTTTAGACAAAAGTGATGGAATAAAGCAGTCTTTCATGGAGCTCTGATACAGAAGGATAAGATTTCTGGAGCAGGCCTGACAGAGCGGGATATAAACACTGAACACTATCCAACCAGGGCCTGTCTGTGGAAGTTAGATGATTGTCTTGACTTGAAAATGAGTGTATATGTCTGAGTATTTAATAAACTAAGGAGCTGAAAAAAATATTCTGAGCACAGGAAAGCTGCAAGACTGATGTAAATTGAAGAACACAATGTTTCAGAGCACATGCAGTTAAGGACTCCATAAGTGGCATATAAGTGCATCTTCTCAAGCAGTGTAGCAGTATTTCCTATCAGGTACAGATTCTTTTAAAAAGCTCAGGTTAAGATTAACCTTAATATTAAAAAAAAAAAAAAAAAAAATAGAAAAATTGGCCCTCTGGGTCTTTTCTTGGGTGTTTTTTGTGTTATTGTCTTAGGCATTGGACTGATACTTGAAGGCTGTTGCTCTCTGTTCCAGAATAGTTCTCAATAAAGACCCATAAAAGATTTTTTTAAATAGATTTTTAAAAGGAAGTAGTTCTAAAAAATGTAAGTTGAACATCATCATGTCCTCACTTAATTATGAGAACAGCTGCTATATTTTCACACATCCAGTGCTATAAAATTCTTGTTTACCTATTACACTCAAGCATTCTTAGGATAGTTAAAGATTCTTGGCTTCCTCAGATGAAATGATATAGGGTTAGATATATTTAAGGGTTCTGCCAGAGGGACAATTTTAGAAGATGTAGAAGAAACCTTTATTTGACACATACATTACAGCACGGTGAAGTTATTTTCTTTGCATATCCCAGCTTGTTAAGTAGTTGGGGTCAGAGCACAGGATCAGCTATGATGCAGTGCCTCTGGAGCAGATAGGGTTAAGGGCCTTGCTCAAGGGCCCAACAGTGGCAGCTTGGTGGTAATGGGGCATGAACCCCCCACCTTCTGATCAGTAACCCAAAGCCTTAACCTTTACGTTTGTATTATTTGTAATTTTACATCAAAGTGGGTCGAAATTTGCATCGAGGATCCAACTTGAAAACTGTACTGATTTTTTTAAATGTATTTTATTTATTTGTCCTTTATTTAACCAGGGTAGTCACATTGGGACATGGCCTCTTTTTCTTCGCCAGGGCTTGCATGGAAAGGCAGCACCAAGTTTTAAACAAAGACAAATAAAGAAAAATTAGGTGTGTGGCAAAAAAACCAGTCTAAAAGTGTTCACAGTGGCAACTTAAAAGATTTTCACCCCAATCTTTAAAACCAGAAAGCAGGATGAATGAAGTTTTAGCTGATTTTGAAGTGTGTTCCAGGATGAAAGTGTGTTATAGCGAAACGTTACCTTGCCATATTCAGATTTTATAGTAGGTACATTAAAGAGAATGAAATTATTAGACCTAAGATTATATCTATTGTTGGTTGACTGTGAGAAAACAGATAGATATGATGGTAACAAACCAATAATTGCTTTGTAACTGAAAATATACCAGTGAAGCTGCCTGACAGCGGAGACCAACCAGAGAGACTGTATAAATCGCAGTGATGAGTGGAATGTCCAGCCTTAGTTATGAAACATAGAGCAGAATGATAGAGTCCAAAGGGAGCAAGGCAGTTTTAGAGGCATGCGTACTGTATAAGAAATGTCACCATAATCTAAAACAGGAAAAAAGTAGCTGATTTAAAGATCAGTGAGTTTACACAATGCATCACTATCTATAACTTTTTCAAACAAAATGTAAATGATTCTTTTCACCTTCAGATCTAACTGCTGGAGAATATTGTATTGCTGAATTATCTTATACAGTTTCTGAAAATTCATTCTATACTCTGTGGATTGGAATGTTCCGGTCTTATATTTTACTTTTCAGTCCTATACCAGTATCAGCGCTTTGATACTGATGCAATACTGACATCCTCTTACTAACATTCTGTTTTCAACATAACCTACTTGGTAACTTCCTGTTGTCATCATTTATGCGTAAGATCTGTGTTGTGTTACTCAACATCCAATCCACTGATGTGCTTCTCAATTACATCAGTGGATTAGGCCAGAAAATATGTTAAAATATGTTAAATCCAATCCAGTTTCATCTTCATTAGTGGATTTTAGGTGAACTGCTGGAGTTTTCCTAACCAACTGAAATAAAAATGTCCGTACACTTCCCTGCTCCATTCTTTGCTGCTTTTGGAGGAACACACCACACATAATTTTACTTCAGGAATTCATGATTTGTCCATATTTGTCTTCTTCTCCTGGACAGAATATGTTTGTTTAACTGAAACAAAGGCTTTTTGACATGTCAAACACGAGGACATGGCTAATTGCAAAGAGAGTAAAATACGGACACCCGTAATGATACTGCAGCTTCCACATTCTTCATTCTAATGAATAGGCCCTCCGGCTAGCCAGCACTACCGCAGCATATGGGGCAGAGAATATATTTTTTCACTCACAGCCTGACTAATTATACGAAAATAACAGCCAGAATGGAACAGCATACCTTTTCTTCAGAAAGAAGAGAGAAAAAAAGACATTTTTGCTTAGCTTGGCATTTGAAACTGGTTCTCGATATTTGACACCTCTTCGAAGTAGTTTGCCAAACAGAGCTGTAGCTGCCTTCCAAAGACCTGAGCACAAATATACCAGTGAGCACCTGGGTGTCTTGATGCTTGACAAGAAACAGGCCACTAGCTGAAACAAAAAAAAAAGTCTCAGCAGCACTCTGTTTCTTTTAACAGGTGGTCTTGTAGCAAGTAGTGGTTCAATCAGTGTTCAAGACGTTCTTACCATCATTAGTTGCACTGAGAATTTGATAGAGTAGTTTGAGTTACACCCCAGATCAACAAGATCAACAGATAATGACATGTTCGCATGAAATGACTGAGAAAACACAGCATTTTATTTTCACTGATTTAATTTTTTTTAATGGAAATATTTGTATTTGTACAGTATGCTGTGTTTACAGGTTCACAGTAATTACTACCATGAAAGCATCCATACAGTCTGTTAGCCTATAATGTTGCTGATTAGTGTAAGTGTTATTCACAAGCGGCACTGAATGACTAGATAAAGTCACGCTGTAGGGCTCAGTCATGCTTCTAATCCTCCCCATTAGAGCCCTGTGTGAGCCGTGGCCTAAACCGAGTCTGTTCTTTATAAAGAAAACTGGAGATCAGAAATCCCACGGTCTATAAGTGCATATTGTCTCACCATGATATTTCGACTCTTAAAAAAAAGTTCCTTGTTTCGGAAAGTCCCCTTGAAGTACCTTTTCTTGCGATTGTACATAGATAGAGCATTCCTTTCATTTGTAATGTCTATATGGTTTTCTGTAATGACAGACTGCTGTGTGAGCTGGGTTGTGATGCTTAGTTGGGCTCCGACCCCTCAGTGGGCTTAAGATTAGAGGGCCGAGTTCTCAGCTATGAGTCACACTGATCCAAAGCCAGAGGAGACGCCTTCACAAACTGCTGCGGCCACAACGGAGCCAAACCACAATCCTTGAAGTCACAACTGTAAGGTGACTGATGATTAAATATATTATTATTATTATTATTATTATTATTATTATTATTATTATATAACCCAAAGAAGGGAATAATGACACTAAATATTGTATGCATGTATTGTTTCTGTAGCATACAGATGAGTGCAAATATTTGTATACCCTTACCAAAATACAGAAGACAGACATTTAATTTATACCAGCAAGACATTTGGTTTGTTTCACAGATGCTCCTTTATTACTTTATTACTACTTTATTTCTGGTTATTGGTAACTTTTTGTTAATTCTGCCTGACATTTTGGACTGCTGCCTTGATACAGGACTAACCCACATATCATTTTTAACATTTTGGAATTCCTTTTCTCTGTAGATAACCATGGGGGAGGCAAACTTTTGCTCTCAACTGTTATTACATGCATTCAAATCATAGATCTGATGGCAAAGTATTTAATGTGTTAGATGTAAATAATCATGATTTCTTTTGTAAATCTTAAACTCTAAATATTAAATGATGAAGGTTTTAAAGGGGATTATTCCCCTTTAATGCAGGTAGAATGATTATATTTTATGAAATTGCTCTTTGTCTACATCTACATGATAATTATAAATGGCAAGTAAGGCAAGTCAGCACAGTGATGATGAGTTCAACAGAACCTGCGATGTATCTTGTATTTTAAGAGGCTGTTTTCTTAAATACTCTCTGTGAGAGTTCAAGCCATGTCGAGCCAGCATATTTCACATCAGCATAAATATGTTTTCAAATGTTTACATTTGAGCAGTGAGATGTTTTATACATTTTGTAGCCTTATAGTCCTGTGAATGAATTGCATTCATTTCAGGTACATAATACATCGACACTTTTTGCCAAAAAAAAAAAAGGCACATCATTTAAAAATTCCTGACCTACGGTACAGTGTGAACACATTGAAGATCCATTAAAGTGCACACATTACTTTTACATATTCAAATCAAGGCTGTGTGATGGAGGTGATTTACGTGATGAAAGGAGTTAAATCTGCCAGACGATGGCGCAGGAGGAGACGAGCTGAAATCTCACTATGCTGATGTTTTACAGCCAGCTGTGGAATGCCAAAAGTTCTATAAGGCAACTTCATACCCCAGGGTTTGCAGTGGGTTATAACTGCTGTTTGTGTTTCTGTCTGAGCCACTGCTTTCAACACCACTCACCGTTGGGCATTTCAAGAATCTCACTCAGTGATGGGTGTTAATTTTGTGGCAGTCAGCATTTAATTTGCCAAATTTACGACCTGCTTTCCCCAGCTTCATCCTTCACACGTAGCTTCAAGTTTAAATGAAGTCTACAGGAGAATTTAATGACTGACAAAACTAAACTGAAGTCGAATTAAATTTCTTTTGTCAGATTATATATAATATTACTATTAAATAGTGCATATACTCCAGATACTAGCTAACTAAATAGCTAGCAAGACTCTTATCAAACTAACTAGCTATTTTGCAGCAGTTAGCATTTAATTAGCCAAAGTTATGACCTGCTTTCTTCCAGCTTCATCCTTCACATCCTTCGTCCTGGCTTTAAATTTAAATGATGTCTACAGCAGAAATCAATGATGAAATTTCTTTAGATGGATAAAATTAAATACTGGTGATACTAGCTAACCACAATAGCTAACAAGACACTTAGATAACTAGAGAGCTAGTTAGTTAAATATTAGTGTGTTTAATCAATGTTTCATTTGTCTTGTTCAGTATGTATGTTATGTGACTGGTACAGTCTTTTAGTCTAAACCTTTGCTAATTTTGGCTAATAAAGCAAATTCTTTCCATTGATAAAACTGTCCTCTTTAAACAGTGAGAGCCACAAAATTAACGCCCATCACTAGGGTGACATTCTTTAAACACTTGGTGTTGATAACAGTGTTGAAATCAGTGCCTCAGACAAAGATAGTACACAAGCCAGCGTTAAGACCATTTGGTATGTCATAAGGCCCCGGAGAGACGCAGTGAGTGGGCGTTAGAGCCGCAGCACTCAGCAGGGCGTCTCTGCAGCTCTGACCACCACCAAATCCGAGTCCTCACCACAGAGGCCTCCAGTAAGCCTTGTGCTAAGTGTTGCCCTCCATCACTGAGGGGAGGGGAGACCACACAGCTCCTCAGCACTGAAACACACCAGGCAATGGCTGAAATGTTGAGGCTAACGCTTCCTTTAAAACTAGTTTTAAACCACTTTTCCAGAAATGCAGAAGCATTTTTCATGCCCCAGTTTCACAGGGCTGATTATTACTTGTGTGCATGTAAAGCACCACCAACCATTTATTTTGGTTTACCAAGTTAATGCTTGAACTTTATTGATTTCTTATTCTTTTTCTCTTTTTTCCTTCTTTCTTTATTGAAAGAAGACATAAATGTCAAATTATTAATACCATAATATCTTTTTTGTTAACCCAATTAAAGACCAAATGTTATAGCTTTCTGTTACAATTCTTAATTTTGATTTATTTAATTAGTTTTTATTTTTATGTATTAATTCTGACTTTAACCATAACACCATGCTTTAGAGACACAGAATCCTATTTATATGGCTTTATGACTTTCAAAGCATCACTTTAGTTAGTATTTATGATTTCCCCCCTTAGTTCTTAGTTTAAAATTGAATTTATAGGCAGGCAGATATTTTGGGTCATTGATATTTCTCATTCAGTTGCTGTATGAATGAACTGAGTGTAATGTGAGCCACTTCACACCTTGGCAGTGCAGCCTGCAGAAATTATTTAACATTTTAGTCTCACTGAAATGTCCTGATTAGCACAATATCACCACCTTCTGGAGGAATCTTGAAAGACTCTGCTGTTCCAAGGACCTTAAAAAATGTCTCGCTGAATTCTGACTCTACATGCCAGGTACAAGACTGTTTGATCTGTAACCCTTTTAAATATGATTTTAGATTGTTGTGTTAACAGTTTGCAGTTGTGTCTTAAGTATTGTGCTTGTAAATATTCCTTATTTAATGTAATATGTTACAGAATATAATGAGTAAATGAATAAAAGTAGTTTGGAACTCTGCACTGTAATGGCACTATGTTGGCTCTTAAGCTCTCGATAATGTTTCTTAGGTATATACACACCAAACCTGTCTAACAGCTGTGTGTTTTCTCTAGGCTGACGCGTTCTTGTTTGCCGACGCTTGTGTGAGGCCAGCTGCTGAAAGGTAAGAGCAGTAGAGCTGGAGCTGCTCCACACACCACAGAGACCACAGAGCAGAGGAGACCGCGCTCCCCTGGGGTGCCCAACGCCTAGCAGCACTCCATCGCTGACTCTCACAGACAGGCCAAAACCCTGCAGGGGAGTTCACAGTTCAGTCCGCTACTCACAGCCAAGCACTAACAGATTACCTTTAAAACCTGTTTATTTCTCAGTGTGGGAAAAGTTCCTACCTGTACTTTGTGTTGTATGAGAAATTAGCAAAAACCTCTGTGTCTAAACCCAGGACGGTGTCACTAGTGTGGATTTATAAGAATGGAAAAAGTACAGTTGAAAAAGTCATGTTTAGGGTGATAAGTGAGGTTTGTGTCACTTCAAACTTGAGTTACACTTTTAATCAGATTTAAGAATTCAACAGTTATTTTTTATACTGCAGCCTGCTTTTACTTTCAATACAACGTTGTCCTCCTCAAAGACACAATAAATAATACAGTTTCCTGGGTTGGTACTTTTAGAATGTTTTATACAGAGACATTGAACAGGACAAAGGTATGAAGCCAGCAATCATACACTTGAAATGAAATCTAACAATTATAGCATTTTAATAAAAGTTTATAAATATCAATAGAAGCTCATTTGCATGGAATCTAATTACTTTTGATAAAAGTTGAGTAAAACCTAAAGTTGATTAGTTTGTATCAATTTGCATCATGTAGGTGAATTGAATTATATTTTTCATCACTTTTTCTAAATGGTTTGAGCATGATGTACATGTCCTGTAGCAACTCAACAGAAAGTTTTGATTTCACTATAATAATGTGACTAAAATTTACTGGTCCAGACAAACAGACATTCCTAAGAATATTAAATTTCCACAGCTGAAATTGTGTCCTCAGTCAAATTAGTTTACATTTGCATTTAACTTTCTTAGATGGGCAAAAATCTCTCACAATATATGATCTAAATGACATAATGCAAGTGTTTCATTCACCAAACTCCTTAAAGTCTTTAGCACCTGGCAGCCGTGCATGCGCATTTCTAAAACACCAAATTACACTACAGTTTAACCTTACCCATAAGGCCTGAGTGAAATCACATGTCTAACGTCTATGTCACTTTTGATCTGATAGGCAAATCTCTTTTTTGGCACTGAATGACAGCACAAAAAAGCTTTGCTAATGTTCAGCTGAGATAAATTTGGATGTTGGCCCTGGAGCAGCAAGAAGGCCTTTAAATCTACTCCCTTGCCCTGTAAATCACAACCCTGCGTTTTTAATCTCGTTTCCGTATCCAAGGTTATTCATAGACATCCAAAGCAAACATGGGCCATGCTGTCTGAACAGCTCGTGAGAACAAATTGTCCCTTTTAAAAGCTTAACCTGTCCGTGATATAATATAGATCACTAATTCCCAAGGGCCTGACAACAGGTAGACGTGTAGCCAAAAACAAGACAAAAATCCAGAGGATTTAAATAAAGAATTTCATGAAATGACACAAGCAAAAGGTTTTGTTTTTAAGCCCTACAGCCCAGCACCTTTCACTGAACTCTCTCAAAGAAAAGATGTTTTTCCACTTATCATGTATTTTAATACTGTAACATTAAAAGCATCTCTCTGTTCTCGAAAGAGGGTAAAAAAAAAATTCTGCATGGCTCAGTCACGGCGAGGTCATGCTGGGTGAACGGAATACTGAAATCATTAAAAACATCTTGCATAATTCACCATGACTCCGTTTGTAATTACCAATGCTCAGATTCAATTCCAACAGACGGGCCTGAATTTGACAAAAGATTTCCAACCAGTGCAGTTTAGCTGCATATAAAGCGGGACTCGTGTTTGATTTGTAACCGAATCCCCTCTCCCTTGGGGGTTTCCAATTCTGACTATAATAACAGGCTAACACACTGGAGACCTCCCTTTGCCCTTGTGCATTATAATCGCCACCGAGTCCGTCACACTCGTGTAAACAGGTCAAGAGTGGAGCTGTAAAGAACACAATCTACGCTGTTGGCCAGAAGAAAGGCAGAAGAAGCCCTTGATGTGAAAGTCAAAACAGAAGGTTTGGTCTGACGGCTTCTCACTGTCACTGGGTGAAATCTGTTTAAATTTAGCTTCTGAAGACAGCTCTGATTTACAATTGAACCACAGACCATAGGGGTATAGATTATTATTATGCTTGGAAATATTTTGGATTTGATTTGAGAGAACAATGCTGACCTTTGCTTTATAGTCAGTTCCACCAGGGAGAGCATGGCCAACGCTTGGAGCCAGACTTGGCTAGACAACAGGAGTTTTTGAAACGAAAAGACATGCTGTTTTTTGTTCTATTCTTCTCTGCTGTTATTTCTTCTCCAACACGAAAAGGAAACATGTCTAATTCAGTGTCAGCCTGAATAACACATAGCGTGTTGTTTCGCTGGCAATTGGATGCATAATGTGCCCATTACCCCATCACTGAAGGCTTTGTTCTTGTTTTTCGATGACTGTTCATGTCCTTTGATGTTGTGTTTTCTCTCTCTTCTCCTTCCATCTCTTTCCTCTTTCTCAGACTGACAATGTACTTGGTTTCAAATATACAGTCCAGGGCCTTCTCTGGGAAAAAGGTGAAACCTTGGCATAAAGCCAGCAGCAGAGAGGCAACAATTGTGAATTTCTGCCCTTTCCTGTTTTGGTAGATGTAGAATCTGTTTTATAGTTGTTTACGTGGCTGCAGGACGTTTTCATTAGCACACCGCAGTGGGTGTACTTTGCCACTTTTTGCCGTCACATGTTTGTGCTTGTGTCCTGTGAGTCTGCATCCTGTTTACAGTGTGTGTGTGTGTGTGTGTGTGTGTGTGAGGGAAAATTGGACGACTGGAAGAGACTCAGTGGTAATTAAGTTATTGTAATTCTCAACATCCTGCCATTGGATTGTTTTCTTCCTATAGAATGTTGAAACTGGTGATACCATAAGCAATGTCACCATCAAGCAAATGTTTTCTCACATCACAGGACACACACACAGATTCATACCATACAATGCATACACAGATTCACACACTCATTCACACCAAGTGGCAATTTAGTTTTGCCAATTCACCTACATGTTTTTGGGAAGTGGGAGGAAACTGGATAATCCAGAGGAAACCCATGCAAACACAAGGAGAAACTCCATGTGAAACTCTACAGGAACTCGAGCTCAGGATCAAACTAGGGACCCTGGCATTGTGAGATGGCAACACAACCCATTGTGGTGCATTTCAGAATGACTTTAAGACTTATCAGAACCAAAGTGCAGAAACGTCAAACGCTGAAAGACAGAATGACACCAGCAGCTGTAGAAGCTTTCATTCATCTCCTTTTGTTCTGCCACAAAATGAAGCAGTACATCCACTATCTATCATCTGGTAGCCCTCCTTGATAGAGAGATGAGAGCAGCGGTCTCACTGGGACTGGACACTAAAACGAAAGTGATGTGATGTCCCCTCCTTCTGGACAGCTGAACTCACAGGAAATGGCTGCACACTTTTTTCATAATCACTCCATTCCTTTCCTAAAGCAGTGACCCATCACATACATAGGATTGCTATTAGATTAGCAAACTAGAGGGAGCATTGAAGGAGGAATTATTCATGTCTCCTGGAAGATCTGAGTGAAGTGGAGGAGGCAGATTGAAAGGGTGGAGCAACTGATGTCAGAAGACACAATGGCAGAGTATAAAGTTCACTCGCTCCACCCATTGCGAGACACGTTTTCTGTAACAGATTTTTTGATCTGTTAAAAACACAGAAATGGGTTAACAGGAACATACAGTGCCCTCCACAATTATTGGCACCCCTTGTAAAGATTAGTAAAAAAGGGTTAGAAGAAGTCCACCTTTTGCTGAAGTAGCTTCATCTCACACTGAAAAAATGAGAAAAATCCAACCTTTAATTGAA
>JAOTRR010000002.1:17563445-17574909 GCA_028570945.1 Gogo arcuatus
AGTATAGCTGCCCACTGCTCTGGGTGTGTGTGTGCTCATTGCTCACTTGCGTGTGCATGTGTGTGTTCACTGCTTCAGATGGGTTAAATGCAATGTGCTCGAGAGTACATGTGACAAAAATAAAGGTCTTGGTTCTTCTTCTTCTTCAATGCAACTCTCGTGAGATTTCATGAATTCATGAATGAACTGTTTATTGCTATTCTTACTGTTGCTGGAGGCAACCTCGACTTCCCCCCAGATGCCCTTATGATGTCATGATTAGTCACCTGTAATTATTTTAAGCTAGTGCTTAAAATAAGAACACCACAGTGAGATGACCAGTGAGATGACCTCAAGTTGATTAGTTTTCAATAACAGCATGCCCTAAAGTGTTTTATTCCACTTCTACCAGAGCAATTTGCCAATGTTAACCATTTTTAATTCACTAATGAAAGACACTTCATTTTTAACTATTTATTATTACATTTAATTCAGTGGAACATCTGAAAAAAGAAGTTAGTTCTTATCACTTATGTTATAGCAGCTATAAACAGTAATTCCCAAACCAGCTTCTTCTTTTTTGTCTCTTTTGAAGTTAACAACCATAGCTTGTCATATTACTAAGAAACCAGAAATAACAAAATCCTTCAAATTTGAGAATTCAAATTTGTTGTGGTATAATAATAATAATAATCATCATCATCATCATCATTACACTACCATTAACACAGCATTTCACTGAAAATCACTCTTCATCATATCATTACATCATATCACATATTGTGTGTAAGGGATAGTCAGAAGCAGGATGCAAATGCAGTAAAAAGGTTTTATTGCAGCAAACACAGGTAGACAATTCCAAATTGTGAAGCAGACTCATAAACATGAAACAGTCAAAGGTGAAACAACAACAACAAAACCCAGAAACAATTCAAATAATATAGGTTTGGATATGCTCAAAAGATTCTGTAGGTTTAATGATTTGATTGGGAATAAAAAAGGCCACCTTTACGCCTCCCTAATTCCAGACTGCAATGTTGACTGTGTGAGAGCAGAGACAAGCTGTCATGAATGAACAGCAGTTGAAGGTGTCAGAACTGTAAACACTATTTGGTGATCCTGGATATCCACATCTTCGAGAGTGCACACAACAGGCCACATCTATCATATCAACACAACACTTGGTATGAGTGTACCATAGTGATTCCCTCCATAGTGTTCTTATCAAGAGTATGGTGAAATTAATACATCATTCATGCCCTACCCACTCTTGAGATACTTGTCATTTCAGATGTGTTCTCGCTTTTGGGTGAGCAATGTGGAAGTTTGAAATATTGGTACTCGACTAGGAGAGTGCTGTTGCACAAAGATAAAGTTGGTGACTAATGCATTGCCACAAGACAGACTTCTCAACGCCTCTGCACAATGCTGTCCCAGAATGAGAATGGACTAGAGCTCACAATAAATAATTCCATGCATTGAGCGAGGCTGCCCACTGCTCTTTATTAAGCTAATGTGATCTAATGAGGGAGCAGTTTGTCTTGTGCCGTCATGAGTTTGAAGCATGCATACCTCTCCATGCCCTGCCTGCATGTCTGAAGTGTTATATTCTCAACCACCTGTGGTATTATAATGATGTGGATGTGAATTTTTACATGGAGGCTTAGCCAATGTCTGATCCATTAGCTGACAGATGTCTATGTAAGATCCTGGGGCTGGCTCTACTGGAAGTAGAGCTCTACTGGAAGCACACAGCCCTGGCTGACATTGCCTGGCCTTGGGAGGATGTATGTGCAGATAAAAGAGGCCCTTGATTACTAGCTTGATGGAGAAATGGGATGTCGCTGGTTGTGTGACATGACTCATGTGGCCTACTTTAATCCCATCTTTATTTTTTTCAGATCGCACAAGACTCAGGGGCATTACAGGGGATCAATGCAGAGCAACCGATCATTTAAGAAGCCGTGGTGCACAGGGCTTTCTCTTTAAAGCTGTTCCCAATTTAATGGTTAAAAGCTGTACACAGAAAATCCAGAGTCTTTTGGTCAGCTGCTGTGCGTGAGTAATCACCCTGACTTGCTTTGAGAGTATTGATGGGTTTATAATTGGTTTATATATAATGCTCTATGTTTTTGTTCTTCCTGATTTCATTTAGGAGATTATCCTAACAGTCTGCATTTTGTAACATTGTTTCCTTTTATAAGGCTGACCTCAAATTTAATTATAAAATCTATAATGTCTCTGATAAGGAGGTTAATTTTCTGTTCTAGATTAGTCCTGCTCATCCTGAGCTACAGTAAATCTGATGCATTATTAAAAAGGCGAATATGACAACTAATTTCCGCTATACTTCATCTCTAATCTGCTCAGTCCCCAGGGTGATTCTTAATGTTCATACTGACCATACATTGACCACAAACCGTCACAAAAGATGGATATCTAAGTGGTGAATGTATTATATTAGTGCTGTACTACATGTAGACTATTGTGTTAAACCAGTAGCAGAAGTACCGTGGTGCAGCCGGTGCACTTGCCCCAGGGCCCATGACCCAGGTGGCAACACAGGCCTGGTTGCTGAAGCCACTGTGTGGCTAATTGCTTTTTTGGCACTGTGGAAGCATGAGTAACTGCACTATCCAACAGTTAAATTATTTAATTTTACCACTCTAGCTCATTTTTTCTACCCTTTCGAAGTAGACAATGAAAGCCAAAGAAATCTACTCCATTGTTATGATTTATTTTTCTATTATACCTAATGCATTACAACTTTACATCAATGAGTCTTATTCCACACAAAATGTTGCATTATTTTGTGCTAATGTTGTGGAAATCCAAGTAGAGATGTAGGGGGCCTGGGAAATGTGCCTTATATCCAATAAGCCAGTGGTTCTCAAAGTGAAGTCTGTGAAGCATAGCCAGAAGGTCTGAGAACTGTTTTTATATTTTGTTACAATTGTGCATTTATATTTATAACTGTTATATTTATAATTAAGTTTATAGATGTGTTAGGCTATTTGACTGTTCATTGGAATTGAAAAAGTTTAATCCAAAAATCAGTATCTCAAAAACTTGTAGGCCTAAAAATACTGTAATATCATATCAATATTTGACCTAATGTGTTCTGTCAGTGGAAAGGCTAGGGACATAAGAAATCTATGGATACAATAAATAGCCAGAATTATTCTATTCTGTACAGATTTACATAATTAACCTAATATTTGAATAGTTGTATTATGTTCATAAAATAAATCCGAGTAGCAATTACCTATTGTGTTAAATATATCTAAGTTCTGCAACAGCCTATAAGTAGCACTCAGGATAATGCGTAAGGGACATCTTTGCTAGATAGCTAACTACATAAATAAATGAATTAACATGACTTACATAGCTAGCTAATCAACCTAATAAGCTACTGAAACCCCAACAGCATTTGGACGATTTACAGTATTTAATCTAACTTGAGTAATTTTCTTGATCACTCCTTTTACTTTTACTCAAGTGAATTATTTCTGTAGTAGCAATACTTTTACTCAAGTCAGTGTGTTTTGTACTCTTTCCAACACTGCTTCCTAGCCAAGCTTGTTTATTGCTTTGCTATGATAGTGTTGAGTCATATTAAGCATACTACTGTATGTAGGCAGTGCTACTGGCCACAAGAGGGCTAACAGATTTCTGACTGTTTATGAAATGTGGGAATATGTACATGAGCTTATTTTTTGAGTTGATAATTAGAATCCTATGTGCAATGCCTCAAAAAGTCCACACTGAAATTCTGCTCAAAGGATGCTAAAATTTTCCTTTTGTTTTCTATCACTTTGCCATAAATAGCAGCTTGTCCTTTTCCCATACCGCATATAAACTGTTCAAAGTGGTAATTAATCGCTCTGATGTGGCCAATACCAAGTGCAACTGAGGATAAAAGAATGTTTTACCAAGTCTGCATAGTGAATGTAATGTAATGGATCTCCAGTGCAATGGAAAGGATCCTGTTACACTTGCAAAGAACAGTAATGAATTATTACTAGATTTTTTCAAGGTGACATTTAAAAATGATTCTCAGTGGGAGAGGGCACACACAGGCAGTCAATAAAAAGGTAGGCTATGGGATTTGAAAAAAAAAGTAGGCTGACACTTTTCTGTTCTTCATATGCCAGAGAGAGAAACAGACAGACAGAGAGAAAGAGACAGAGAGACAGAAGGAGTGGGGGATTACAATCTATTTCAAATTAGGATACAAGGAAACCAATTGACATAATATTCATTGTATTTTAACAGTTGACTTAATGTAACAGAAATCAGCTACTTCCAGATCATTGGGGACCACAGACATGAAACTGCTTTATTATTATAATTGTGAATAATTTTGAACAGTACCTCTTTAAAGTTACATGGGAATGAGATGCGGTCAGTGAGGAGAAGGTGAGAGCAATGTGAGCCCTAATGAGCTGATCTCTATGTAACCTTACCAATATATGCAGCTCTGAAATGGAGTCTTTTTTTTTTGCAGCAGCAGCAGCAGCAGCAGAGGAATATCTATTTGCATTTATCATATTAAACAGATTCCATGCAGCACAAATATTCTGAACTGCAATAGTATGAAAACCAAAGAGCATTTCATTATTAAAATTCTTATTTTAAACAAGCTATATATCAGTGCAGTAAAGTATGCAGATGCAAATATGTATAAATCAATTGGCCAAATGATGGCATGCAGGAAGGTCCAGTGTAATCTTACTGGATTTCAGTCAGTGGTGGCAAATGATAATTTACATCTCCAATCTAGTCAGTTTCTCATATTGCAAAGTGTTTACAATGATTCAACAAACTGCTACATTTTGGCATGATTCAGTCAGTAAATGATGGTCTATTTCCTTTCTAGTCAGTCACTATGGGCTGTATTCAGTCTTAGACACTTAAGTCCAAAAGTTATGTAAATTTGTATGCATGGAAAGTTATGCATATTCAGAGATGGGTTAGGCACCTGCTTATGAGGTTTTTCTGGCTGCGCCATTTAGATGTAGTGCATGACTATGGGGCTGCTGGATTTTTCTTGAGTAGAAACACCTGAGATCGTGTTTTTCAATAGCTTCTAGACCACCATCATTAAACACCAGCATTTGTCTTTAAGCCCCAGAACCATCAGGGATAGAAAATGCAAACTGAAGAATGAAATTGTTTGTTTGTTTGTTTTTGCTGTGAAATATGATATAAAATGAAGACACCACTTAAAAATGAAAAATAAAAAAGACATACAATGATATATGAATGAGAAGATGACAAGCATTGAAATAAACATCTGAGGACTCTAGTATATTGTCAACATATTGCTGCATAAATTATCAAACGATTCACTGCAGGTTTAGTTTAATTTAACAATATGGCTTCCTCCTCATTATTTGAAGCCTTAAAAGAATAGCACTTGATCGAGCACATCTTATTAATTAGCATTTTTTGTGCAAAACTTGTGTTCAGATTTTAATAGTACTAAATTAAAATTTTGAATTGAAATTTGTCAGGAAATCATAATGTGTGTGCAGGATGTAAGCTATTTTATTACACGTTTAATCTGCTACTATTACTGAGTTGAGTTTGAATTAATACAGTAATGGCAATGGTTTTGTTAATTCTATGCATTCTTCTGTAAAGAAAACGGATCACTTTTGCTTACAGCTCACTTTAATTGAATTCATAACTTTATCCATAAGATTTAGCTTCTTGAGAAGCAATGTCTCTGATTAAGACGCTGTCTCATCTGATTATGGTATGGATAAAACCTTTGTGTGCACTTTAAAGGGACTATTAATTTTATTAATAGTCTCATATTTAATTTATACTCATTTACTATTGGCCTCAAATGGAATTCCATGTTTTTTTTTAATGTATTTACAGCCCCAAACATAAAAATGCTAGCATGTCATATTTTGGTAATATTAAAGTGTCAGACAGAGGCGCTGGACTTAATAATGCTCCTTGCTTGAGCTGATATCACCCAAGAAAAATGTACATAATTTCAAGGTCAGATTCACATGTAACCAAAGTTCATCTCTGTTTTAGGCAAACGTGCACAACTCTTGCATAATATCCAGATAGCACTAAGTTTGTAGTCATGTCTGAGGTATGACGAACTGACTATAAAAGCACAGCTGCAACAGTTTACTGCAAACTGAAATGTTGGCTTACATGACATGATTTCGTTCGACCATGCTGTTTTTCTTCATGCTATTTGTACTTTGTTATATTGCACTTACTTTAGCTGTAGTGGTTTTATATGTTTTTTTGAAAGCATTCAGGATGACAGCTCCCTGGTCTCATCTGTTTTGCTAGCCTCTTGATTATGTATAACGGACAATCAGTGTAATACAATCAATTTCTTAGGTGAAGAAAGAGAAATTGAAAGAGATGAGCTGATTGGCTTGAGCAGTGGAAGGGTCAATATGGCTGACGTGATCCATGAGCAAAAATGTGCAGATCAATAAACACACACTTAAACAAACCTACACATGAAGTGATGGTGTGTTTTACTACAGTTCATAGTGCCTGCCATATCCTGGACATTTCAACAGAGATCAAGTGGTGCACGCTGTAAAAATGAGTTGCATTCATATTTCTTTCACACACTCATTATTGTTCGGCTGCCCATTTATTTTCTGTTCTTATGAGTGGATGTTTCAACACTGTTGGAGATACTGTGAGAATGTAAAAAGGGATTGCAATGGTAAGTGTTATTAGATGGTTTCATATGACAATGGAAATATTTGGTGAGGTTTGATCTGAAGACTGACTGTGAAAGTGTCTCAGTACAAGGCATTCATTTGCATACCAAACATAAGCTATAGAATACATTATATACAATGTAGAGAAATGTGTCTAGTATTGTATTCATTCATTCATCTTCAGTAACTGTTTTAGATCCAGAGCTTATCCTGGCCAGAGAGAGAAAGACAGACCTAATGTAGAGCACACCATGCCACCCTTATATAAAATTTACTACAACATATTTATGTGAGCAATGGTACCTATATACAGAGAGAAAAATTATCCTATGCATTAAAATTGTTCCATTATTGAAGGATATTGGGGGATACTTTGTTAGAATATCACTAGTCATTTTATTTAATTGTGGTAGCTGGGGCATGGTCGAGTGGTTTGTGAATGGAGAGCGAGGCTGGGGAAGGTGAGTGGCAAAACAATCACACCTGTGTCTAATTGATGTTGTGTGTGTGCCCTTCAGTGACGGCTGAAGGCTGATAAGGGGGAAAGAGAGCGGAGAGGAGGCAGTGGAGCCGAGCTCGACAGATCCTGTGTTTGTGTGTGCGTGTGATAGTACCTGTGTTTGTTTAATCACTGAAAAGCAATAGTTAAATAAAAGCAGTAAAGTGACTGTTGACGCAAATACCCACCTGTCCGCGTGTTTCAGTGTTCCCACCACACTCAGGGACATATAACACTAATGAATTTACATTTCCATGTAGAATAAAACAGCATCTAAACAAACAGCAGGTTTTTGAAGATGCTGTTATTTCTCTGGGTGCGTAAAGTCAAAATGAACTTGGCAACCAAAGTAAATTAAATTTTTACTTTGAAACTGAGACACAGGAATAGTAGTGGTGTAAACATGCTACCTTCTACCAACAGGCATGTTCTTTACTTTACTTTTTATCAAGTTTTCTAATGGCTCTTCTAGGTGAGTGCAATATCTGAATATATAATACTTATTTTCAGTATGCCTTTTTTTTTTAAAAACTTTCCTTCGTCAAACCACTTTTTTCTTCAATTTTTCTTCCTCCTTCTACACTGCCTCTTGCTTTGAAACCAGCCCATTAATTTAGCAGTGAGCATGGTAACATCTGTGACAAGCCCATAGGCATCACTTGGACTTGATTTATGACTGTGAGGCTCAAATCATAAAGCAGCCAGCTGAACACAGGCACAGCACTTGCCATTGATTTCCCTCTTCCAATTTATGGCACATTGGTAAATCATAGGCAGCCATGCACTGTAAACTGACTTTGTCTGCCACTTCTCCACTCACTACAATGAATCACATTATGGTAACGGCAAGAAATGGTACAGGCCTGTTTGTTTTAACCCGAGGTGCCGGACGGATTCCACCCATGATTGATGTGCCATTCTGTATGGGGTGATAACAGCTGATTGCAGTGTCAAACAGAAACGCGCAGAGTAATTCATAAAAGCACTGACTCCAACTGGCCATCTCATTGATGTGAGCTTTAGAATTGAAATGGGAAAACTTATGCAACAGCTCCACTGGTTTTGATTAACTTACCCTAAAATACATGGAGCAAAAGGGAACAAGAAAAGAATAAGGTGGTGAAAAGGATAGATTTGGTTTATATAACACAGCTTTAATCATGCCAGCAAAATCAAAGAAAAATATTGGATTATGCATGAAGATAATGCATTTATGTGACAATATGAGCACAAATATTTTGAATTTAATAAAGCGTATGCGATGTCAATAATTCCAACTTTTATATATGATCAAATTGTCATTTCTGCAATATGTCTCAATACTAATTTGCTGAAAAAAGCTCAGGAAGGAGTTATACAGTGGGGGGGGGGGGGGGTATTCAGACACTTTTTCTTATTATTTAATATAGTTCTACTGCATATATCCTCTTTAAATTTACACACAATGTCTTTTAACTTTGTACTTATAAATATGAACAGAAAAGTATGTATTCATTTGCATAAAAAAGATATTTTAAAAAGTATTTGGACACCACAAATGTGTCCAAACGTTAGTACTTTGTTGCAAAGCCACTGTTGGCAGTTACAGCTTTGAGATGTCTATAGTGAGAAGTAATTATCTTTTCGCAGCACTGTGGTTCAATTTTGGCCCATTCCTCTTGGTAAACCTTCAATTCCCCATGGTTATGAGGGTCCCTCTTATGGACTCCCAAGTTCCTCTATACATTTTCAAAGGAATTCAAGTCAGGAGACTTGCTAGGCCATGCAAGACCTTTTTGAGATAGCTTGGCTGTAAGTTTGGGGTCATTGTCTTGTTGAAACGTCCATATTCTAGCCAGATTATTATTAGTTTTTTGCCGATGAGATTAAATTCTCCTGTAATATGTTCTCATACATCGCTTCATTTATGTTTTCTTCAATGACATGTCATACACCAGTATCATTTTCAGAGAACCAGCCCCATATCATCATGCTCCCACCTCTGTACTTTACAGTGAGTATGATTTTCTTGAGAAGAAGCTGAATTATTGGCAAATGTTTTGTTTATTCTGGCCAGAGTATATTATTCCAAAAGAGTTCTGATTTGTATAAATATGTTTAGACATGCATCTCTGTGCTTCTTTTTTAGAAGAGGAGTTCTGCATGGGGTGTGTGAATGGACATGATTGCGGTGCAGTGCATTGCTTATTGTTCTCTGTGTAGCTGTTGTTCCTGCTACTTTCAGGTCATTCTGCAACTCTTTAAGTGATTGCTGCTTCTCTCTTACCTTCTTTATCATTAGTCTGAGAGTGTGTTGTGAAATTCTGTGTGACACATCTTCAGGGAAGATGTAGTTGTGGTTTCATGAACTTTCCACCTGCATATTACTGAACTAATTGTACTGACAGGATTATATATGTTCTTTGCTATGGCTCTGTAGCATTTTCCATTTGCGTGTCATTTAATAATGTTGCCCCTGAGAACTTTGGCAAGCTCCTTCAATTTCTGCTTGCACAAAATCCTCATAACTAATGGTAATGTCTTTTTACAATGGCACGAGTATACAATGTTTGGGGGGTGTGGAGTTCTTTATGACGGTTTAAGCAGATACCAGATTATATATTTCTTTATGATTTAGGTATGCCCAAAGCAAAAGCAAAGCAAACAAGTCTCTATTCTCTTTCTCTTTGAGTTAGCAGCAAATAGAAATACCAAAGAAAATACCAGCAGCTACAAAAGGTTAGATAAAGAAAAGGTTAGTTATTTTTAAACCCCATGTCTAATCATCACATAGTGTGCAATGAAATTATCACATCTCTATTACATGGCTTAGTGTCGTATGCCTTTTGTACTGGAATTTTTGTACTGGAATAATTTGGTTTGTATTGTGTGATTTTATCCCAACCGTGTCATGTCATATCTACTATAAATCCACTGGCAAACTCAAACAATAATTTCTTGTATCTTTCCTTGCAGGGTTTAAACAGACAGCAATCGACCTTAAAGACAAAAGTGCAAGTTGACCTAGACGCTCAACTATAACCATCAGCAGGAGACTCAAGATTGCAGTAAATTACTCACTGTAGACCCATGGTCCTGGAAAGTGCTGTCTGGGACAAAAAAAAAAAAAAACACCACTCAATTTATGTTAATAGTCCTAAACCTAACTAAATAAATATGCTCACCCACTACATTATCCCTTGGGCATTCTGCATATTTACTGATAAATTATACGTCTAGACTCACAAGAAGGTTGAAACTAAATGCTACTGGGACACAAATGAAAAGCATTTGGATGTGTAGACTTGCTTTAGAACAGGACATGGTGCTGCCAAATACAATCAGGTAGAACAACACAACACAGCATTTACACACTGAAAAGGAACTCCTGCTCTGTTCACTCCTTTTGGTGATGACAGTTAAATCTTTTGAAGCAGTCACTGAATAAAGGGGTGCAGTAGCTCTTACAGATTCATGGTATTAATATTCAGTGGAGCTGAAACCATGCTAAGAAATAAGTAAGTGAAAAAAGATTTATTGCATTGAGTTTTCAATCGGAAGTGTGCACAGCAATTTGCTAACACTAACAATTTTGTATTTACTGAAAAATGAAACACCATACTTTTAACTATTTATAATTACATTTATTATTGTGTAACTTCTGTCAGACAAGTTAGTTGCTGATATCACTTACGTTATAACACCTAAACACAGTCGTTCCCTCACCAGCTTCTCTTGAAGTTAATAAGACAAAAAATGCAGCTTGTCATGCTACAGACATTGAAAAGCACAAAGTCCTGAAGACTATCTTGTGTCTGAAAAAGATGTAGCTTTACCTCTGATTTTTACAAAGCGTGGACACTGGAGACTCCTTCCAACATGCTCTTCCAACTTCTTCTCACAGGAAACTTCACCATATCAACAATTACATACTGTTTAAAATCTGTTTACTTGGAGCACTGTACAAGTCCCTGTGTAAGATGTTACGATAGAAACCATAACATATTAAAAATAATGCATTAATATAAACCTGTGATTTACCTTGCAGTTGAACTATTGCCAGAGCTGCTGTTATAGAAAAGTAATCAACACCTTCTGACTAATTAGATTTGAGAATTCAACAGTGCTGTGGTATAATACAAGTTAATCAGCCAAAGTATAATCAGTTAGTCATTAAAGCACATTCTATACTTTATATTCTGTATTATCTCTATAAAATTGAATGATTCATAGTATATATTCTAGGTTGTCTTTAAATTTCTGTATATTATCTCTCTCTCTCTCTGTATATATA
>JAOTRR010000002.1:17603789-17617965 GCA_028570945.1 Gogo arcuatus
CTCAACTAAGTAAAGAGAAACAACAGTCCATCATTACTTTAAGACATGAAGTGACAAAAAGTGTAAGGTATTGGTTATGTGAGGTAAAATATGGTTATAAAATATTTAATATTCGAATTTTTTTGCTTTAGAGTGATCTCAATAAACTAGAATTCAGCAGAAACAGAGTTGTAATTCAGTTTTATGGGAACTATGTAGTAATAAGTCTGTGTGTGTGTGTGTGCGTGTTTCTTCACTGTGCATGAGGGCTGATATCATTTCTTTTTTCTTGGCTGAGAGTCATGCTCCTGTGTGCATTCGTTTTTTTTTTTTTTAACTGATGTAAACTAACACTGGTAGGATTCACAGCTCCGCCATTCTAACCTTTTAGAGAACTCACACATCACTTGTCAGCCTGTGCTGCTGTTATTTACATTCCATCAGTCACACCAGCCATGCTAGTGGTTCACTACTTGTTTACTGTGTGTAAGTGCTGATATCAAACCTGTCCTTGTAAAATCCTACCCCGATTAATGAATAAATATTACTGTGTGCTTATATACACCTGCTTCATCAATCACTTTTCATGTGTAAGACATTTACAGGGATATAGTGTTTACTTTATTTGATGGCTGGATTAAAAGCTGTAATAAATACTGTTCGTTTTTGTCGTAATCATGAGAGTGACAGTGGACCGTCCAATTCCACAAAGAGACCATTAGGATGAAAAAGAAAGGCATGGTGTGAATGTAAAAACATTTTCACATCTATAAATGGAAAAATACACTTTTGCAAACACTAAAATATGTATAGCTACACAGTGCAAAAATCTGTGTATTCTCACAGCCTGATGAATTATTCAATCCATCCCAAGATATATATCAGTAGAGCTGCCTAACTTGAAATTCATGCCATTTGAGAAAAATGGAGAAGTTGGGAAGTGAAATGCCTCATCCACTCCAAATAAAAACTTGTTAAATGTTCCTTACAACCATTTGTTAACCTTGATCTGGCCTCTATCAGGAGGTTTTGTAGCAGCTTGTTTGCTTGCGGGTATACCAGAGATTTTATAGATTCTTGTGTCCCAGCTCAGTGTGTTCACGTCACACTGCTCATGGAAAACACTCTGGACCAAGTGTTCCTTGTGGAACATACATTATCTTGATAAAACATCCAGACCGATAAAAACAGGAAAGACAAAATGTATTCAAGCAAAGGGAGTCATGAGGTTTTCACGCTGTTCGGTTTTTTTATCTCCACAATTATTTTTCTCTAATTGGCCAATAGTAACCTTTCATTTTTGTAAATAAACACCTTAGCAGGGTTGCACCTGGTGACCTGTCTCTGCGGATGTTCCTCAGAGCTTCACTTCTGTCTGGATCCTTATAAATCCACCCCTGTTCTCACAGTCTTAATTTCAGTAAGAAATGTGACACTGAGTACTGAGTTAGAGCTGAGATTGAAGTTACACAAGGTAAAAATAAACAAGCTTCACATTAATCTCATTTTAACCTCTTGTAATAGCACCTCTTCATCTGCACTGCTAAACAAGTTCATAATTCAGGTTTGCTAGAAATGAGTTACTTAGAAAAATGTGAAGTGCCTTCATCCAAATGTAGGGAAAAATAAAGATGCAGGCAGAACAACAAAAGAATCTTACCTATCATTGGGGATTCTATGAAACTCCACGCATTGGTATGAGGCACATAAGACTGCAGAACTCCAGCCGAGCGTCCAGCCTCGTTTACCCCTCCAAACACGTAGATCTTCCCCCGACACACTGTCGCTGCTGCAGAATGCACTGGCTTCGGCAAAGGTGACACTGTCTCCCACTGGTTTGTGATAGTGTCATACCTAGACATAGAATAAACCACATTTAACCAGGTTAATGCTAGTTGTGATTTAGGACTAGGGTTAGGTAAAGAAAATGTGTGAGAATGCACTTCATGTGTAACACAATATGAGAGAAAATTCATTTAATATACGATTTTATATCACAGCGCTGTTGAATTCACAAATCTGACTGGTAAGAAGATGTTGAT
This sequence comes from Gogo arcuatus, assembly GCA_028570945.1. NCBI lineage: Eukaryota > Metazoa > Chordata > Actinopteri > Siluriformes > Anchariidae > Gogo > Gogo arcuatus. The sequence goes on from JAOTRR010000002.1 coordinate 17,605,811, forward strand.
TAGTTTTCTATAACAGCAGCACTGACTGTAATTCAAATCACAAGTATATAGTAATGCAATCGTTTCTATAGTAACAACTTATTCATAGTATCTAATCATTACTGATATTGTGAAGTTTTCCAAAGTAGACATTTATTTAACATTTATGGAAAGCATCTCCAGTGTCAGTGATTTGGAAGAGTCAGTAAGTTCTCTGCCACAGGAGAGTCTTCAGGACAGGGGACGTTTCAGTGTTTCTCAGTAATATGTGACAAGCTGTATATTTCTTATATATTTCTTCTGTCTTACAAAATTCAAAAAAGAGGGAAAAAAAAGTACCTGGTGAGGGAACGACAGTTTACACTTGCTATAATGTAAGTGATAACAGGAAATTGTCTTGTGGATGGTCCACAATATTAAATGTAACTATAAATGTGTCAATATTGAATATTAAATTGTGAAAAATTTGCAAAATGCTGTGGTATAATAGAAATAAAACATTTTGGGACATGATGCTATAGGAAAATAATCACCTTCCTTTGGGACATAACAGCAAGTTTTTTCTTATTCCTCACTTAAAATCTGTTCACTAGGTAGACCTTTGGTAAAGACTGAGGGTGTCTATAATAAATAAATATGTATATTTACTGTGTTATGATTTTTTAAAATAAGACTGAACTAACCATGTCATGTACAGACATTTTACTTCGCCAGCTTCATGGGTGAAGACATTTATTCTAAGAAATGCTTCCATTATACACCATCACTATTTGCCAGTAAACAGCTAAGAAAATGTAGTAAGAAGACATTTAAGCCTATCAATCAGACTCAAATCAGTTCTCTAAACCCATGAGATTTAGTTCTATCCTTGCCTTGCTGTAGGCGAAAATGAATGCACCTGCAACCATTTCGAGGTCATTTAAATGCCAAAAAATACAGGAATAGGCACTGCTGGTGTCTGAGCCCACAAGGTAACATCATTAAATTTCACTCTGGTTGCTCCTTATCTAATCCAATGGCATAAACCCACAGGTCAAAGCAGATGTTATGTGTGGACTGTGCAATCCGATACAAGACAGGGCTCTGATTGAAGGGCTGAGCAACCCAGATTCTAAACCAAGATCATGCACTCAATGCTGGAAGAGGGCCAATGGGGAGTATTGGGCTGGCTGAGGCGATTGCCTGTTAGAAAAGTGAAAATTGAGCAGGGAGTGGGACTGAGCTGTGCTCTCTCTCTCACTCAGACCGTTATCAGTCTTAATAGATGTGCAGGCAACTCAGTTTTGGTAAAGTTTGCAGATGAGCCAACTTTATCTATAGAACATTTTAGAGGTGTATGATCAATGATGATACAGAGAAACAGCCTTCTGTAAACATGTAGATTAAACCCCAGCTTCACCAACACTCAAATTAGCCAAGCAAGCCAAAGTGACAGAATTCATGCAATGGGAACAGTCAACACTGGCTGCAAACAGTGGATTGTCAAACAGAGCTAACGTTGAATTGAAAGCAGATGGCTTGTAAATGCAACGCTCCAGCCTCTCCCTTGGTGCCCATTCTGAGCAGCACAGTTTCATTGTCAGCTCAGCAGCACATGGCTGAGGCCATTAATTACACAGAGGGAGTGTGTTATCAGTTGACTTCTGTCGCTGTTTAATGGAAGTTTTACAGTGCAGTGGAAGGAACTAATTATGTGAAATAAGGGCTTGGAGGGTTTTTTTTGTTACATTTTCCCCCTACAGCTTGTTGTAAAAAGTAAAATGATAAATAAAGCCAGTTTTTACAGGGTGATGGTGGTTCTAATCAGTAGACTATCAGTAGTTTAAAATGAATTACAAAAATCATGCATGTGCACCAGTTCAAAGCTTTGAATTAACAATCCAAGAACTAGTAAAACATCATCTCATAGTTTTCATTAATTTTTAATCATGGCAGTTTCAAAATGAGGCTGGTTGGAGGAAAATTATTCACCATCTTCTCACCACTAGTTAAGCATCATGTGGCTTCTCTTAATAACAAGTAGTCACACAAGCCAGACTTTTTGCTAGAGTCAGGTACAATTCTTCTCAATAAGTGCCAAGACCCACTCATTCCACAAAAAGAAGCCATTTGACTGACAATAAAATAATCTTTTCAGGAACATGTCTGTAACATGCAAGGATATGTGTTTTACCCATTCCTCATGAAAAACTTTTAAAGACAGGATTGTGGAACTTTTTTCAATTTATTGACTGTATCTTCCTTCAAAAAGCATTCAACATTCAAGGTTTTTGTCAAGTTTTTTTTTTCCCCAAGATCCTGGATCCTGAAGCTTGCGATGAGAAAAGTGTACAAAAATATAAGACGCTTCATAACACCACATGCACCCCCCCCCCCCTTACCAGCAGGGGATATCAAACAAAGACTTTAAGACATTGACAGAGCTTCTGAAGCTGAAACTAAACACCAAGATCTCTTGAGTTGTCAGTTTTAAGTTAACCGTGTACGTAACTCAAAGGAGAAGAGAAGAAGTATGTGTCTCATGTTGAAGTGACAAGTGTCCCCATGCTGGTTACTCTTCAGGATGAAGAATTGCACAGTTGCATGATTCTTGATTGGCTGTCCACAAGGGAAACATGCCCCCCATCTTTGCTACCAGCATGAAACATTAAACAAGCACTTAAAGACATCTACACAACTGCCAGCCAAGACAGCTGGGGGTGGGGGGTGGGGGGTGTATCATGGGGGCTATGGAAACGTTGTAAGGGTCAGGCACTGTGTAAGGTAGCTGGGGAGATGGTAACTACACAGTGGGCCTGCTGGCATGTCAGCCTTTCATCTCATCAACACTCCTTGTGGTAAGTGTGGCCAAATCCATGACAGCTACATTCGCATATCTTTATCTCAGGTTTCTTCCATCTTTTTTGAGCCAGAGGCTGTAATAATATCTCAGTGACCATAAAAAGCCTCTTAAACAGCCTTAACCATCCATCCATGCTGACTTCCCTGGAGAAATTACTCAGGGAGAACTCTGATACACTTGGAGAGAATCTCTCTAATATGCATTGAGTTTTAATTATAAAATGGATCAGCCTAATAGTATTCTAAATTAATTAAATCTCTTCCCACTGCATGAGACAAAACCCCAATAAGATCCTTGCAGATTCAATAAGCATCAATGGCAAATAAACTGTTTTTAGTAAACAGGAGTAAAATTGTTTTTCCAATCTTACCCATGATCCAAGACATGCTACTGTATGTCTGCACTGTAACCAGGTACTGAAAGCTGATGCTGACCATTAAATGAACAAACACAGTGACATTGTTATGCCCTGTTATGGTATGTGTATCAGTTTCTTTGGCAGTGTCCATGCATAAGTAGATATTAGCATATCTCCTTCACAATGTGGCCATCAGCAACGTCAGCAAAAAGAGGAAAATAAACTTCAAGAGGAAGAGTCAGAGTGGAAAGAAAGCAATGATCCAGCTCATTGACTAATCCCACCCAAGTGGAGCAGCAGCACTCATGCCATTACTTATCTCCTACCACCAACCACCTTCACCTTCACGTTACGGGCAACGCAGTCTCAAAACTAGGCCATGGTTGCCATACAAAATGCCCAATAAACAAACTAATTTCCTGAGCAGTCTTCCTAAAACAGAGACAGTGAGTGTGTGTGTTAGAGAGAGATAGAGACTTTATTTGTCTGGGAGAAAGGAGGGCACCTTGACAACCCAGACAGTCATGGGAAAACATGAGGAAGAAGAGGAGGAGGAAGAGGGATTGCCTACAGATGTCATAAATCGTTCCTGGTCTAATAGGATTTGTATATTGTGCTCTAACACACTGATTTAGTGGTTTTATTGCACAATTGGTTCGTGGGCAGTGAGGGCTGCTGACCTGCAGGCCCTTTGGCATCATTAAAGGGGCACAGCGCTGTCCATCCATCCACAGAACAGATTAGGGAGTCATGTAGGGTGTACATGCTGAGCGCTACTACGCACACCAGCCACTATCAACCAACTCTTTAAAAAAACGGCAGCTCTGACTGCATACAAACTCTGACTGCTTTCTGCATCGAGGATTTGTCTACTCTGTATTCATAGGTGAATTATATGCATGTAATGAGGAGTTAATATCGAAACTTGCACATCTGTATTCACACCTCAGACCTATCTTTGGACTTACGCACTACTCAGACAGCTGTATGGGAAACGTGAGCCAAAACAGAGGCATGCATCTGAGCTTAAACCCAAGTTGACATTTCTTGCACAGTATCAGCTCAAGCAATGAACAGTATTAAGTCTAGCGCCACTGTCTGACAGTTTGATAGTAACCGCAATATTAACTGTCAGCATGCAATACAAAAAAAATTAATAAATATTTTTAGTGGTACAAATGTGCTGGATCAAGTGTTATAAGTTAAGCATGGAATAATCAGGGTGGAAGCCTTGTTAAATCAAGACAAAGCAGTGATTACTGTTATTCCAACTAAGACTATTCATGCAATAATATATGTTTATTTGAATCTTTGTCATATTCTCATTTATATTCGTCTCATATCACCCTATTATTCTTTTTATTTTTAAATTGTCTCATATGACATTAGACAGCAAAGAAAAAGATATGATGTACTTCAGTCTGCATTTTCTATCCCCCATTTTTACATGCTTAAAGGCATGTTACTTGTGTTTAAAGTTGGCTCTTTAGATGAAAAATGCCAAAGGAAAAACAAACAATCTTGCACCCCTTCTTAAGAAAAATCTGGTAACCTCAGAGGCATGAACTATGCTGAGGTAGTTTTAATTCTCTGAATAGACCACCCAGAAAATCAACATAAACACCCATGTAAGCTGTCTGAATACGGAGAGTATTATCTGAGTAAATATGGACGCAACTATTAAACTTAATATGCCATCTCTGAATACAGCCCATAGTAATCTGTTGTTTCCTCTTATTTGACCATGGGACTGATACAACAATAATTTCTTAAATGAATCCATTATACTTTTCCTGTTATTTTTTTTGAAATACATCAAGACAGGTGTCAGTCTCTTTCATCTGTCTCACAGTCCATGTCTGAATATCGACATCTCCCAAAGGGACCTGACACCTATTGATCTGCTCTTGTTTTCTGAGACTGTTTGTGATACATGATTCTCTCTCGAAAGGTAACACCCCCGGGATATTCATTAAAGTTTCACCCAGCATTGTATTATCTGGTAGAGAAAAAACTGAACTAAAAACTTTATTTTGACCAAGGTTAATTCTGTGTTGATGCAGTACATAATTACTAAATGTTCAGGGAAGTTTATTTGCTGAAAACAAACAAGCAAAAAAAAAAAAAAAAGTCCAAACACTTCATTCTGATTCAGTTTGAGGGCAGTTTCGTAAAAGGTCAGGACATTAAGCTGATGTTATTGAGTGAAGGCACTCAGGGTGAACATTTGCATTATGGAAAGTCAACAGAGCATTTGAATAAATTTCCACTGGACAGACTTAATCCATAAATCCCTTTATTAAGGATAGAATGATAACTGCATCTTCATCAAAACCAGTAAAAGTGTGAAGATATTATACCCACCATGCTAGATTCTACTTAACATACAGAACTTCAGTCCTGATCTTAATGGTCAATTATGGTTAATGGTTTGGCATTTTTTAACAAGGGACACTGCCACAAATCAGATGGGACGTAGATTTAGATCCCTAATGAACAAGCCAGAGGCGATAGTGGCAAGGAAACCTCCCTGAGACAGAATAAGAAAGAAATCTCAAGAGGAACCAGACGCAAATGGAAAGCCATCATCATCTGGGCAACATTAAGTAGTGGGATTATGATAATTACAGTACAGTCGTACAGCGGGAAAAGAAGCAGTAGTACACATTGAAAACATATGGTGATGAGTATGAGTAAATAATTGCCTTGCAATGTGCATAAGACAGGTTATAATCATGGCATGATTAGTCTAATAGATATGTACAATTTCCCCATAGCTGTACTTTAAATCACTGAAATCTATGCTCACTAGAGAGGAAACATATCCTGTTTTATGTAAGGTGTCAAATACTGGGGATGTATGTATTCATGCTGAATGCAGAATTCTTGAAAGTCTTATCTCTCCATTTTTGGCAGCTTGGGACATTTCTTGTACACTTAATGGATAGCCTTTACACACTGCTGGCTCCCTATGTGTCAATTCCTAAAGCCTTTACAGCCGGATGGGTATCTGTAATACTTAGTCAGTTGAGAGTTTTGCTGGAACACAATCAAAGGCAGAGCATTTCCTTAAATAAATATGGTGTTTTTAGAGGAGACAGCCAATTTTTAGGCCATACCTAGAGGCAACAGTTTATTGATGTTGGTTGAGGCAGAAGCCCTGCAGAGCAGAAGGCAGCAAGAGCCACTATTAAACACAAGCTGTGTTCCGACCAACACACCACAGTCCACTGAGAGGAGAGATACTACAGCAGAGGCGAGACAAGCTCGTTTGAACAGCAAGCGGGGGAAGAGACTTTCAATTAAGAAAACTGCTAAAAATGTTTGGGTCTGCCTTTGCTGTATCCGTTCAATACGCAATCCCCAAAGCTCTGCTGAATGTCTGAAAGAAGTTGCTGGGAGCTGTATTGAGAGACTGAAAGTGGGAGATGAAGGCACAGGAAGAAGAATTATCAGTTCCTTTAATCCCATGGTGTGTTGAGTTGGCACGGCGGGGTGCTCTATCTCAGCAGGCCACAATGAGAGCTGGCTTTGACTGCCTCCAGGAACCCAAACCCAAATCCTAACACGACTTCTTTCTTACAGTTTGTCTCGGAAATGAACATAAGAAAAGTTCTGTATTAAAAACAACCACTAGGACTTGAGCTGAATGTTACTGAAATCTTAATAACTCTCCAGGAATAATGTGTGACCATGTATTAATGTGATATATTTCTCCAAATGGCACATAATTACAGTTGATAACAGCCAAGAAAGAATAGCTTTATATAGGAGAATAGATGAAAGAATAAAAATAGGCTTTAACGTTCCTTTCTTTGCTCACATTATTTTAATTGCACTGTGACCTTACGTAGTGATTCAGAGAACTGAAAGTGTTCATATCATGGCTAGAAGACACAAAGAGTGAGCCACACATGAGCTCGGAAGGCAGTGCTGGACACTGGTGAAATTGTGGCTCAGGGACAAGAATCCATCATCAAAGACCAATTAAACTGTAAGTGCAGGTAATAACACTTGAGGAGGGAACATCCTTGGCATAATCACAATTCTTCCCATCCCACCACAAAGGCTCATCTCTAGGGGTGTGGTATTTCAAAATGGTAAAAGGTTAGAAGTCTTCCCACAGACGCACACTTGGCCACTGATGAGCACAGCGCTGGAGGGAGGTATTTTCTAAGCGATAGCACTTTTAGGATCACTATAGTGTGTGTTTATCCTGAATGGAGGTGTATCACTGCCTAGTAATATCATGTTGTATTAATATAATATGTATTAATATAAACAATTAAAGAGACGAAAGAGAGAGTGAGAGAAAGAAAGACACACACACAAACACACACAGAGAGAGAGAGAGAGAGAGAGAGAGAGAGAGATACTGAGAACACTGCAAAACTGTTGCACAGTGATCGATTAGAAATACAGCTCTTGCTCAGAGAGGTCTGATAGCAGCCTTGAGAAAGAGACTGATTGAGGACATAATTCTGAATGGAGGAGATTTCATGGTTAGGAGCATGAAACTGAAGGCAAGATGGATGGCAGACTAGAAATTAGGAATTACTGAGAGAGCACAGACTCTTTTTCCAGGAGCCGCGAACAGCAAACAAACCACTGTTGTGTAAGCAATGATTCTCCCAGTGCTCCATCAATTAAGTGGTGACTCATGCAAATGCACAGGAGGCTAGACAGAGTGGAGTGGGCAATATATGAGACTGGATGGATCTATTGACAAGGCTTGTGAGTTCTAGAAACACTATTTTGTGAGAGAAGATAATAAAGACAAGACACAAACAGAATGGCCAAGGTCTGGCGCATTATCAAAGTGTTTCTGATTAAATGAACTGAATGATACTGCTTTTAGGTTAATATGTGCTTACTTTTACTGAGGATATCCTGGAATTAACAAGATAAACCAGAAAATGATAGAGGAAAATGCACTGCCTTAACCTAGGATGGAAAAAGCCTTTTAGAGTAGTACAGCCATCCAGATGAAAGCAGAATGCATAATGTATGTGCTTTTTTCATAAGCAGAAAACGATTTTTCCCCCTTAAGTAGCCATTGTTATTTTCCACTCTGTTTTTCAAATATGCACAGTTATAATTCACATGTATTGTATTTAAACTTCAAACTCACAGGACTATTTAGCATATCTGGCTGTGTTACTACAGTTCATTATAGCAACAATCTGCACATTAGTATTCAAAAGGAAGGCAGATACAATGTGTGCAGTGTATTTGTGTCACCTGCTGCTGAAATAGTTGTGCAATCCCCCAGTAGAGATCTAATTATCAGATTGTTTCTCAACACTCTTATCTGGAACACATAATGGCTTTGGACTGAATGCTGAATTTAAAAGCAAGTATGCTCTGTTATGGTCTGTGTGTGTGTGTGTGTGTGTGTGTGTGTGTGTGTGTGTGTGTGTGTGTGTCCAGCTACCATACCTTTCCACATTATCAAGGTTGCCTGCCACCCCGAGTCCTCCGATGGTGTAGAGCTTGCCATCATAGACCAGGCTATTGTGGCGACAACGAGGGACTGTCATTCGGGACACCAGGTTCCAATTATCCAGCAAGGACATGTAGCACCACACGTCTGGCAGCATGACTCCCGACTCCATTCCACCTGAAAACAGTGAAAAACCCAAACACAAATGACTGCTCAAGTCTCCATCTGCACACTGCCTTTCACACACTTACTCTAATACAACTCTACAGCAGCTACTACAGCACCAAATGTCACATTTAAAGTGTCAATTGTTTTTTGAACCAAATGTTGTACATGTGGGACAATTAAAAAAAAGAAAAGAAAAGAAAAAAAGTACTGTCCTCACAATCAAAAAGCCTACACCAGTAATAGCTCGTTTAAATTGTAGCACATCTCCGTAAAATATGACAGCAATTAAAAGTAGTGATAGATTTAGGGTATGTATAGAGGAAATACACTTGAAGCAGATGCCTGATTAGTTGGCATCTTTTTAGCCAAAGGGGAGAAACAGATGACTGTCATTTCCTCCCACTGAAATGATAGGTCAATTACACTCTCACCCAAAGAAGGCTCAAGGCACAGATCAATTTGATCAATCAAAAAAAGAACAATATGGCACTGAGAAACATGTTTTTACTATTTGGAGGGCAAAGCAGACTGAGTCTCCTAAAAAAAACCACAAGGGCAATGAGTGACAAAAACTCTGCAAGAAAATTCAGGGGGAAAAAAGTGGAAACACTGCCTCCACAAATTCTCACCAGGTTGCACTAAATATAAACGCTCTCACCCGTGGGAGGCCCAAAACTGCAAATGACACATAGCCATTTTGATTACCTGACAGGTAGATATTATCCCCTGCTGAAATGACAGAGAAGAACTCGCGATCGTAGAAAGGCAGGCTGGCCAGCGGGTACCACTTGTTGTTCTGGGGGTTGAAGCAAGTGACGGCTGTCAGCGAGCGCTGGTTCATACCAATGACCTGACGCCCTCCTACCAGCACTATCACCTCAGCAACTCCTGCAGGGACAGAAAAGGCAGGGAAAAAAAAAAAAAAAACTGACATACAAGCGCACAGATTTTTTCCAGTGACATTTTGATGGAATGAAGGGGTCTCATCTTTACAGACAGCTGACAGACAGAATATTTTGCAATATTTAAAAGGTTAACAAGCTAGATTTTAAGTTTATGTTTAAAATTTTGCAATAACATGATTGCACTCACTGATTTGTTTTTGAGAAATAGTTTGTATAGCAGGAGTCATCATGTGGCAGAATGGGGTTTGGGCATGGATTCAGCAAATTATTTCACCAGAACTGAGTACTTGAGAAAATACTGTAGCAGAGTCCATAAATATGAAAAAATGGCCATAGTCCAGCGACTCTAGTTTTCTAAACAGCAGGTAGCTTGACTTCTGTAGTGAATCCTCTGTTATGACTTTCATTTATGTTAATTATTTAGCTGAAGGCAGCTCATTGGATCAGAGACTAGCTACAGGGCTAGATACACTAGCTCAAAAAGTGGAGGGGTTTTCACTGAGTCTCAGAAATGTTTCATTTTATTGACCCTCTCTTGGTCTGATCAGCAAACGAAGGACATGGCTTGTTTAAAATAAACATTTACTCTCCAACAAAACTTTTAAAGATGAATAGAGAAACCTGCTAGTTATTAATGGTTAAAAATTAAAATGGAACAGTTGTTGCCGTTCAATCATGTTTGTTGCTTATTTGGACCTTTGTAAGCATGCAAGTTTAAGTAATTGGACTTTTAGTTGAAAACCCCTGTTGGAAAGCAAAAAATAAAAGCAATAATGAAACAGCAGAGAGCTAGTCGAGAAAAGCAGACAGTGAAAATTCCAGACCCTGACACACAGAACCAAGTTTACACCAAACATGACACTGGCTGGCTGTCTGTGCAGACAAAAATTCCCTCCCAAAAATATATGTTTATTTAAGGAATGATAGAGAATTCACTTTCTGGGGGGAAAAAAAAACAACCACCAACCAACCAACCAAACAAACAAACAAAAAAGATTCTTGTCTGCCAGCTTCAGGCTTAGTCAGTTTGATTGCCCAACTTGATTTTTTTTCTCCAAGTGTTTGGATTAAAATTCATGACATACATTCCTCCTCCAAAATCAGAGGACTGGGGCATTTCTCTGCAGCAGAATAAAATAGGATCAGTCTTCTGCAGCAGAATAAAATAAAACGTTAATGCACAACCTACAGTAGAAAATACCTAAAAAAAATAATAAAATAAATAAAATAAAATAAAATAAATATGACCGTTTAGTCAGTTGTGCAGAGGCTAGTTAAAATGCAAAGATGATTTCCCTTCAGTGGGATTCACTGCTGTTACATTATTCTTTCCATCATATTAATTCCTCATTGAAAAAAGCTCCCGGTTGTTATAGTATTGTATTTTATAGTTTATAAAGGTTTGTGTAGTGCAAAATGAATTTCTTCAAGGTAGCGAATATTAGGCTTTAACATCAGTGCAAACAAAATTGCATATTTACGTACTGTCTCTGTTTCCAAAGCCTCAGTACCAGCTTAACTACTACATTTATCTTCCACTTTTGTTTGTTTGTATAAGGATTGCATGTATACAGTCTCATGAAAACTGGACATTTGAAGGCTAGAAAAAGACCAGGACATGACTTTCAATCTTCAACTGTCCAGGTTCGGTGAGCCTGTGCCCACTGTAGCCTCAGATTCTTGGCTGACAGGAGTGGAACCTGATGTGTTGTTCTGTTGTTGGAACCCATCTACCTCTACATTCAACATGTGCATTCTGAGATGCTTTTCTGTTTAACACTGTTGTAAAGAGTGGTTATTTCAGTTACTGTAGCCTTCCTGTCAGTCTGAACATTCTCTTCTGACCTCTCTCATCAATAAGGAATTTCTGCCCACAGAACTGCCACTCATTATGTTTTTTAGTGTCTTGCAAAATACAAAACAATGCACAATTTGAAACTGAACTACTGAAAAAACTGAAACTGAAATACTCCAACCAGCCCACCTGGCATCATCAACCACTGAAATTAAATCTGTATCTATGTAACTTAATGCATCGGGCTGCCGCTACATAATTAGCTAATTGGATAATTGCTTGAATGAGCAGGTTCCTATTAAATATACTGTGTCCTCCACGATTATTGGCACCCCTTGTAAAGATTAGTAAAAACGATTAGAAAAAAATCCACCTTTTGCTGAAGTAGCTTCATCTCACACTGACAAAATGAGAAAAATCCCATCTTTAACTGAAATAAATTTAATCAGAGAAAAACAATTCCCTCATCAAGAAATAATTATTTTAAAAAAACCCACATGTGCCACTATTATTGGCACCCTTGGAAATTATAGTGAACACAAAAGTAACTGTGTTCAGAAGCGCTGTGGACTTCTCTGGGCTCGGAGGCACCCGGGATGGACCATCACATAGTGGAAACGTGTATTGTGGTCAGATGAATCAGTATTCCAGGTCTTTTTTGTAAG
>JAOTRR010000002.1:17629780-17640030 GCA_028570945.1 Gogo arcuatus
GAGAGAGAGGGAGGGCGAGAGGGAGAGAGAGAGAGAGAGAGAGAGAGAGAGAGAGAGAGAGAGAGAGGCATAGCTGAAGAGAATGTGAGATGTGAGAAAGTGTGAATAAACTGGAATCTTTTGAGTTCTGGCTGGGTGTTATTTTGGATTTGTGATTTCACAGGCTGAGCCTCATGGGAGAAGAGTGAAGCATTGGACCTCTGAACTTCAGCTAAATTCAGATTGATTTTCTTTTCCAGACTGTTGTTCAGCATTTGGCCATCCTGTGCAAAATAAACATCAGTTCATTGCATCACTATCTATTGCTTCCTTTTCATGTCATCGGATCCAGTTTCACAGCAAGGTTCAATACGCCCTGAGTTCAATTGGCTGTCAGACTTCCTAGGTGGATGATAATGCACATTTGCAGCTTTCAGTTATATTCAAACACATTACCTTGGACAAAGTGACATTAGGCTGTAATGAAATTCAACCAAGACAAACTCATTTCACTGACTACAAATGAAATGAAAATGAAAGAAGCTAAAACAGCATGTGTATAAAAACTTGTTGACAAGCTCTGCTTGCAATTCAAAATGCCTGGAGTATTGCTCATATGCACCAAATTACATGTGACAGCTTTACAACTCTCATGGCTCTGAGCAAAAAGAGAAATGCTTTACATTATTTTAAAATGGTACCCCTGAGACCAAGCTGACATAGGCGGGATGATAGCTCTTTTTGCCTTTAAAGGAATACTCCAGAATTTTAATTCAATCTTTATTCACAGAATGTGCAGCGTAAGAGCGGTTACCATAAACAAGAATTTCCCTATAGTAGGAAAAGAACATCCAACCTTTGACTTGATACTTGCATGCAGTCAAAGCCTCACAGTTGTTGTTATGACAACCAATAAACAATTTTAAATATATAACTACAAAAATAACACAAATTCAAAGCTATAATCATTACATCATAATTTTGTAAGAGAATAAGAGAATGTCTATTCTTATGTAGTTTTATTGTGACATGGTGCATTGTGGAAATGTACAATTCACAGTGTGGAAATCAGCATTATATTAATTATGCATGTAATTGCACTGGTTGAACACCTGAGGTCCCAATCTGTGCATCCCATTTATTTATTTTTATTTTATCCTGATGCCCTGTAGGCCAATAGGCCTGTCAGTTGCCAGCCTCTTACAAGGCTGTCTGCGTCTATCCAGAGCACACTTCATCTACCGCCGGCTTGCTAGGCCTGTCGCAGCTTCCCAGACAAACAACCATACACATTCACACCTATGGGCAATTTAGAGTAGCCAGTTAACCTTTTTGGGACTGTGGGGGGAAACCAGTGGAAACCCACGCAGACACAGGGAGAACATGCAAGCTCCACACAGAAAGGCCCCCATCGGCCGCTGGGCTCGAACCCAGAACCTTCTTGCTGCAACAGCGCTAACCACTGCACTATGGGCTGCAAGGGCAGCACGGTGGAGTTCAAATATATAGACAGCATCCTGGTTATGTGATTGTGTTCTTTAGTGGAGAGCCTGCAATATCAGCACTTGTGAAGAACAATAGCCTTATAATGCCAGACTGCAACAAACAACAAGCTTGTATGTTATACAGTTACACAACCACATTATAACAGTTAAAAAGAGCTCTTCAAACAACACCAAAGGCCACAGAAATCAGACACTTTAGCCAACTCTGGGGCTCTGCTTCTGCTACAGAGCTCATTATATTTCAGTCAATAATTTTCAAAGTCCCCAGTTCAGACACTTTGTTTATTAAATCAAAATTTGGGGGAGAATTTATTTATTTATTTTTCAAGATATGGTAAACCTATAGTACATTTAATTTACAATATTAAACCTCTGTTCTTAGCCATTTTTGATTTATTTAGTTTTATACAGACAAAAATCCACATTGTTTTGCAATGTTTACGATTCAGTCACAACTTTAAATCTCTTCATTAAAATTTTGTTCTGAGAATTAAATCAAATAGAAATTGTGCAGCCTATATTGCGAATCAAATCAAATCGTGACCGGACTGTATCGTTACACCCCTATTATTTTTATTATCTGAAATCTTGAATGACGGTTTTGACAGTAGTTCTGGCTGTAACATAAATAATCCGTTTAAATTAATGCGCTCATTGTAATATGTTATTGTTTCTATAGTAACAGCTCATTCACAGGGGCTTGTATGACGGATGCTCTACATATTCTAATCCTAATAATGAACAATTTTAAAAAAAGCTTAATAAAGAGCATAATTGTTAATCTGATGATGCTTTTTGTTAGAAGCTGTTTAGTTTCGGGTGTCAACATTTTGTAACAGTCTCAGTGCTTTGTAACTTTTTCCCAGCATGGGAAAGTCTTCAGGACAGAAGAGTTCACACTTTCCGTTTTTTTGGTAAACTGAGAAGCTGGGTTTTTTTGTTTTGTTAACTTCAAGAGTGAGAAAAGGAGATGCTGGCGAGAGAACGCCATAGCTGTTATAATGTAAGTGATAACAGGAACTAAGCTGTCTTGCAGATGTTCCATAAAATTAATCCATTAAAAAGCATGATATCTCTTTCATTAATAAATTTAAAAAATTTAATCATTGGCAAATCACTGTGGTATAAGAGGAACAACACACTTCGGACTGCACTACAATTCGGGGTGGTTGCACACCATTTTCACACGATCCCTGTTATATTTTTATATAATAGCATGGTCCTCTGTGTACTATTCCTAACTTGTGGTTTATAACTTTCCAACACTGGAACAGCAATTCAGTACAAATGTAATTCATGCATGATCAGACACAAACCGAGGTATTTTCATGTTTAATTGAGAGATCCTATCTTTGAAAGTTCTAGCTGATTGAGAGCTTAATTTACAAATACCATTGAGTGAAGAATTTATGAAAGCATTCTACAATAAAAACTACCCCAATGTTTGCCTCAACTGCCCCTTAGAATTCCATTAAAAAGGAGTTTATAATCAGTTTTTATGTTCTGTTCACAATACAGTACAATGTATCTACATTATTATCTGCACTAATCACTCTCATGCTATAAAATGTGGTACCCAATGCTTACTTTAAAAAATACTGAAGAATTCATTTAAATAGAATCCGTGATTCAACAGCGGTTAACACTTTTGCTACAGTTACTTGCTGCATAAGGGGCTGGAGATACTGACAGCTGAGATCTAAAAGTAGGATACCCAACTGGGCTTAATCCCACTGTTTAATGCCCAGATTTACTCTAATTCATGCTATTGCCATAGTCTGCCCTTTCCCTTGTTCACAAATTATACTTTATAATCAGCAAGCTATTCCCACACTTAACACTGCAGAAATCAGAAATATATTGTTTTACGGTCATATCTATTAAGGGTCAGACAGTGGAATGTGTGCAATCTTACAAATATCTTGGGACAAATATAGACTTGAAGCTGAACTTTGAAGCAAACTGTGAATCTGTGTGCAGAAAGGGGCACCAATGTTTATTTTGTTTTGAGGAAACTGCCCTATTTACACACTGACAAAACTATGATAACCTTATTCTACCGAGCTGTTACTGAATCAATTTTATCTTTTTCTTTGATGTCATGGATTGGTAACTTGTCTTTAAAAAGAAACTCTTTGAAGTGATTTATTAAATGGTCTAGTAGGCTGATTGGTGAGTCACAACTTAACCTAGCATCCCTGTACACCAGATAGTTAAAGCAGATAACTGGCTCAATTTTAAATGACGACTCGCACCCCCTGCACACTGAATTTCAACTTCTGTCCTCTGGACGAAGGTTTATAGTCCCAAAGTGCAGAACAAAGTGGTATAAAAATAGCTTTGTTCCAGCAGCCATTATTCACAAACAAGGTGTAGCAGTATTGCACAGATGATATATCAGCAACTTTATTTCTTTATTTCTTTTATTTTATTTTTTATTTTTAGTGGTTTAGTAAGGTCTGGAACCTTAAGTATTCTTATAATGGGTGTTGATTGTCTGTGTTGTTTATAAAATGTATATCAAGATAGATGATGACTCGTCTACTGTAAACCAAATCTACCTTTACAAATACAGTAACCTGAACCTGATATATTCAAGTTCCTCAATAACAGCATGCTCAATATTGCTAGAGATTATTTCTGGTAAATTCTACAGACCAGTTATTCAATGGTGCACTGATAATCTCTGGTTATTGTGAATTATTTAGAAACAAAGTCGTTTTCCTCCAGTGAACAAGAAGAACCTTTTTCTCTCAGTGATCGAGGGTGAACTGGGATGCCAGGTTACAGGGTTTTCCAAAACACACAATGCAGGCAAAGTATAGAATTTTGTGAATGCTTCAATTTTAACAAACTTGAAATTAAGGAATGAAAACTGTGCTTTGTACAATTTAAAACATGAAAATCATTTATTTTTCATATTTATCTGCTTCTTAAGAAATTCCATCTGAGTTCAACTCACATTTTTAGCTTGGTTATCACAATTTATAATGTAAGGAGATACAGTCTGTTCCAGAATTATTCACACCCTTGGTAAACAGAAAGGTTATAAAAACACACTTGTGGGTAATTAGATGAAAGTAGGAGAGAAATCAAATTTTTTAATTAGAGATAAAAGAATTTTTAAAAAATAATTTTTAAACAAAAAAATGTGTCACAATTATGGGCACCCTTATTAATTCTTATGAACAAAATGTATCTGTTCCAATTTACATTTTACTTTTTAAGTTCACCTGAGGGTTTAGGAACTCATAAGCAGTCATTCATGACTTCTTGTTTCACTGGGGTATAAATATAATGGGTGACCCAGGAGACCAAATTCCCTTAAATATTCAAATATACAGAAAAGAACCTAATCATCTTTGTTATGCATGCTGAGGATCTGTGATGTTGTGGAGCAGTTATTCATCCAAAGGCCCTGAGAAACATGTTAGGAAAATGGCATCATGGACTCCATGAAATGACTTTGATAGCTACTAAATAACCATGAAGGATGTAATGTGGCTAATGTGTGCAAGCTTTCTAACTAACTAGCTAAGCTTAAACAGTTGTCTAAGTTATCTAAGCCTAGTTAAGCCTGGCCCAATTTGCTGTCAAAAAGACTAAAATCTCCCACGGTAAAAGGATTCTTTGTTTGTGAGTTGTGGTCTTAGAATACATAATGTGATGTGCTCACCAGTGGCCAATTTAGTGCCACTGCAATCAAAGATGGCCGACAAGTTCTCTGCAGTGTCAGAAATTTTTGATTAAAAGATTAGATGTGATGACTGCTATGATGCTCATCTAAAAGCCAACACAGGAGCACATCATGATGTAAATCTCAAAACGAAATATTTATATCTGAGCAAGGAATCTTTTAAAATACTGACCTACGTACCTGGTGACATTATATTACTTTTATTCCATGCATGTTAATGAGCATTCCATACTGTTCTGTTCTTCAGTTACAAACAGCTCCAAACTCCTCTTCTTTGCCTTTTACAATGTGTTTTCACTAGGCATAACATTGATACTCTTATACCGAGGGCTTGTTTCTGTTTAAGCAAGCCCATTTCTTGTACATGCCCGGATCGTGATGGTGGATATTGTACGTAGAACATAGTAATTGTCTTTAATCGCAGGTCTATCGTTAGAGGATCTTCATCATAAGGAGTTCTCATCAGAAGGTCGTGAGTTCAAATCCCAGCACCACCAATCTGCCACTGCTAAGCCCTTGAGCAAGACCCTTAACTCTCAACTGCTCAGATGTATAAATGAGATAAAAAGTGTAAGTCGCTCTGGATAAGGGTGTCTACCAAATTCCATAATTGTAAATGTAAATATACATTGACTCAGAGATCATGCTATTGTGCAGTCTGCTAAAGAATTCAGACAAAATTGGAATCATCTTGTACAGCATGACAAGTAACCATAAATGACGGCAGTAACTATACAGTATAAAACCGGCTTTAGATATATTTATATTGTATTGAAATTTTATACTAAGTGGAGAAATTCAGATCTTCAGTTCTTGTATTCCCATAATCCAATATTAAAATTCTTAACTGACCTGTACTCGACTGCTGGGGTCTTTCTTGATCCACTTGATAACCGTCTCATACACCAGCTCCTCAGCTTTTGCATTGAGACTGTCATTGGACAGGTAGCTGATGAAGTCCTCTTTGGAGATGTTGAGGATTTCCTGCTGACTTGCCACCTCCGGGAAATTCTGTAGAGCGAAGGCCTTGGCCATGCTGTGGAGCTCGGTGCATTGCATGGCCTCTGCCATCGCCAGCACGCCCAGGCAGTTACTGGCTGTCAGCTGTTTCTCTTTATGAGATTAAAAAAAGAAACAAAAAACAAAACACACACACACACACACACACACACACACACACACATACAGACAAAACACATAAAAAGACAGACAAAACACGTGAATAGATAGACAAAACACACACACACTCACATTTGAGCCTTGTAAGATGGACATTTACAGCCCACGCCTTTGGGGATGGTGTTTGCTGGATTAAATTTCAGCGGGTATTGCTATGGAGCCGAAGAGTGTAATATCTCTAGCAGAAGAACTGAGAGGAGAAAATCGATTGGACATGGAAGCAGGAGGCTCACCTGGGCCTTTTGATTACTGCAGACAGATACATGCCTTTTTCCCCACTAGACAAAAGGTCAACACAACGAAACAAGTGCTCTATACTCTGCTTTACATCACAGCTGTAATGAACAGGAGCTTCAGCACTGCTCATTGCGGTCAGTGCATATATGAAGAACTGAGAATAGAACAAACACTTCTGAAGTATAAATTGAATTCTCATCGTCCTGTCTCAAGAGTAGTTATCAGTTATTATAGAGAATGGATGGATGAAATACATAGGAACATAGGAACTACTGAAAAGCAGAATGAGTTCAAAACCCAAAACAACCCTTTTCCTTCTAATTTAATAAAGCAATAAAATGTACATTCCTCCAACAATGTAACAACATTCACAATAATCATGAACCAACTTGTAAGAAATCTACAGGAAAAAAGTTAATTAAAAAACCCCAAATATCTTACTTTCCATCCACATTGAATGCATTATCATTTATTCTGCATAGCACACCAGTGACTGCAGTTTTTTTGTTGTTTTTTTACCTGTTCTTCTTTTTCATATGGAATATTGCTGCTCTTCTACACTGAATTCCTACTGGAGAGAATGTCATTTTCTATGAGTTGAGGTATTCATGGATTATTAAGTGGCAGATCCCAGTGGAAGACAGTGGCAGAGACACCAGAGACAAGAAAAAAGTGAACCTGTGCTGTCAAAGCTCCCCTCATCCTCCAGACTTTTTGATTTTGCTTTCAAATGTGGCAAACCAGGCTAGCGATTCAACTTCCTCATCACTACTAAATCAAAAAAGGGCATTATTTAAAACTAACAGATGCATTAAAATAAGTCTTAGGGTGAAATTTACGCTGAGAGAAGAAACACTTATGCAGTGATTCAGTAAAAATATTATGCATTCAAAGTGAACAATAATTTCAATATTTCAGTATAGCAGCCATGCATATTCTAAAATAAAAAAAAGTGCCACAGACAGAATCAAGAACTGATGTATTCACCCACAGCTGCCATGGCTGTTTGGCCAGAATCCATGCTAAAATATGTATGGCTTCAAACTTTACTGTGTGTTACAGAGAATGATGTCCAACAAGCAGTCAAACTACTAGCACATAATTTTGCCAAGATTTAATACATGCAAACCCAGTGGAATTATATTATAAATGCCTGGATATCTTTATAAATAGAGTAAAAGTGTTTATGATAGGTGTAATGATGAACCAGTATACCAATAACACACTCTAGTCCTCACTTGACAACACCTGTCAATCAGGAACCAGTGTGTAGCGAAGGATGTGTGGCACAGGAAGAGAAATGAGGTCTCAGAGGAAGAAGAGCTAATGAAGATTTCTTAGAAAAATCAATTCTTCTTTTTCTTTCATTTTTTGAAAAGTCAAAAAAAACTGTTCAAATAAAATGTGAAGCAAGTAATGATAAAAATTATACAAATAAATATTATTTTTGGCCACAAGTCTAAACCAATTGGGCTGTGAACTGTAAAGTCATAGGCTTGTGAATGCGCTATGTGTATGTTAGAAACTAGCCAAGCTAGCTTTTTTGAAGACGAATGCAGACTTTCTTCTCCACTTTAAAAGTGACTGTATGGAAACACTGTAGATTTTATGAATTAAAAGGACAAGAAGAACTGGACAAGAAGCATGCAAGTTCTGTCATGTCAAGATAAAGCATTTCAGTAATACAGGAAAAATGGTCTTCTACTGTTCCTGATCAACGAAGAACCCTCAAGTATGTGGTTGCTAGTGTTAAAATATAAGTGCTATAGCCATGCATGCATAATGGTCTGCACGTGTATAGCCACCTATGGAGGTAGTTTGTGCAGTAACAAGACAAGACAAGACACATAATTCAGAAAAGGGCAAAGCAAATTACCATTTGCGGCTGTATGCCTTTGTTCAAAACCCTGGCTTTCACTCAATGGTACACACACACACTGCAGCCAAGGTTTTTACTTTTATTCTCTAACAGGATTTTACTTATATATGCTTTAAAAAGTCAAAAATGGTCACAGTTTAAAAAAAGTGGCCTTTATGACTTCGACTTTGTTGGTGCTAGGTGCTAGGTTTGAGTATTTCAGAAACTGCTGAACTCTTGGGATTTTCACTCCCAACAGTCTATACAGAGTTTACACAAAATGGTGCAAAAAAGCATTCAGTGAGCAGCAGTTCTATGGACAGAAAAGGCTTGTTGATGAAAGAGATCAGAGGAGAATGGCCAAACTGGTTCAAGCTGGCAGGAAGTCTACAATAACTCAAATAGCCACTCTTTACAACAGCAGTTAGCTGAAAAGAATCTTAGAATGCACAACACATCAAACACTGAGGAGGATGGGCTACAACAGCAGATGACAATCAGGTCCTACTCCTGTCAGAAGAACAGAAATAGGAGGCTACAGTGGGCACAGACTCACAGAAACTGGACAGCTGAAGTTTGGAAAAATACTGGATGTTTTTTTGTTTGTTTGTTTTGGGGTTTTTTTTTGCACTGTTGTTTGTAAACTCTATAGACAATTCTGTGTGAAAATCCCAGGAGATCAGTTTCTGAAATACTTAAGCTGGTCCATTTGCCAACCAACAACCACGTCACAGTCAGTCTTTGAGATCGCATTTTTACCCATATTGGTGTTTGATGTGAAAATTAACTGAAGGTCCTTCCCTGTATCTGCAAGATTTTATGCATTGTGCTGCTATATGATGGGATAACTGCATGCTTAAGCAGAAGTACAGGTGGTCCTATTAAAGTGGCCAGTGAGTGTATACCAGGTCAAATATGCTTCTATATCTTTATATTCTATATAGAGAAGAATGGAAACACCATGTCTTCTTACCCAGAAAAGACACACAGACTTTGCAGAAAGTGTTAAACTGGAACTTGTTGGCAGCCTCCAGTAAGGTCTTGGCATTGGCTGAGTCTATGACAAGGGAGCCTGTGTAGACAAACTCTAGCAGCAGCTCAAGAACATCAGCACCGATGCTGTTCATTGTTAGTGTCATCTTCTCACCATTCTTGTTCTCTCCGGCCAACCTGGAGACAGCGGAGAAGGATAGAGTTAGAAAACCCCAAGAAGCAGTAAGAGCAATGATTAAAACCTGTCATGCAGTCAGAT
The DNA here is from genome assembly GCA_028570945.1 of Gogo arcuatus. NCBI lineage: Eukaryota > Metazoa > Chordata > Actinopteri > Siluriformes > Anchariidae > Gogo > Gogo arcuatus. The sequence continues at coordinate 17,639,488 of JAOTRR010000002.1, forward strand.
TCGAAATAACTGAAATGTAAACTGTCAGTGCACTATAGCTGGTGTCTGAGAAGTGTTGCAGAGCTTGAGGGAAAATCTGGATTGGTTGTTATGCATCTTCATGCATAATACATATATAAAAGTGTATGAGAAGTGCTGCCTGCATGGCCTGCTAATGGAGCAGCAGCTTGTTTAGGAAAAGCAGAGAGCTAAGTACATCTTGTTAGAGCTGATCGGCAGACAAATGCTTTGCAGTCCTGTTTGGGGGAAAGTCTTAAGGAATTCTGGGTAAAGGACTAAAACTATAGCACGACACAAAATAGCCCCTTGACATAAAAGCTTCCGATAATTACACAGTAATGAAAGGTTATGCCTTAATGCCAGCCAGGCAGTGTCACATGTGCAGACTGATTCAGTAATGGCACAGAAATTGCTGTAATACATTAGCTTCTGCATTTGTTTCCCCTTTCCCATTCTCTGCACACACACACACACACTATGTATATGTGTGTGTGTGTGTGTGTATATATATATATATATATACACACACACACACACACACAC
>JAOTRR010000002.1:17652387-17669067 GCA_028570945.1 Gogo arcuatus
ACACACACACACACACACACACACACACACACACACACACACACACTGCTGTTTCATACTGCTGTACAGAACCAAATATTGAGCGATAGATCGATATTTTTTTTTTTTACATTTTCGACTCATTCTTTTTTCAATTATCTTAACTGTATGTAAAACCCTGACATCTCATTTCATCTCTACATCAGTACCATATATTAGGAAGATGATTCACAGTGCACAGCTAATAGGGTTTTCAATTTTAAAATTCAAGAAAACTCAGCGCCGAAATGACTGCATATTAATGGCCTGACAAAAATGGCAGGGACATATGTGATCATCTGCGTAAAATGTTCCTTGTTAATCTGACTGGGATGTGTGAATAGCATGGCAGCTAATTATTTTCTATTTAAGTGGGTCAGTGTTCTCTGGAGGTGGACCAACCATTAACCAGCTCAAGCTATTCTTACTAAAGAAAGAACAGTGATTTTGTCTAAAATGAAATAACTCTAGTATTAATATAATATACAATGACCTTAAAAAAATGATGATATAGTTCACATGACTACTAATAAAAACACACAGATACAGTACAGTCTACAGGGAGCGCACTTTGCTCTCGGTTTAACGAAACAGAATGCTGAAGTTGTGAAATGTGTCCTTCAAGCACAAAGGCGTGCTGAACTGAGAACAACAGAAGTACTGATATGGTGATGAAACACACTCAAGAACGCTCTCACTAGTAGGACACATGCAAGGATAAAGTCAGAATAAATGAATGCAAACTCTGTTTACAAAGAGCCTCAGAGCTTGCTGAATGAGACCATTCTTTTTCTCTCCTCTCTTCCAATTAACCACAAAGCCGTGTCTACAGATATGAAGAGCAATGCCTGAAGCCAGGACAAGACAGATTTGATGCCTCTTACAATGTTTTGTGTAACAATGGTCTTAAAATTATATAAAAAGTCTACACACTCCTGTTAAAATGGCAGGGTTTTGTGATGTAAAAAAAATGAAATCAAGATAAATCACATCAGATAGTTTTTCACCTTTATCTATAGCAACCAACAAAATGCAGAAAACAAATAGAAACAAAAGATATCAATCAGGAGAGGGGTACAAAACAACTTCCAAAACATTCGAGGTACCATGGATCACCGTGAAGGCCAACATTACTTAAGTAGAGAAATGGGGCATCACAATGACATTACCAAGAACAGGACATCCATACAAAACTGACAAAAGGACAAGAAGAAAACCTATCAGGGAGGCTTCCAAGAGACCTACGGCAACATTAAAGGAGCTGCAGGAATATCTGGCAAGTCATTCTCTGCATGTGACATCTCTCAACAATCTCTTGTATTCTTCAGATATCTGGGCTATGGGGTAGAATGGCTAGAGAGAAGCCCTTTCTCACAAAAACAAAAAAACAGAAATTTTTGGGCATAATCTAAAAGATGTGTTTGGCATAAATACATGACACCTTATCACCCAAAGAACACAATACCCATGCATAAAGCATGGTGGTGGCAGCATTATGCTATTGGGCTATTTCTCTTTAGCTGGGATTGGGAATCATTAATGGCTCCAAATACCAATATATTTTGGCATAAAAACCTGGAGGCCTCTGTTAGACAGCGGAAGATCAAGAAAGATTTTACCGTCCAGCAAAATAATGACCCAAAGCACAAATACAAGTCAAAAAAGGAATGCCTCAGAAGAAGAAGAGAAAAAGTTTTGGAATGGCCAAGTCCAGATTTACAGTACGTCCTATCGAAAAACCAGCGGACTGACTCGAAGAGGGCTGTGCAGAGGGGATGCCCTTGCAAATTGATAGAGCTGGAGAATTTTTGCAAGGAAGAGTGAAATAAAATTGCCAAAGCAGGATGTGCTAAGATGGTAGAGTCTTACCCCAAAAAGGACTGAGTGCTCTATTACAAGCAATAGGTGCTATAACAAAGTATTTTAAAGGAGTATACTTACCAGGTTATTGTACGTTTTTTTTTCTTGTTCTATTTGTTTTTCACTTAAATTTTGTTGGTTTCTATATCAAATTAAAGGTGGAAAATGATCTGACATGCTTTATCTTGGTTTCATTTTTTTACATCACAAAACCCTGCAATTTTAACAGAGGTTAAATCTAAAGTTAACATTTTCTTGTTGAATACAAATATTCTCTTGTCATGAATTGGTTAAATAAAAATTCAGCTAAGGTGATTATTCACACAGTGCCTTATTATACATCATTAATGGTTTAAAAGCTTGTGCACAGTGCAGGCACTTGACCTGTACTTCAATTTGACCTGCACCTCAAGGTTAATTCAATGTCAAATCGTGAACTTTCTTGCAGCCCAATACCTCTTGCAGCATGACAAAAGCTGAAGAGTTTGATAACAGTTCATTTAAATTTTTTCACTGTTCAAACCTCTCTGTTGGGAAATTAAGCAAGACTACCATGTCTCAAACTGTGTTAACACATTTATCTATTGAATGTTTCATCTCAAATAAAAAGACTGTTTCATCTGAAGTGAAGCCAAATACTAATCTTATTGTATGTAATAGGATTAATACATTTTCATTGTTTTATGTAAAGTGGATATAAAAAGTCTACACACACTGTTACAATGGCACATTTTTGTGATGAAAAAATGAAATCAAGACAAATCATGTCACAACATTTTAAATAATCAGAAACATTTTAAGGAAAAATAATAATAAAAAAGTTACAATAACCTGGTTACATAAGTGTGCACAGCCTTTTATAATTGGGGATGTGGCTGTGGTCAGAATGAACCAATCACATTCAATCTCATGTTCAAAAGTATCATACAGCTGTCAGCAATGAAATTATTCAGATTAACCCCAAATAAAAATCAGCTGTTTCTGTAGGATTTTCTTGACATCTTTTTGGTTTCATCTGACTGCTGAAGCTATGGACTACAAAGAATGTACAAAGCATATATGGTATCTTACCTGCTGAAAGCTATCAATCAGGATGGGGTACAAAAGAATTTCCAAAACATTAGATGTACCATAGAACACTGAAGGCCTTCATCAGCAAGTGGAGAAAATGGGGCACTACAGTGACATTACCAAGAACAGGAAGTCCCTCCAAAATGTATAAAAGGACAAGACTAAAACTTACCAGGGAGGCTAGTGCCAAGAGACCTATTGCAACATGAAAGGAGGTGCAGGAATATCTGTCAAGTACCGATTACTCTCTGCAACAATCTCTCATATTCTTCACATGTCTGGTGCTATGGGTTAGTGCGGCTAGACGAAAACACTTTCTCACAAAAAACATCCAAGCCTAACTAAATCACCCCAAATGATTTGGCAAAATGTGCTATGGTCTGATGAAACCAATTCCAACAGGTATAATAATTCCATAATTCCAAAAGCTATGTTTGGAGCAAAAAAAAAAGCACATCACCAAAAACACAATACCCAAAGGTGAAGCATGGTTTAGGTCTACTTTATGTCTTGCTTTAGGTCTTGCTTATCTTCAGCCAGAGCTGGGGCTTTTGTCAAGGTGGAGGGAATCATGAATAGCTACAAATACCAGTCAATTTTAGTGCAAAACATTCAGGTGCCCGCTAGTAAGCTGAAGATGAAAAGGAATTTTACCTTTCAGCACGACAATGACTCAAAGCATACATCCAAATCAACAAAGAAATGGCTGACAAAAGAAGATCGATGTTTTTGAATGGCCCAGCCAGAGCCCAGACCTGAATCCAACAAAAAATCTGTGGGGGGACTTGACATAGGCTGGAGATGCCTTCACAATATGATAGATCTCGAAAGCTTTTGCAAGAAAGAGTGGGGAAATATTGCCAGGTCAAGACGTACCATGTTGACAGACTCTTACCAAAAAAGACTGAGTGGTGTAATAAAATCAAATGGTGCTTCAACAAAGCATTAGTTTAGGAGTGTGCACACTTATGCAACTAGGTTTTTTTTCTTATTCTTTATTTCCCCTAAAACAGTTTCTAAATGTTTTTCACTTTATTTGTACACTTTGCAATTTCATACGAAAGGTGGGAAAATATTGGATATCATTTTTGTTAGTTTAATTTTTTTACTTCACAAAAACCTGGCATTTTAGCAGGAGTGTGTAGACAGTTTATATCCACTGTAAAGTTGCCATACTTAACTTGTCAACATCAACAGACCACAATGAACATTTACTTTAAGAGTGGGTGTGTTGTCTGTGGTGTTTGAGTATTTAGGCATTTAAAATAGATGCTGCTGCACCTGATACACATAGTACCACCAGCACACACACTACCATGTACTACAATAATATCTGGCCAGTGAAATGTGAAAAGCGAGAAAATTGCATTTAAAGATTTAATTTTTAAGATTTGACTGCGGCACAGAAACATTGTGGACATTTTGACAGCCACTATATGATTACAATCTGAATTGATTAAGCTTATGTCCATTTTTCTACCTCACATAGCTATCCAGCAACTTGATCAAAGCCTGACATTCACTGTGTGATGAAATCACATTTAGCTAGCAAGTTATCAGACATCTTTATTCAGACTGACTGTTTTTACCACTGCATTTGGTTAAACTGGCTCCATACGTAATGCGGCCTTTACAGGACAGACCAAGGCAAGGTGAAACAGTAGCCTAAATAAAACATTTACACATCTTTTCGATGAAATATATTTATAATTACTTAAAGTCTATACATATGTCTATAAAAAGTCTATAAATATGTTCGAGAAAAACCCAATTTTGGTAAAAGTCTGATTAATATTTGGTTAAATTGTGGCACAGCCATGGCCAACAGATTTTCCCAGGCTATACATATATAATAGGTCTGGCTGATAATATATTTGGATTAAACCTGACTATACACTGTATCTCTGTGTAATGCCAGCAAGCGTCTTTAACATGGTGCCTGTTAGCATCCTCTGAGTTTAAAAAACAAAAAAACTTTATTTTACATTCACTCTGTCCATACACATGTTCTATAAATCAAACATATATAACGGAGTGAATATTTCATTTTACATTATAGTTAATATTCTAATATTTTATTCATCAGGTAGATCAGATTATCAGTCTCATTATATTCTGTCCTGATGCAGATCCATTAACTCTGACTTGAGCTGTAAGTAAAAAAATTCTGAGAATACATAACAAGGACATTTATTGCAGGCTCGTTTATTGCTTTTTTCCACACAAAAGAGCCCTTTATTAAAAACACTATAAAAACAATGTTGATGAATGTATTTTTCTAAGCTCCTAATCTCCTGAAATCTGAGCTCTCTGACTGGCAGCGGTTTTAATCAGTGCTCCAGGAGTGGTGAGCAGGTCACCGGCTGACAGATGTGTCTTGTTCTTTAAGAGAGAGGAGCAGAGAGCTGAATCCTCATGCCTTTGATATTTCATTTCACACTGAAAGTGTAAGAGGTACGACTCACTCCCACTAACACACATTATTATGAACAAGGGGTTGCATGTCATTAATGAGAGCTGCAATTAATTTGTTCAATTGTCCAAATAAATGAGCTATCCACTCACTTTGCTTTAATCACAGATAGCAGAATTGAATATGTTAAAAAGGGCAAATTGGTTTTCCATTTTGTGTTTCCACTCATGAGGTTAGCATCTGAATTGTATCACTGTTAATGCTGAAGACAGTTCTTTAATTTAATTTTTTTTGTGTACTTATGGTTATATGGGCCTGCACGGCTTTAAAGTGCTTTTTAATTTTAATATTTTTTCCTTTACTCTGACACAAGAACCTTGGGGAGCTCATGAATGAACTTTAGGGATCTTAAAGACAGCGATGATGATCTATTGAATGGCCCTTCCATTCTCAGTGACAAGTTGATAAGTAGAGAGCGAAGCTGCTCCCTGTCTTCACATCGCTCCCTCTATAGAAGATTAATATTACTAGTGATGCAACATGACATGCAATTTAAAGGAGAGGCAGTGGAACAGATTTTTTGCCTTTAGCTCAGCAGAATATCTAGATTCAACTGTCGGCCGAAAACGTGTACTAGTGCCGCCACACAATTTCCCATACTGATTACATGACCAACTGCTTTCCATTTGTTTAATGTAAGCTAGGAGGGAAATGTATTATTTAATGCCCCAAGATGGAAAACAGAAAGATAAATCAAGCTCTCCAGTTTCACAGACTGCTGCACAAACAGTATATACTAATTATTATGGTATAAACTGGATTATATCTATGAACATATATACTCATAGTTGATTGTTAAAATTCAAGGTTTTTACGGTGAATATATAGCACCATGAACAAGCAACCAAAGGTGAAAAGAAATATATTCCTCACCGGGCTCCACCTTTAATACTATGTCACTCACATTAGTCATCAAGGCAATTGTTTGCCAAGCATTACTGCAAAATATTGCAGAAGCTAACCCTACGACTTCATAAAGTTATCATAACAGCATTTGCAGGAAAAAGGAAAAAAAAAGGAAATCAAGTGGGAAAAGGAAACAAAGCAGAGTGCATTTATCCGCTTGGAGAAAGAGATGAATGAGAGCATTTATTGAGGGCGATATTCAAGAAAGTAATAAATGTGTGCAAGATCATGAGCTGTTTGGACTGAGAAAGCATGTTTTCCCAGGGTTATTGCTTCACCAATATCTGCCCACACAGTCAAAACAAAAACAAAAGGAAACAAAAAAACCCACACAACAGCTTACATTTCAATTTCAATTTTGAAATCGAGGACAATTTTACCTTTGGGATGCCAAGGGTCTGTGAACTCATACTTCCCCATGCCGACCGTGCGGAGCATCTGCAGGCCGTTGGCAGTCTCTTGAGTGGTGCAGCCATTGGTAGGAGGAGGATGTACAGCTGCTTGTCCATTTATCATCGGCACGCTGCTGGTTAATGTTGTAGATGGCTGCACCATGGGGTGGGTGAGATGGCCATTGCCCAGCATTGTTTGGCCGGTCTGAGTGACCTGGCAGATTCCAGGCATAGGAGACATGGCGATAGGGGGCAGGCCAGTGAGCCCCAGGGTCTGGTTGTGCACATTGAGCACCATGCTGGCCAGTGGCTGCGAGGGCGGTTGGGTCAGCTGATAGTGTGAGGGCAGAAGCGGGTGAGGCGGGGGCACGGCAGTTTGAAGGGAAGGAGTGGCACCTATGATGGGTGCCTGGACAGTCACTCCCTGGCTATAAGCCGGTGGTTGGGGAACGCCGTATGTGTGGGAAAGAAGACTCGCCTGGCTCACTGTGGGCACCGCTGGGGGCCATAGCTGACCTGAAGAGAGGAAGTTAATATATGACTCATACTCTATTTGGATAAAAATGATCCATTCAAAAATGTAACTAAAGACCAAAATGATAAAAGTAACACTGCTGAAATTATTTTCAGATCATTTTGACATTAGAGAAAAAAGATCCAAAATCCACTGCCATTATTTACCTGTATTATCCTTCTCCCTCAGTTGTTTGTTAGGGGGTTCGTCTGTGTCCCAGGGAGTGGACTGGTTAATGGGCGTCTGTCCCCATCTGACACTGGGAGCCAGAACAGGTCCTGCACTTTGGTTTTCTAATACTGCATGTGCTGAGACCTGCTTCAAATAAGAAAAGTAAAATGTGCTAAACAGAACACCCCGAGCTTTAATTATCATCTACAATCCCCAATTACACACAGTTTGTCAGACACTGGTAGATCATTGTGCTTTGTTAATATTCCATTCTCCTCTGTTCGTTTAATTATGCTTCTGTTCAAGTTTAGTCCCATCAATAATGTAGGAAAACCCAAGGTCGGCTGCCAGCAATTTGACTTGGCAAAAGGAAGGAAGATCTATATAGAAAACATTTTACTAATTATCTCTGCTTCACACCGCCTCTAAATCAAAGTGGAGACCTAATATGAGAAAAGCTATTTCACAGTTATTTAGAGGAATTTTCTCATTTCACTGCCACTGAAAAATAGTATAAATAACTTCATGAGACTTGATAGTTGAATATTACCTGCATAGAAACTAAATGCATATTCCACTATGGCTGACAGAACATATTTCTTTCGTGATGCAGAGCAATTAACTGTCTGCACAAAAGTCAACACAAACAAATTTATTAAAACTGTTCCTCTTTAGTTTTGAATATGTCTTCTGGATTATTAATATGACAGGCTTGTAAAGAGAGGCAATGTAATCACTGAAACCTTCAAACCATAAGCATGACTATATTCAATAAGCAGGCTGTATAGTTTAATTACCTTAAATGTCTATTAAAATGTTTTACTTTGTCACAAACGACTTTTTCAGTAAAGACAATTCATGATCTGCTATTGCACCATTATGAAAAGTGTTCCCTTTCATCATTCATCATTCAGGCTGAGTATGAAAAGATATACAAGTGAAGTAGTAGAAAGTGCAAGCAGTAATCAGTGAGATCAAACAGAGGGAAAACAAAACAAAACAAAACATAAAAACCTATTTTCTTCAAATATCAAAATTGCTAGTAATTGGATTATTACCAAATCACAGCTTTGGTGAGCAATCCAATTAATTTAGGGAATATATCACGTCCCTTTATGTTACATTTTGTTGTGTAAGAAACTAAAAGTATTACACTAACTTCATCAGCACACTGCTATATCCATTATTTTGTGTAAAGCAGCAGTGTTTATCTCATTCTCTAACAATGCACTGTGTTGTAGATTTTTTTATAAATCAAATTTAAAACAGTAAGGTTTATGCCACTGTCAGTGTCATTCATCAAGAATGTTCTACAGAGCAGAGACAGAGGCCAAAAGCTAAAGATCAGTTTAGATAACAAAGCAGCTAGTGGTTATAATGAGCCACTGAATATTCATTACACACTGCATTGCATGAAATCCAGCAGCAACAAACAAACAAATAAAATAGCACAAATACAAATAGTTTGTTTATTACATTCACAAAAATTGTCAAATCCATAACAATATAGTACATATGTAAGGAAAATTAATATAATAATACTGTTTAACTTTCATTTTCTCCAGGTACAATGATTATTTCCATGATATCCACAACAATTCTTTATACAAGATTCAGTAAAACTTCATATGGAGAAATTCATATCAGAGTACTTACACAGAGTACAAGTACCTGTATTCATCTAAAAATGACAAAAATATGAAAATTTATATATTAAAAAAAAAAGGCTGAAGCACCGGTGGTGAAGCACATTTCAAAGCCTTGAACAAATCTTAAAGCACAACAAATGGTTTGATTAAAAAGGGCATACTTTATTAATTTCTCAGGGTCAGTCAATCGAGGTTTTTGTGTCCAGTATGATGTACAAGGCTAATGAAACATGTTGCTATTTCAAAAACTAAAGAAATGATGAAAGGAAATCAGAAGTGAACCCCCAGGTTTGGACTCTGTTTCATATTTAGAAAAAAGGGTTCCTTCAAAATGTTTTTTGGCCAGTTAGGAATTATTAGCTGTCTAAAATTAATGGTGTTTTTTTTTTTTTATATGATTGATTTCTGCAGGTGAACTGTCACTGTTTTTAAGATCCTGCTCAGGTGCATGTCTTGAACTATCTCAACATAATTAAATGTTCTTTACTTTTGGCTGTTTTTCCATGGCAATTAAAATATGTACATTATCGTGATTATCTATTGTACATAAACCTGAAACATTTTCCAATTATGAGCTAAGTGCAGTTAATTAGGAAAATGTCTAAAGCATCTGATAACAGGGAAATTGCCAGAGGATTTTTTTTTAAAAAAATCATTAAATCATCTTATAACATTTTAGTTATAATATATAATAATTTTACATTACTCAGGTCATGGAATAAAAGGATTCAATCATTACACATTTGTACATAACACAGATTAGAAAAATATTTTTATTCTTCTTCTAAAAATTTGTGTTACACTTTGTTCGTTTATGAGCCCAATATGTCTTCTGTCAAACAAGATGATCTAACATGTCTTCAATACATCTCCTAACATCAGTAAAGCTTCTAATGTGTGTCTAACATGAAAAAGGGCTTTGTTCGCTTCCTCCAATTGATATAGCCAGTAATGAATTAGCTGGAGGACTTTCTACTACACTTTTTGGTATAATCACAGATAAAAAGCTAAACTTGTCGTGCTCAGTTTTTTCAGTCTTTTTTCAAAATGGGATTTTTGAATACGGGCTGTCTTGAACTGTCTATTCCACACCTTCACTTCCATTAGATGCTGCATACCTACTAATTTTATTTACACAGTATGGCCAAAATTTTGTGGACACCTGACTATCACACCCATATGTGGTTCTTCCCCAAACTGTTGCCACAAAGTTGGAAGCACAGAATTGTACCGAATGTCTTTGTATACTGTAGCATTACAATTTCTCTTCACTGGAACTAAGCGGCCCAGACCTGTTCCATCATGATGATGTGAAGGCTGGAGTGGAAGACCTCGAGTGGCCTGCAAAAACTTCACGTCCCAAACAACACCTTTGGGATGAACTGGAACACAGACTGCGTGCCTCACTAATGCTCTTGTGGTTGAATGCCCACAGCTACGTTCTAAAATCTAGTGGAAAGCTTCCCCAGAACAGTGGAGGTTATAATAACAGCAATGGGGGACTAAATCTGGAATGGGATGTTCAAAAAGAATATATGGGTGTGATGGTCAGGTGTCCACATACTTTTTTGACCATATAGTGTAGTTGACCAGTAATTTAAAAAAAAGTAGTGGGCTAGTAACCTTTTCCATAGTTAAAGCACAAACTGCATGTGATTTTTTTTTATTTTTAAAAACACTATTTTTAGGCTGTTTTATTTGTGCAGCAAAGAACACATCAAACTGCACTTCAATAGTCATATACAGGCTACAATCAGTCAGCTCAGCTGAAAACGCTGATTCTGAAACTGACAGCGCACAGTGCAGCAGCATGGCACAGAAGCTCCTTATAGCTTAATGATGAATGGAGGATGCCATGCCTAGAGCAGCATCTGAGAGGTTTTTTCGCCATATTCTAATCCAGCCTCTGTAGCTTCCCAAAACAAATCTGGATAGGCCTCTTTGAGGAGGCATGCACAGCTGATTGGAGTCTAACTTAGCTGAATGGGATTGGATAGCGATGTGCAACCCGCGGCTTCGAAAGTGCTCAGGGTGTAACGATACACTGCTGCTAGACGTGTAACCATTCACTCAATTCACGATTCGATTCACAATATTGGGTTCAGAATTCGATTTTCCCCATGATATTTTTGAAGAAAACATTAAATGAAGAAACTTTTATTACCCAAAACTGCATCATTTATTTTCTAGTTCTTTATTAACTTAAATATTCTTTTGGTTAAATTAAAATAAAAACACTTTTGTTTCATTTTCTTAATAACAATAATTGTTTGCCCACATTTGTAAAGGTTGGAGCAAAATATAATAGCCTATTAACTAAAATATTCCCTTTATTAAAAATGAAAAATGTTAATAACAAATAGGACTTTTCTTAATAAACATTTATGGACATTTGTGAAGGCTGTAGTCAGATTAAACATAAAACTACCTCCATTTTCCTTCTCTTTTCTTTAGCTTTTGGCAGTCTGTAAAAAGAGAGCTCTGATTTCTTGTTAAATTTATTTGTACAGCCAATTGCACAACAACTCTTTCTCATTTTAGATCTTTTTTTGTGTGTGTGTGTTTTCGCAGCATTAATGCTGTGTTACTTCCACCTAGGGTGAAGTCGTGTATTCCCGCTATTGTACGTTATTGCACCCTCTGCTGTCTCTGTATTTACAGCTAAACACTAAGAAGTAAGAGATTACGCAGCCTGATAATAGGTCATTTTTTATTTCATCGATTCAAATTGTCATACATCGTTACATTCGATTTGATTCGCAATACTGGCTCCACGATTCAATCCAATTCTTAGAATATTTTGAACAAAATTTGAATGAAGAAAAATTTACACTGAAAAGACTCCTTTTTTAAAATCATAAACAGTGCAAAACAATGCACATTTGTTTCTGCATAAAGCTAAATAAATAAAACATTGCTATGAACAAAGGCTTAATATTGTAAACAAATTGTAAAGTTCACCGTATAGTAAAGATAGACAGGTAGATAATTTGTAAATTCTCTCAACAATTTGATTGAATAAACAAAGTCTCTGACCTGGGGAAAATGATTGATTGAACCATAATGAACTCTGCAGCAACACCCAAGACGTTATTTGAACCGGAAAACGAGCTTCAAAGTCGGCAAAAACGCCTGAATTCTGCTGCCTCGTTCTCGGACACTTCAGATCACAGCAGGGCGGGGCTGGTGTCATTTGAAAGCTACTGAAGAGTTTTTTTTTTTAACTGTTATAATTTGGTGCCATAACCATATAACTTATAATGCGTGCAAGTCGTTGTGATGTGGAGCTATAGGGCCCTGTGTTCTCTCTATATATTTAAAGGGTTCAAACAGTCTGTGGCAGCGGGGGCGTGGTCAAGCGCCTGTCTGTGAAGGGAGGGCGGAGTCGGGGAAGGTGAGTGGCAAAGGGGTCGCACCTGAGATTACTTAATGTGCTGTGTCTGTGTGTTGTTGCACTGACAGGAGCAGATAAAAGAGGCAGAGAGGAGAGAAGAAGAGCTTCCGGCCTCTTGGATTAACGTGTCTGTGTGTGCATGTTTGTGAGAAGTGCTCCATCCGCTGAAAAGCGTGTTTTGTTTGTGTGTGTGTTGATGATAAAAGTATTAATCGACCCAAACCCGCCTGCCCTCGTGTTTCAGCGTCCACCCACTCACAAGACTGTTACACAGTCCAATTGCATTAGATGCATAATTAATAGAATTCTGATTTCCACAATGTGAATCATACATTCCCATGATGCACACTGTAATTTTTTTTGTGTGTCATGATGCATCATTATACCTCTAGAAAGCACTCTTTCACACAGTGCTGGTTGCATTGGAATTCACTGCCACTGTGGAAATATTTTATTTAAATTGTATTTCACTTTACAGGTCAACAAATATAACTGTGGAAGAAATTACTTCGGGATCGTGCAAAACTCTTATCTTCATACACAGTGATATACAACTGTTAATGGTCCTTTGAAGCAAAAGAAAATTATAAAAAAGACTTTCCCCACTGTAGCCTTGTGCAGTTGACTGTAGAACTGGCTTCATCTAGTCTGAAATATTTTCTGACTAGTAATAGCCTGCTATTTCATTACCATTTTTTATATGAAATGGTTGATAGACAAACCTATGGAGCAAACTGGTATGGTGTAAGGCAGTGGTTGGTCATAATGTTAGTGATAAATGTAAAACTTGCTACACTATACCAATACTAATGTATATATCCATAGAAGTGCATGTGAATGTGGCAGGCAAAAGCAGAATTTAAAGGTCTGCTCAAGTCTTATAAAGGCTTTGCACCATAGCCAGCAGCTGTGGTTGGCTGTGTTTCAAAACTGTCCCTCAGTAAAGCAGTGACTACATTCCACTTTACTGCTGTCTCAATGTTATAGTTACAGTTCATCTGCTTTCTCATAAGCTGAGTATGTTTGTCATTTATTATTAAAGAGAAACAACACTGACATATCAATACTGCTGAAAAATTAATTTTGCACTTGTTTTATAATAAAATCATTTCATGCACAATTACCCTACTATAAACACACTTCTATTTGCCATCTAAATGTGTATATACACACACTCATGTAACATTTATGTAAGAATATGAGGTTGCTTTTCAAATCTGCCCCAGGTGTAAACAAATGAAAATGAAATTCACTAGCGGTTAGTTAGTGGGTGACTTGCTTGTCCTCAATGTAGTCTGCTCAGAAAACCAAATCGTAAATATTTCATTTCAGGAGAGGGATCTTACTGAATTCTACTGCTAGTCTTACATTTTCGTTGTTCATCCGGAATACTAAGTGTGTGTGAGGGGTGTGTGTGTGTGTGTGTGTGTGTGTGTGTGTGAGGCGAGGTGTGTGTGTGTGTGTGTGTGTGTGTGTGTGTGTTTACATCTGTTTCAGGTCTCATTAGAGATCCCATTCCATACTGATTAAACTAATGTTGAATGGATTTATATTTTTATTAATTGGATTTAGATTAGATTACAGTCAATTAGTCATAATAAGGATTAAGTAAATCATAATCAGCCATGCCACATCATCTAATAGTTATCTCAAGAAGCAGAAAAATTATGCCCTTCATCAAAATGAGCAAAAATGCATAGCACCAAGTATAAAATAAACAACACAATGAAAGAGTGATATTTAAGCTTCAACAGAAGGGAACACTGTATACTTGTATTAACATTGCATTTATTTAAACATCAACATTTTAGGTAGTGCAGTCGTTTCTGCTAAACCCTGGTTTCAAAATGGTCACCCCCGCAAGTAATATGTGATGAAGCCCCGGGAAAGAATTACAGCACTGAGTCTCTTCCTGTAATGACTAACAACATTAGAGACAATTACAAAGGGATTATAGGCCACTTTTATATGCTAACCATTTCAAACTTCTTTATATTCTTTCACTCTTTAGTCATTTTGTTGGTTTCAGGTCTGCAAGCTTTGCCTTTATGGAGTTTTGTGGACATGAGTAAATGCAAATCAGCTGCCCAATGAACAAGCTGGGTAATTTACAGTTGGATGGTATTCATCCACATATCACGAGAAGAAAACCAGCATTACAGAAATTTATCTAAATCTATGGGAAATTTTTAGTTCAGTCTTGCTTACAAAAGCTCTTATTACACACAACTTTACCAAGAGGTTGATAAATGAGGTCCACTGTGTGCAATTTATGTGCTGATTTTCTTCCAGGGTGCCAATAATTCTGGAGTTGGCAGTAGCTAATCACATTTGTACTTCTCAAGGGGTACCTCCTGACAAAGTACATCAAACTCCACATATACATTCAGCATTATTTTTTCATTAATACGCTTGAACTCACTCAACTCTTTATATCAGAACTATCGAAAAAAATTCCTACTTTAAGAGACAGATCTGGTTTTGTTTATCACTCTTTTGCACGCCACTTAATTATCTGCATCTTGGTGGTATTGACACACTCATGAGATCGTTAGTCATCTTCTCCCCAGTATGCTGTGCTCATTATTCATACACGCTGCCATTTTTTTCTCAGTACACATGCAGTTCATTTAATGTACTATGCCTTAGCGCTGTCAAAATGACATGTATGTGACATGATATTCATTTGCACAGTAAAAGCGACCCATCGCAGATTGCAGCTTGCAGTTAAACCTCACCCCTGCATGTGTGTGGAGGATCTCCTTCCTCGAGTCAAATAAGCCATCTCAATTTGAGATGGCAGTCTTCCATTCATCTAATCTTCTCAACTCTGGCCAAGATCACCGTCTGCCACTGACAAAGCCCCAATGCAGAGTACAAGCTGTCGTGCTCTTATTTGCTATTCCTATCTTTGCTGTCAGCATTGAAGCCTCCGCTTTAGCCCTGCCAGGAGCATACGCCTGCACTGACAAATCGAGAGGGAGCACTGATGCCTCTGTGTGAAGAGGTCTGTTACAAAGTAGGTTCTTTTCTTCATGGTAGCTCTATTGGCTCCTGAAGGAAGAGCCTGGGAGAGCTGGATGAGCAGTGACTCTTAGGGGAGTTATGATTGCGTTGCTCCTTCATGTTTGAACATCCTCAGAATGTGGCTGCTGGAGGTTCAGAGGAATCTTGGCCCCTAGTTTCTCTATGCCCACTCCTAGCAGGGAGCACTGAGGGAGTAGCTTTGTTCTTGAATGGATTTCATGTTCACGTCACATCAAATGTGTCAGTTTCTGTTTTTCTCATCGCTTAGTGAACAGCTTTCCATCACTAAACTGACCTTATGAGATCTACATCTCTACATTTCACTTTCAACTGGCAGACTGACAGGCAGGTTCTCAGTAGCTTACTTTCTTTTTTTAACTCTAATTTTAATCATGTATAATCTTGTTGGGGCAGCACAGTGGTGCAGTGGGTATCATTGCCAGCTCAAAGCTCCAGGGTCCCTGGTTCAATCCTGAGCTTGATTTACTCTCTGTGTGGAGTTTCAAATCTTCTCTTTGTGTCCAGGTTCTCTGGTAGGTCCTGGTAGCTGAACTTGCTACACTATATTGCCTCTAGGTAGGAATATGTGTGTGTGTGCATGGTGCCCTGCAATGGACTGGTGCCACATCCAGAATGTGTTTCCACATTACAACCGACATTCCCAGGATAGGCTCCAGATCCAGAGCCACCCTGAATAAAGTGCTTACTGAAGATGAAAAGATAATCTTGGAGATTAGTGAATGTTGAAATGTTAGATCTTTTTTTGTTTATTACAGCACTGTGTACGAGCCAATGCAATAAGGACTAGCAATTTGCAACATTTGCATAACATATTTGAATGATTTTCCCAAAGGACCCTGCATTCTTCACTTCTCTTCATGTAGTAAATGATTTCCAAGTTCATGTGGTTCTGTGTTTTTTTTTTTTGCATACTCTAACTGTTTTGCATAATGCCATTTTAAAAAAATCTTTATGGGGCTGAACTTTGCTGACAAAATTAAATATTCTGTGAAGCTGAGCAGCTGAAGGAGGGGAAAGAGGGCAGCCTGCAGATAGAGACTGAGGATACTTGCTAAACCTTCAGGCATCTTGAGAGTGGTCCAAAAAAAGATAGTGATAATCATGGGAGAAAATCAAATGGAAGCTCTGTCTGAGTTTGTGTGTGTGTGTGTGTGTGTGTGTGTGTGTGTGTGTGTGTGTGTGTG